>JAUYWH010000014.1:4858945-4886616 GCA_034779795.1 Ctenopoma multispine | reverse complement strand
TCCCGAACCTGGGTTGGGAGCTGGTTCCACAGGAGAGGAGCTTGATAGCTAAAGGCTCGACCTCCCAGTCTGCATTTTGGAGACTCTAGGAACCACAAGAAGACCAGCACTGTCACACAGCACAATGCGACTAGTCATATTTGTTCATTTATTTTTTTATCATTAAAGTCAGTTCTAAGACTCACATGACTCAATGGTCACAAAGACTTTGCAGTGAAGAGTTAGAAAAAAGACACAGATAACATGTCAGGTTAACAGTACCGCGTTTAAGTTGACTCTCTGATTGATTTGTTATTTGCGAATTCCTGAAACGCATCGCATGACATGAGTTTGCAGTGATTCCTAGAAGAAGCCTGTGTCTGCCTGCAGGCTGGCTGCATCCACTGCGTTTCAATATTTATCAGTCAGATTTATTTTAATACGCTTAAATGTCTCGGCATATTACTTAACTGACTGTATATCTCTGTCTCACCTAATCAGACCAAGGACAGTTTCAACCTGAAATGTTACCCTTCAAAGACTTTATAAAATAAATCCAAATCAGCCTTTAAAAAGCTTTCGCAGGGGAGTAAACAAGGGAGGGGTCAGAGCCGCTGACATTTAGCTTTCAGCTTTTTAAAGTTCCTCTCTGGAGTCATTGTTGCAGAAGAATTGATTCAAAGTGAGAGGCATTTTACATGGATGACATGAGACACAGACAGACCCACACAAGTTCAACCATGGATGTAAATTTGTGGAGTAAAAAGATTGCTTCACTTTTTTTCTGTTCTTCATTGGTTGGCTTTTTATTGGAGCTTCTCTTTCTTGTAGAAAGTTTTAACTTTGTTTAACTTCTTGGCTGAAATGAGATTAAAATGGACAATTTTTGATTTTAAGTTACACTGAGGTTAAGTTCAGATTTTTAAATGGGGATTGGGGATTTTATGCTACCAAGTTTTAGTCTAGTAAGTGACTTGCTCCCGTTCGGTGCCGCAGCAGCAGATCATCTTCCTCTGTACATTTGTTTATACGGCGTGTGCCCTTCCTGACACAACCTTCCCCATTTATCTGGGATTGGGATGCGAACCACCAACCCTGGGGTTCATAGACGGTTAGGTTTGATGTTCATATTTAAGGATATGTAATTATGCTCAAACTTATACCACCTTACATTATATAGAACTCAGTGACTGATACTCTGAGACCATCATTGACAGACACAGATGTTGACATTTGAACAGCATCTGCGGTGCTCACCTTCAGTATAAAAGCTAACGAACTAATGATGCCCAGTGGAGAGTGTTCACTGTGAAATGGTAAGTTATTTTCAGCTTCACTGACAAGTCTAACATCTGTGTCAGTGAAGCACACGTGCCACATTTTAAATACCATTTCATCAGTCTTATTGTAAAAACCTACCTTTAAAAAAAGAAGTGATGATAGATTTAGGTTAGATTTTCGACTAATGATGATTTTTCAACGTGTTTTAAGCTTAATTTAATCTTTTATTGCTACAACATCGCGCATCGTCTTTTTCTGTCCATATACAGTTTAAATCTGTGAACCGTGCTTCTAAAATAAGCCAAAGGTAGAGAAGAAATCAGATTACTCATCTGCTGATGTATGCTGAGATTATAGTAACCTGGTTTCTCAAGTGCATGTAAACACAGTTACTGTGTACTTTTTTTTTTTTTTTACTTAAAATTCTCTATTTTCCCAATTTAAACATTTCATATGATTTCTATGTCCTACAGTTGTTATGTCTCTGTTTTACAGCATCCCATCTTTTTTAGCTTTGTAAATCAGTTATCAGTCCTGAATCTATTTTATTTATTTACTTTCTTTTTTGGCTTCTCTCCCTGCTTTGACTGGAGTCTAATCCAATCTATATCCCCAGCTGCTTAACTGAAATTAAATGGATGAATAACTGGAAGGACATAAAATGGGTTCAGCTGGGCTTGATGTAAATAAAACTAATCAGATTGTGGTGACTTTTCTAGCCTTCAGATTCCAAAAAGATATGTTTTAACAGAAATATTTTAACCACAGTGTGTGTGTGTGTGGAAATGTTTTGATGCTTTACCAGCAACCTCCGCATCCTTCTGCTGTTTTAAATTAACCGTCTACCTGTTTGTACAAACGAAACATAAACAAGAGGATGTGAGCGTGATAGGGAAGCTATAAAGAAATGCAGAATGTGCATTTCTGAGGCCAATGACAGGAAGTTTTATGACAGGTATTGTATCTGCTATGTCTGCAGGATGGGCAGAGAAAATAAATGTTTTCCCCATGACCCTTGCTGTAGCTAAAGTTGGCAGGTGACCTTCCTTTGGGGTTTTATTAGTTTTACAATATATTTTACATAGTAAGGCAAATAGATGTGATTAAAAGAGTGTGTTTGTTTGTCATTTATAACAGTGCTGAAAATATTAAAACCTACACTAGAATATTTGCACTTGTTCTATTATGGCAGCGTATGAGTATGAGCAGGATCCAAACCTGTGCAGTCAGTGCATTGCCAATTTCAGTAGTAAACAAGCTGACTCAACCACCAGGGCGGTTTAGATCTCTCCACACATAATTACACTGCCAAACACGGCAGAGAGAATAACAAGACCGTGGCTGTATTTAAACCTTTGTGTCTGCAAGCGGATTACTTGCAAAATACACTTGTATGCAAATGTTTGAACACACCAAGTAAAAGGTGATGGATGCAACTTCTGCACTAAATGAACTTAATTTGTGGTCACACCTGACAACTTAGCTACAGAAGTCTATTTGAATCCTTTTCACTTCAAATATCAACAAAGCATGTTTATTGCACTTAGGTTGTGCATAAAACCGTATACCATTTGAAAACTGCCTATGCATGACTATATTTTTACTGACTACAAACATCAGTGTAGGTTTTATCTTCCATCCTGTGGAATGGAACTGTGAAAAGGTTTCATCTCTGTTTTAATTTATTCATCCTTATTTCCTTGTCTCATCTCCTTTTCACCTTGCAATTGTTTATTTCATTGCCAGAGTTGAAAGGCTTTCAATCAGTGATACATGAACTCCCCGCATTTAAAGTCCAAAAGTCTTAATTTAGAATCTCTGAGAATGAGATTTATGACATAACACAGTATAATGCCTCCTTTCATCCATCATTAGGCAAATAGAGCCATCCAGCTGTAGTCTGTCTATGCAAACTGGTGAAAGTACTGAAGAAATAAACGATAAATGGCGTTAGACCTGTAGAGAGAGGGCTATGGTCTACAGATCAAAAACCTCATCTGTTTCAAAGGTGAGATGTCAAACATGCAAGCAAGACCTCACTTGAATGCCAAAGTGCAATTTCAGGTTGTCTATAGGCTCTCATGTAATTCTAATGCTGTGAGAGCATGCCTGGCTAGCTGCAGTTAGCATCCATTAACAGATATAGTAGCTGTAAGGTGGATGGAATATCTGAGCATTTAGTGAAGGAAGCAAACTGAGCTGGACCGGAGATGTCATCATGTACAATGCATTTCTGTATTTATTTCTTTGGCATATTTGTCACACCTAAATGATTCAGGTCATCGAGCTAATGCCTGAGAGTAAATTATTTCATTCAATTATTTCACCATCATTGTCTTTAAACTTTTAAACTGAGAAGTGACTAATTTAAAAACTAGTCTTTTCTGATCTTAGCATGTTTCTGTGCTGTGGTGTTTCATGTTCAATTCATTGTCTTCTCAGGATGTTTTCAGTAGTAGTAGTAAGTTTCAAAAGAGACTTTTAAATGAAATGGTGTAATCACAATGACTTCATTCAGGCACCCCATGATCTTCTGTTGTATGATTGACAGGTGCTCTTAACTGCTGTGCTGTCACACAGGAGGATCAGTGGATATGTGGGTCTTGCGAGTTGGCAGTTGCGTCTCAGGGGATTGCAGCACAGTCGCACAATGGTGATTACACAAACGCAGGGTCAGGGGCAGATGAAATGTTTCAGCACCTCTGAATTAAGCATGGTCTAAAGAATCCAACCAATCCACAGGCTGCTTTAGTACCATTGCAGAACTATTCATAGAGTCCGACACATGTTGTTTCTAGGTGTGAACTGTGCTGAATTTTAAAGGAGAAGTCTCTGTATTTGTTTTTTAGCAACACTGAATTAAATATGCTCCAAGAAAGGGGAACAATCTGCAGGCTTCCACCCAGTACAAAACCCCACTGCCATCCAGAGGGGATTTAAACACACAGGAATTCCATGCATATAATTTAACTGACGTTTAAAGGGGATGATTCACCGTTTGATCTCTGCGCTGCTGAATTAAACATGCTCCAAAGAATACGCACAATCCAGAAGCGGCTACAAAACCATTCGAGATCCAGAACTAGTCACAGGCTGCTTCTGCAATTCTTTAGTTATTTCCAAATGTGAATTAATGTTTCCTCCATCTAACTCTGGCCTGTGCGTTTCCAGCTAATGTTTGAAATCCATCAGATTTGCAAGATTTAGTGTTGTTGTAGACAAAAGGTTTTTTCTGTGCTTCGTGTCTGCCCTCTTAATCTTCTTTGGAGTTTCACTTGTGTCCTTTTTTAATCTTGAGCCTTGGCTGGTTTCCCTGGTTGTCATGATATTTATTTTTCACTGCATGCTATACATGCTAAGTGTTTAACTATTATTATATTCTTTTTCAGTGTGAAAACTGTTTTAGATTATTTTAGTTGTCTGCTTCCCATTAAAAGTTAGAGCATTAGAAATCTCCTGTACAGAGAATCAGGTCTTTGTCTCTGTCAGCTGGATAAAGGATGAAGCAGACGTTGCTAATGCAGTTCAAAGAACATTAAGTATTCTATATGCAGTGTGTATATCTGTGATTGACAGCATGCATGTCACAGTGCAACCCTTCCGATCAAACCCTCATTTGGGACTTGTCAAAATCCACTTACTACTCAGACGTGAATGGTTAAGCTCCCCCACTGATCCTCTTTTTCTCTTTAGGGGGCCCCAGGGCTCTCAATCTAGAGTTGGTCCTTAGATGGTTTGGACCAGCAGTCATTCTCACAATCTCTCAAAAGGTTTTTCATTTCTAATACATTTCATGCTGTCATGGGAAACTCTGTGATTCTAGGGTACTTACATTTGCATGTGTTTAAACATTTAGCATAATTTCAGCTTGTGGGAAAAAATCTGAGCCATTTGTAGAAGGTCAAAGATAAGATATCATAAAGCTAAAGATTAGGATGCTTCTCTTTTTATTTCTAAAACACACGATGCTCTTCTCCATAGAAGAAAGCAAGAAAACTACGATTTCCAAAAGTTCACATCGAATATCTGTTTTCTCAAAAATGTCAGATTCTGCTCTTTTTTTTAGGTCAGCAAGCAAATTTCAGCAAACGTGTGGCATTTACTATGTTCAGTGTCCAAACTCGTTATAAATATGGCAGTGCCTTACTGTAGACAATGCTTACTAAGTAGCATTGTGATGGCAGGAAATAGTGTTAGAAATTGAATGGTAGTAAGGGACTTCTTCAGTGCCTGATTGATGGATTCTGATGTAGTTAGAAGGAAGACCATGTGAGAACCTTGTGATCCAGTTTCACTGATCTTCATGTTTACACTGAAGTTGAATCATAGCTGTCCATGGATTTGGAAAATGATCTTAAGTCATCCAAAACCCTAAGTGAAGGTTATGTCTGCAACAACAGGTTTTGCTTAAGAAGTGGGCTGTTCTGAATATCTGTTAAACTGAATTTTTCCTGTGATGCACTACTGTTTCTACTGACATGTACTACGTGTTTCACAGTCGTATAAATTGTGTCTCACTCTTTTGTGCACAGAGTGATCTCCACAGAGATCAAAGCTCAGATTAGTGTTCAGGCACTCGTGGTTGCCACATACACAGTCAGGAGACTTGACAGCGTGAGGGAAGGAGCTACCTGACGGCGAGGAATGGCATCCATCTCCAGCTCCACTCTGTGCTGTGAGGTGATGAGCAGCCTGCTGCTGTGTAGCCAGGCCGAAAACTGGCCTTTCTAGCATGAGCTGCTGCGGCCCTTTGGCACTGTGAGCAGAACGTAGCCCTCCAACACTGCATCCATCCATCTGCAGCTCAGCATAATCTGCAGCCTCCTGCTGGAGATCTGACACTGGTATGGTTACCTCCTGCTGCTACTTCTCACTCCTCTGGAGTTTAGTGGGCACTTATGAAAGATGAAGATTAGAGACAGTAGGGTCACGATTGGACAAAGATGCAGATGGTTGTATTTTTAGCACAACTAATCTCACTGACTAATACTACAAGAAAATGAGGTCACACTCTGTTACTTAAGGATATGTGAAAATGTCTTTGTGTTGTTAAAGAAAACACAGCAGAGAGAGTTACCACTTGATGTTGATCTGTTTACTTCTGTTACAGGGCAAGTAGTTATTTATATTCAAGGACTTTCTTTTCATCACTATATTCTGTTCAGATTCATAAAATGTATTTAGCTTCCACTTACAGTCAGACTTCAGTTAATTCAGTTAACTGATCATCTCCAGCTTCAGCGTTCTGCTTGTGGCACATCAGTAAGTGAAACATGCCAATGAAGCGTTAACATGTGCTGCCACCTGCTGGCGCATAGAAAGCTAGTGATTAAAAAGGTTGTGCGGTAAAGGTACAGCACACAATGTCTGTTCACCACTGAAATGTGTATTTAGATGAGGAAGTTTTTTATTGTACAATTTATATATTTTTTGTAAGCTACATAATGAAGAGAGACAAAAAGTGTAATTTACTTTATTGCCAGTGTTTTAATATATATGTCAGACTGTCTGGCTACCAAGGAGGTTTTTGGAAATTTACTGTACCTAGATTTATATGTGTTATAAACCATATTTGACATTCCTTCTATTTGATCGCTCACTGATAAAAACACATGAAATGAGCAGAGAATGTTAGCAGAAACTTACTGTGCAATAAAAGATGGTTAATATTTTTTGCCAGAATTTATAAATGGTTCCTTTAAGCAGGATGACCAAAGATGACAAGTCCTGCTTCACTGAAAAATGTGGGTTCCCAGTGTGTCTGTATCACGAGTACTATGACAGGTAGCGACACTGGCAAAAATGATATTTCTGCTATTGGATATATGCCACGGATTGTCAGCTGGCTGTGGAAATGTAGTTTAATGTAGTTTTTAGAAGTAGTTTAACTAGGTGCTAACATAGGAAAAAGGAGGCTGCAAGTTAGCAACCTAGAAAAAACAGAAAAAATATGTAAACATACAAATCTGCTGTTTAAATTGAGATTTTTTTAAACCTCAAGGATAAAGCCAGGTGAGAAAACTAAATATAACTTGTTTTATAAGAATTCTGCAGCATACCTTTTTAAATAAAATTATTAGAAAATGAATTCAACATTTCAATACATATGAAATGTCATTTTAGGTTTATTGACCTCTATGTCAGCAGAGGGAGACAAATCGTTTTTTTCTTTTTTAATATATTGGCCCGACACATGTCTTTAACCCTCCTGCAGACATAAACATGCTGGCAGACTCTCTCACAAACGTAGGGGTGGTGGTTTGTTTGAACATGTGAGTCATCCAGTCCCCATGGGCCACAGCTGGAAAGAGTAGAGCGCCCCACCCAGCAGCACCATCATCATATGTGGTTGTAACTCCCCCAACCTCCCCCTCCTCCAAGCTCTCTCTGATTTATGCGTGCCGGACACCCCTCCCCTTCACTTCAGGGTGTATTGTCCTCCACTGAGTAAAGTTTCAGAACGGAGCTTTTCAGTTGCAGCTGTATGGAGAAGCTGAGGAGCAGCTAGTGCTGGGTAGCGACTGTCTGCAGCCAGATTCCTTTTTGTGGTGAGTGTATTTTTGTTTTTGCGCTGGAATGTGGTCCTATGGTTAGAGCTTGTCAGTTTCTGTAAATTCATTGAGCGAAATTTCTATCTATATAGCCTTGCTGTAAAAGACAAGTTAGTGAGAGCGGTTTAAGCTTTCCCTGTGTGCTTGATGCCATTGGTTGGTTTATTTAGTAGAAAGTTCCAAAACAAGTTGGTGATTATTCTCATGTGATCTTAATACTGTAAGAGATCTACAGTAAACTTTCATCGTATCATTCAGATAATATGAGATTCTCTGTTAAATTACCTAAAAAACCTCAAATAGACCAACATGGAGCTGACTTAAGTTTTACTTTGTTGAAATATTTATTTATTTATTGTCAGAACATTTTAAATTTTTTAACCCTGTGAAGCTCTTGGTGTTGAATCAGAATCTACCTAGAGCTAACTGCTCATTGCAGTTTAAAACAAATCAAATTATTTGCAGACACTGTGTAACCTAGGTGTGATTGTCTGATGAGGCGAGAGAAGCCAGAGGAGCTGTAAAGGCTCATTAGATAGTTTGGGCCCTGGGGGCAAATGGATCCTGCTATGAGATTGTCAGTGCCTGAGAAATGTGACACCACAGTCTTTTCAAGCCTCTGTGGTTGATGTCTCATGCTGCAGCTTTGGCTTCAGAGACCATTAATTTGGAGACAGAGGGAAATATAAAACACACTGGAATGATTTCCCAAAACTAGCATTCTGTGAGGATTTCAGACATGAGAATGGAACTGGTATTCAGGTCCGTTTTTTTTCCATATGCACATGAACTCTGTTTTAGTTGCATGTGACAGGGATGTATACATGCACAATGTTTAATCAGCACTCAGGGCAATGCGATATCATGCGGCTGTGTCACAATAAGATGTTTATGTGGACCAGTGGCAGTCTGAGGCAGCAGAGCTGCTGTAGACAGCTCAGTGTAAAGCTTCTCAGTCAGCCTCAGCCTCGTTTTTTGACTGAATGAAAAGCAGCCAGATTTTCAGGCCATTTTCGACCGGGGGGCATGTCATTTACTAAATGAATAGCCTTCTTTTCTGGACAGTTGAGCCAGTCACAGTCTGTCATGCCACAAGACAAGTGAGCCCCACAGTATTACTCTTCACCGCAGATGACTGTTGTCAGCAGCCACATTTGCATATTTTCATGGTAAAGCATGGCTGAAGCATAATAATAATAATAATAATGCATGAAATGGTTTATGGATGTATTGGATGTCTGTGACTGAAGATCAGACACAGTCTAGTTGTAACTCATGACTGGATGTCATGAGGAACGGTCGTCCTAAATGTTATAGTTTATTTGACAGACACTCTGTGTGTCTGTGAAGATTCCCAGTCATAGTTTGTTTAGTTCTGTGTGCAAGTCATGAATGACTCAGGTTGCCTCAATGCTCTGCATAACTGTACAGTAATTTTATTTATCTATTCACAAAGAAGTATAAGACACTAAAACCAATTCTTAATCCTCAAACAGCCCTTTGAAGCTGTCAGTACTGGCCTGAACGTGAATAATGAAACTGTACTGATTGTCCAAACAACCATATGAAGACATGTATACAGACACAGCGGTGAGGAAAGGTTGCAAAAGCTGCATATGACTGGAATCCTTTGGAGATAAGAAACTTCATCAGTTGAAGGATCGACATGCTTCAACACTTAGTTTGAAACATGAACTGAATTAAACAGCAAATACAAGTGCTGCCAATTTATCTCTAGTGAAACATAAAAAGTAATCCATAGGTCTTTATTTAGACACCTTCAGTTGTCGGGTGTAAGTTGCGTCTTTAGTGTAGTTCTTTGGCACAGGAAACAGCCCCATTTGTTGATTGTGGTCCCAAAGTTTACTAGGTCATAAAACTCAGCAAAACTTCGCCTTGCACATAATTTCACGAAGCACAGTTTAAGTTGGTTATAGATATGAGGAAGTTTTCTGTTCTAGGACAAAGACTGAACTGAACTTCTTTTGATTTATGGTAGACTGAACCGTGGCCTCATGAGCTGGATCCTGATGACTGTAGGAGAGCTGAGTGAGAGTCATAGCTGCGTCACACGATGCTTCCCCTGGCCAGGGGGTCAGGTCTGAGGAGGGTCAAGAAGGTGAAGGGGGGGCAGTAGGCAGGAAGTCAACAAGCTGGTGAAGACACAGACAATATCACAGCTGGATGTCTCTGATGCTTTTACACTGCTGGTGCTTTATCTCAGTGTCTCCTGGCTGTTTGTGTTGCTGGTGATCAAACTACAGCATACAGGTCTTAAAACAATGGCTTATCATGACAGTGGTGAACGTTTGCAGTGTTTATAGAGTCTTCCTCAACCTCTGTGGGGTGTTGATTTCCTCTTCTGGTCCGTGCTTACATCTGAGAATGTCTGAATGCCACTTTATCTCTTACAGGATGGCTCGGTGGGGAACCTTGGTGACCTGGCTGTGGAGTACTCTCAGTATTACGGCACATCCCTCAGTGACATGTGTGAAAGGATGGAGGAGCTGCGGAAACGCAAAGTAGTGCAAGATGCAGATATGGTAAACACTCTTATCAGTCCGTCAGCTTTCCTATGCTTCAAAGGAAAAGACATTGATGCAGGAGGATTAAAGTTTGTATTTAGGGACATTAATTTGCTTTCTTGATAAGAGTTGAAAAAGAAGCTTGTTATCACTCTGTAATCCATTTAGTATGAAGTTACAACAGGTAATTGTTAGCTTATCTCTGTCAGAAGGTGACACCTAACTGCTACCTCTAGAGCTCTATAATTGCCATGTTAGATTAGCTGTTTCAGTAGCAGTTTCCTCCTATTTTCAGTATATATACACACGCGCGTTGAAGAGAACACAGCCAGTGTCAGTCAGCATAATGACGGCTGGCTGTTTCACTCAGCTCAGCATCATTTCTGTTTCTGTGTTGTGATGACTATAATTTACTCTTACGCTTTCCATGCATCTGCGTTTTCAGGGAAAGGTTGAGTCAGTGGCCACATCAGTGCAGCTTCGCTCTCAGATCCAGGTGAGTGTCCAGTTTTCACTGTGTCTGAACCCAAGAGGAGTAGACTTCCTCCTCTGTGCGTCAGCAGACAGGCTGATAAGAGGCCGACGAACTGCTTTGTCATGGTTTTTTGAGTAGACTAGAGAGGAGGAGGAGTAGACTGAAAAGTAACTGACTGACCTTTAGGCCACTCTTGAATGTGAGGGATGCAACATAATACACAGATGAAGAAGCTTTTTCATCTGCTGCATCTTTATTTATTTATTTCCCTCCAAATTTCCCAATAATTTAAAATACCCATATCTTACAAAATTATCTTAGTGTCTTACTTTTTTTTTAGATTATTATTATTAATGGTTATGGTTAATTATGATGTTTTTGTTTGTAGGTTTTGAAAAACTAAATCTACAAATGTGACTTTTACAAACTGTTTAGTAAGTTGAAGAATTACTTATATATATATATACTGTATATATTTGAATTAACACTTTTTTCAACTCCTTAAGGAATCCCTGGGACTCAGCAGCACCATGTCAACGCCAGAGACAGAAAGACGGTAAAACATTTTATTTTAAGACAATTTCAGTATTTTAGAAGTGTCAGAGCAGGGGCAGCTGTGATTCTAGACATTATAATAAATAGCAGGTTATACTATCATAATAAATATGACTCAGACTGTTATTTTGTCCACATAACGTGTAGTGTTGGGGCTTTAAAGATGTCATGATATTTATTTCAGTTGTCATTTTTTTAGAAGCTGACCTATGACTATTAATCCTGTATTACCTCTTCATCACCCCGTGGACACGTGCATTTCCTCTGCTTCCTGGTACCAACTAGTCAGATTTATGAAGCATTTCTGTGTCACCTCTGAACTTCCTTCCTTCCCTCCATTGTCTCTTTTGAAGGATTTTGAAGATTACTCATATTTTGTCATTGGAAAGCTGAATAAGAGGAAAGAAATTGGGTGATGACTAACGATCAGGCAACATACTGATTTAATTAGGTGTGCTAAAGAGATGTTAAAGAACATTACAAATTATTCAGAATACATATTTGAGGGTTTATTGTAATATTTATTTAAGGGCCTTTACTTACGACCTGGATAGGAACAGATGTATATCTTCTGTAACACATGTATTCAAACGGGATTCACAGGAAACGTGCAGTACGTTGCCCCCTAGTGGGACTAGCAGGTCACATTCACTCTTGTAAATGGGATTTTTTTAAAGTGTGATTAAGAGCTACAAAAATACATTTGATTCAAATATATCTATCTGTCTTCCTACATAGTTTTAAGTGTCCAGTTTGACAAACTGTTGCTTGGTATAAAATGAGCTGTACTGTCACCTGGTCTTCTGAAGTAAAATAAACCAACATGGGAGTTTGACAGATTTTTGTTATACTGCTTTTGTTCTAGAAACACTAAATATGTCTTTACTGAATTGACAACCAGTTATTTTATATTTTTACATGGACTGTAACGATTCTTCATCACAAGATAACTATTGGAATCTATGATCAGGGATTCTGCAGTAGACAATATGACCAGTGTCTACAGTATCTGATTAAGAAAACAAATCATCTAGATGTGATCTGTTTGCAGACTGATGCATTGAATCAGTCCCAGTAACAAGTGTCAGCTGTGAGAGAGGCTGAGAAGGACATTTGAACACAACAAACAGCCCAGAGAGATAAAGAGGGGGAGACGGAGAGAAAGAGGGAGGGTGAAAATGTGCAGGGAATGCAGAGGCCACATTAGCGCTGCTCCTGCAAAACCCGGACTGCACACGAAAAGGGTGTATTGTTCTTACGATGGGTGTAGTGAAGTGACCTCTGTTCATCAGCCAAGAGCAGCCAGTCTTCTTCTTCTGTTTTGACCACTTTGATTCGTCTTTTATCGTGATGCTATCGTCATGAGAGAGAGTAGGCTTTTGTGATTCTTGTTTTTAATCTGACGCAAGTCTGGAGGACAGAAGAGATGCTGAGGGAGATGGAGGGATAGCAGGAAAAATGAAGAAAATAACTTTGGATAACAGGTACTGCTCTGTTCGGGGCTTTGATTTCCTATTTGGATTCTTTAATTAAGTGAATGTTGTGTTTGACTTTTAGGTTGCCTGTGCACAAATCCAGCTCTGATGATGGATCAGGAGGCAAGTTTTATGAATTTACCAATCTTAGTTTTGTGTCTTTATTTTAAGTAGTTTTACATAAAACTAAACCTACAGAAAAAACAATTACATTTTCAAATGTTTTAAATCCAACAGATTTATGATTTGAATTTAATAGTTAAATTTTCTGTGCACTAAAAAAAGCCGAATCGTTGTTCTGTTTAGGAAAATGGGATGGAAAGAGAAAGAATAAGTCTTTTTGGCAAAGTTTGAGAAAGTCACAGAAAGGAGTGATGCGTCAGATTTCAAAAGGTATGTTTAGTCAATAACAGAAAGAAAATGACTTTTCTTCTATTTGTTGTTTAAGATTTATCTGAATAAAAAAATTCTAGAATAAAAAGACAAATGAAAGCAGTCAGTCGTGGTTATTCCTGTCCACTGATATTTCTCATTTTTGCCTGACAGGTGATGATGTTGGTTTTGTGGCCAGTGAAATTACCATGAGTGACGAAGAACGTATCCAGCTGATGATGATGGTGAAGGAGAATATGATCTCTATAGAGGAAGCCCTGGCGCGGGTATGAAATCAGGCGCTCTAAAGTTCTTTACTATGTGCAGCTGCTGTTCTTTTTTTTTTTTTGTTCAACGTCATTCTGGAAAAAGGAAAATTGTCAGTGATCAAATGTATTGTTGAATCTGAACTTTGAACTTTCCTCTTAATCTTTCAGATTGTTTTTATTTCATATTTTTAATCCAGGACAAATACTTCTGTCTAAAGCAGTTACATTATGAATCAGTGAAAGCCTGATGTAAGCTGATAGATGTTGTTTTAATATATTTAATAAACCTTTATTTGATCCAGCTGTTAAAGAACGATGAAGGATAATTAGCTGACATGACGGTAGAGCTCTAGCAGCACTCTGCCTCCTGTGGTAAAAGGGTCATCTTTTCTTTTTTTTGCAGCTGAAGGAGTTTGAGATACAAAACAGACAGATATGCAGATCCGATTCCACAGAGCCGACCAACCCCTCCAGTCCCACCACAAGGGAGTCGTCCAGTTGCAACGTGAGTCTCGAAGGTTGAGGGCATCTTAGTTGCTTTTTAATGCTGAATCACAGCATCGGGCAGTGTGTTGTGCATGGGGAGGAGTGCTGAGCTGTTGGCATCAGCTCTCTTTCCCTCCCTCCTTGTCCTGGCAATGAACCGGGGCCCCATCTAAAGCCCTGCAGCTCAGAAACCTCTCCCAACTGCAGGGCACTGGGCGGACTTCTATTCATTGCTGTCAAAGCACTAACCCCCTATTGTGCTGTAGTGAGCGGGTGGATTCAGCACTGGGCCCTGTTATGCAGGCCGCAGCTCTTTTATGCATGGGTGGGGTGATTAGGGGGCTCAGGTTCAGGGCACATTTTTCAGATTTGTTTGGATGGTCTGACTGTTTCTCTCCTCTCAGTGTGATGGTTCTGTGACAGTGATGAGTGTTATGTCCTCCCTTGTTATTTCTCTGTCACAGATCTCCTCTTCTTCCTCTAAGCTTTTGCGAATCAACTTTCATGTTGACATTTGTTCTGGGTCTGCATACAGCTTGGTCAGAAGATGAAACTTTAACATACATGACCTGAGTCTGCAGACGTACCACAGATATTTTTGCGTTGGTTAAGGTGAAACCTTGCTAAGGTGGTTTCCAAGCAGATGTATTTTTGTTTTGATGTGTTAAAAACCTTTTCCAGTCTGTTGTGACATGGTGTGTATGGTACAGACACGCACCATATGAGAATTGCATGGCCATTACTCACATCACTGTGGTTTTCTACCACAAGATTATATTGAGCTACGTGTACTTTCCAAAGCAGACACACTAGGTAATTGCAGCATCTGCAGCATACACACAACTTGTAAAGATTTTAATTTCATACAAGTTACTAGAAATGATGAGCGATTATTAGAAAAATGAGAGAAAAAGGTGTGAAGTGAGACGTAATAACAGATTGTAGTGATAGCTTTGCAATGATTAGTAGTTATAAACAAAGGTTTTCTTACATGGTTCTGTCTTATCAGCCTTGTGACCTGTCAGACAATGAACAAGACGAATCTGTGACGTTCAAGAGACTCCATAAACTGGTCAGCTCGACCCGAAACATGAAGAAGAAGGAGCTGATGAGACTAAACGAGTCTAAGAGGCCTGGAGCAGAAGGTACTAAAAGCACCATACCACCAGACTTTGTTTTTCTGTGATGCTACGTGATAAAAATGTAGGTAAAACCCACACGTTTGTTACCATACATGTAAAAAAACTGTAGGTGTTTACAGGAAGGTCAAACTTTGTATTAAAGAAGCAGCACAACGCTCTGAATGTGATGCAGAGTCTGAGGAAAAAACTATAATTGTGACGGATCTAGTTTGTTTAATTTAACATACATATTGTAATAAAGGTATTTAATGTGATTTTTACTAGAATCTGTTTAAGTGTTTTATTTTTATTGTTGCATTTTCCAGCATAAGAGTGTTTGTATTCAGAAGGTGAACCTTCCATGGTGAATTTCATGACTATTTGTGAAGAAAATGTCTCATCCATTCCCCTTTTTTACCTCCCTAGATAACCTAAACATAGATGGCCTTTCCTGTGGAGATTTCAGCACCTCAGTGTACTCTGGCGTGCTGAAGAAGTCTGCCGTTTGTCCCGTCGAGTCTTTGGCATCAGCTCTGCAGGAGCAGCTCACTTACAGCAGGGACTCTGACAGCCTGACTACCTCCCCCTCCTCCAGCAGTCTGGACACCTGCGGTAGCCAGAAAATCTTCCAGGCTTTTACTAAGTCTAGTGGGAGCCCTGTTCAGCAGGAGACAAATGCAACCCGGGAGGCAGGTGATGGTAGCGGTTCTTCCTTTTCTGAAATAGAAGGTTGCAATAATGAGGAACCAAAAATCGCTCGCTCTGTGACTGATGGAGAGCTCCGTCATCGTATCCTCAGTCCACTCAGCCACCATGGGGTGAGTACAGAGCATTTTTAACACTCTCCTACAACCTGCAGTATCAGGGAATGAGTTAAGGTTTGTGTTAGTGCCATCCATCAACCCTCTTAACTTGACACCAACTTGGCTTGATTCACTTTCTAATTTTAACAATGTCTAGCCTCACGCTAGACATTGAGCAAACCACAATCCAGCTGACTGTTGACTCACACCACAGGAAGTCGTGCATACCTGAAAATGTTCTAGTTACCCCTAACTCACACAGACAATGTGTCAGTGGTGTTTTCTTCATATTTGTTGACTGGACCTGCTGCTGGAAAGAACATGAATCTTTAAAAATACACATAGATCCAAATACTCCAACTGTAGTGTAGCAGAAGTGAGCATAAGGCAGAAGTGACACCGATAACAGGAGCCCAGGTGCTGTTCGGTCAGTGGTGGATAGATACATGTTCTAAATATTCACTTTAGTAACCAGTGAAACCCCCAGCTTCACATACAGTACTTCTCTACATGCCTGCTGCTTATGGCTGTCTTGTTTTCACAGAGAGCTTGTAGCTTTGGAGGATTTGACCTGACCAAACGCTCAGTTCACACGGGCCCCTCTGAGAGCGATAGTACTGTACGTAGCTGTTGTTCCTGCTTTGCGTAAACTGAACCATCATAAATACTTAACCATGTTTGTTCATTTGTATTTATTGGTTCGTGATTTATTTTTTTGTATGTAAATTAGAACAAAGATGAAGGTGCTGGTGTCAGAGATGCTGTAAAGTCTCCACCGACATCACGTAGTTCTCTGGGCAAGAAAGTCAAGTCTGTGAGAGAAACAATGAGGAAACGCATATCTAAGAGATACCACAGCTCTCTGTCTGAACAGGTATGTAGAGTTTTCCTAAGGTACGTTACAGAACAAAAGCATCTAAGTAAGGAGAAGATTTTGAAGCATAGGTAATGATTTTGTTTCTTTTTCAGTCAAGCCCAGACCGCATCTCGAGCTGCCCTCAATCCCCTCAGACTGACTCTGACTCTTTAGAGAAACCCAAACTCAAACCAGGAGGGTCTGTGGAAAGCCTGAGAAGTTCCCTCAGTGGGCAAAGTTCCATGAGTACGTCTGTGTGTGTGTGTGTGTGTGTGTGTGTCTGTGTGTGTGTGTGTGTGTGTGTGTGTGTGTGTGTGTGCGCTCGATACTGGTTGTACCTTCAAATAGTTCAGTGTTTGTTTTCACTCGGCCTCAGAACGCCAGATGTGACTTTGACTGTATTCATCTGTGTAGGAAAGACCTGCGACATGTGTCAGATTAAAATAAATAATAAAAAATATTTGTGAAATACTAACGGACCCCAGAGGCCTGTGGTCCTGACACGTCTCATTCTTCTTCTGATGTTTGTGTAGGTGGTCAGACAGTTGGCACCACGGACTCATCTAACAGCAACAGAGAAAGTGTAAAGTCTGAGGACGGGGAGGAGGATGATCTACCTTATCATGGACCCTTCTGTGGACGTGCTCTGGTTCATACCGACTTCACCCCCAGTCCCTATGATACAGACTCTCTCAAACTCAAGGTACAACTCAGTAAGAGTACAATTAATCACACAATGCGTAGACGGCCTGTAATAAACAAAAAAAGCTTTATACTTTTTTTTTTTTTCCAGATTGGAGACGTCATTGATATCATCAGTAAGCCACCAATGGGTACATGGATGGGCATGCTCAACGGTAAAGTCGGCACCTTCAAGTTCATTTATGTGGATGTCCTGAATGAAGAGGAGTTGAAGCCCAAAAAGACACGGAGGAGGAGGAAGGCCCGACAACCCAAACCCACGTCTGTGGCTGAGCTGCTTGATCGTATCAACCTGAAAGTAATAATAATAGGATCGTCATAATACAACATTTCTGTGGCTCAAACAAAGATCTAGATGTAATGAACTGGATTGTGATGTGTTAGTTAAGTGTTAAACAAGTTAAGTGTTAAAATGAGAAGTTGTGGTTTGATGTGACATTGTGTAGATTACACACATTGTGTGTAGCTACACAGACTATTCACTCGTCCCACTGCTGACACTCACTTCTTATTATTGATCTGGCATCTTCTATCCTCCCCTCTCCACAGGAGCATCTTCCCACCTTTCTGTTTAATGGCTATGAGGATCTGGACACGTTTAAGTTGCTAGAGGAAGAGGACCTGGACGAGCTAAACATCAGAGAACCGCAGCACAGAGCTGTGCTGCTTACTGCTGTGGAGCTGCTTCAAGAGTATGAAGGTGGGTCAGATCATCAGATGCACTTGTACAGTATCATTGAATATTGTTAAATTGTCTGTCCTTGCTATCTTCAGAAGCAGTGTGTCCACACAGCACACGTGTCCAGTAGTGCTCCTGTGAGATCATAACATGTGTCTGCCCCCTGTTGGTGGTGTTGGGTTTTGCAGGAAGCAGCGATCCAGAGAGAAGCAGTCAGTCTGGGGGCTCGCACGAGAAGCTGCTCCTGGACAGGCGTGGCCTCGTGGGAGACTCCCCGCGGGACTCGGGCTGCTACGAGAGCAATGAGAACCTGGAGAATGGTAATGACAGCCTGAGTCGCCTGTAAACACTGTCCTCTTATTCTGCCTCATCCCTCACTGAAAGACTTTGTGATCTTAAGTCCTTCTTGATGCTCAAGCATTCCAAGCCACACAATTCAGTTTTCATCCTCTTCTGGAAAGACTCTGCTGTCGTCACATTTACTTCTGGCTCTCTCTCTTTTTTTTTTTCTCCAAGCATCTTGTTCTGCGAATCATCCTCTCTTTGCAGTCACGTTTTGTATGTTCAGTGCTCTGAAGTATTCTTCACAAACACTACATTCTTAGTATATGATTAAAAGTGGAGACGAGCTCACACGAGTTTTGTCTGTTAAGATGGGAGTAGAAAGTTCACTTGCCTCATGTCACTGCAGCAGTGAACTCTAAAGGTATTTTTGACACTCGAACGAGCTATGTGTGGAGCAGCTTGTAGGTCTTCTCAGAAATAGATCTGCAGTTGAGAGTTGTGTGGTGGTTGTGTGTTTGCTGAAAATGGCGACTCTTATGCCGACGTGTGATAAAGATAAAGAGTGCTGAAAGAAACTCTAGATTTAAGTAGTTAAAAATAACTCTTCTCAGTAATCACAGTGCATATTTACTGTAAAAACCTGCTTTATTCATAGCTATATCATCTGATCGTGGGTTTGGTTTAAAGAGTTGTGCTTACTATAAAATGGGGCTTTTGTGAATGTCAAAAGTTCATGGGGTTAAAGCTGTGTGATCAGCCACATTTGTACAGTGTATTTCTCAAGATTCTGCTGTTTTTGTGTATATTTTTTTAGTTGGGTAAAATCTAATGTTGCACAGTATTTTATCATGTGCCTGAAAACTGCTTAATGCAGAACAATTAAACATAATTCTACTTGTTAAAATATGGCTTTTTGTATAATTGTAAGTGCACTAAAATTCTCATCTATGACGTTATTGAAAGTGGTTTATCGCAGTGAAGAGCTCCACTAACTTTAAGACTTCTGACTGAAGTGTGCAGGTTTAGGTCTGAAGCCTTTTCCTAAGTGTGCTTCTGTCACGGTTGAGCGTGAGGAATAAACTGCTCCATGCTTTACCAGACTTGTTCGCTTGCTTCTTTTCTTCCATTCGTTGTTTATTACTGGCGCACATTTAGTTCTGAACCTGTTCTTTCCTCTGGCATCCTTACACGTTCATGACGCCCTTTCCCATCACTGTGCTGCTGTTGTCGTTGTTTAAGTTGAATATACTTCACAGTAAGTGGCATCTGCATGATCTGCACACGTTGCACTTGTTTATTTCAGGAAGGGACAAAAAGACTTCTTCATCCATGAGCAGGTCTTCTTCTGGTTTCCTTCCATCCCCAGAGTACCCTGCCCTCCCCCTCACCCTGATATCAACCCGTCCTGCTAAGATTTTGCTCCAAAGTAAACCACAATGTCAACCCGTTACCTTGCTGTCACTGAGACCTAAGAACACATCAAGTCTCCTAAACACAGAAAAAGGTTGTCTTCCCAGTGGAGGTATTTTTAGGAGCCAGAGCTGCAGGGAGCTAAGAAGGAACCCAGCAGCGGGGAGGCTGAGGCGCTGCTCCTCGCTGACGGACCTCCACAAAGAGCGGAAGAGAAAACTCCTCAAAGCCAGTAGCAAGACTGAGGGAACCTCACAGCACGTAGTACATCGGAAAAATTCTAAGATCATGTTTCCATCCTTTCAGTCTTCAGCCACATCATATGATGCTGTGTATAGAACTCCGAACACACACACAGACGATGTGTCTGCCTCCAAACATGCAGAAACGACACAGAGCGCACACCTCAATCTGCCACCCACAGTGGCAGCTGAAAAGCCCAGTCATGCCATATATACATCTCCTCTGCCACACTTAGACCACAAGTCTCCCTGCATGTGCCACTGCACAGACCACGTGTCTGCTGTGTTTAAGAGGGCCGGTTCACTCTCAGCCAGTTCTGAAGCCAACCGGCTAAAAATGAAGAGACTTAAAAAGACTTTAATGAAAACAGAAAATCTGGGTTCACTGATGGAAGAAGGGCTCCAGGATATTAATCTCAAAAAGGAGCCACCTTTTAAAAAAGTACTGCCGTCAAACGTACAGTGAGGTGTCACTTTACTATATATATGTTAAATGCTGCTGAAGGATAAAGATGGTTTCCTCTGTTTTCTTGTTTAAAAAACCTTATTCATATCCACTTTATACTTTCTGACTTCACAAAACCATCTGATCTGAAAGTTAGTGTGTGTTCATGTTTATATAGGACTGTCCATTACATTTTCATATGTCACAGTGATAAATGAACGTTGGGCTGAATTCCATTTAGCTGGGTGCTGGTACTGTCAGGTCTTACCGAGACACCTGAACTAAATGGAGTCATTGTGAATGTTATGTCAAGTTAAAATATCTGCTGTGAAAAATGTCTACAAGAACTTTCAATAATAACTAAATGAATATTTCATAAGACTTTTTTACTTCATAACTTGATATGAACATTTTATTGAAAGTGATGAAAAGTTTAACAGAGCAAATGTTTTAGATATAAACATGAATTAGTTAAATTCAAATGTCTTCACAGTAATGTATGTACAGTGTTTTTCTTTTCAGTATTTTTATGTAAAAATGTGTTTATGGACTTTTACATTGTAAAACTGCAAACAAAGATATTAATCATCCTTTTGTTAACTTTACTCAAAGGCAACTGTTAGTGTAATTAAAACGGTGCAAACATTGGGAATTACTAGCACTAGTTATTATGCTCTAAAATATTCAAAAGTGCAATTAAATTCATATTTCCCTCTGTTTACACTCCTGTCAAAGCTTTTATAAATTCTTACTTAAAAGCATTTTAATCCGTTCAGATTTGATTCTATGATTTTAATCCCCGTGTATGTGTGTTGAGTATTTGAAGTGTTTTTAAATCAGGAGTTCAGAGTTTAGACTGTAGAGAGAATTCATGAAGGCACTGCCTGACCAGCCCCGCTGCATCCAGGGCGGTACCCCAGGCAAGGGTAACTCCCCAGCCCCCATGACCGTAGTTGTGCACTACAGGAACCCTGCGGCCGTTCAGCTGCAGCAGCTCCCGCTCCACCCTCGGGTTCCTCCTGCTGGGCCTCAGCCCGACCCACTCGCAGAGTACTTTGGCTTTGCTGAGTGACGGCTCCAGCCTGACGCACCGCTCCAGGATGCTCTTTGTGTCTCCTTCATCCACCTCAAGCCACCAGTCTCCCTCCTGCCTTGTGCCGCCTACAGTGACGCTGTGTATACCGGGGTAGATGTAAGTCAGTCCATCTCCATCTCTGGTGAAGTGCTTCAACCAGGGCGCCTCCATCTTGAGGACCTGACCCCTAACTGGGTACAGCTGGGTGTCACCCGCCAGCGTCTTGGAGCCCAGTCCCGTGCAGTTCACAATGATATCATAGATATCGCTTAATTCCTGAAAAGTGTTGACTTTCCTCTGCTGCACTCGGCCTCCAGCTTTTTTAAACCTTCAGAAAATGCTAAGAGTTACTGACTCTTCATTGAAATCCTGTTACACAGACTTAACATTTTAAAGACATTAAAACATTGGTCAACCATTTGACATCAGTCACGTTAGGACACACCTGCTCTCGAGCCACGGCAGGTAGCTCACACATTCACATTTAATGGTGGTGAACGCCTGGCCAAACTTGTGATCTGGGAATCGTTTGAGTTCGGAGTCGGTCATGAATCGAAAGCCAATCACAAACTCTGACCAGAAGGGCTTCTTATCATCTGGAACCTCCTTGAAAATTTGGCAGCTGGAGGAAAGAAAACCCAAAACAAACATCAGTGGATACACAATAACCTGACTGAGTATTCACACCTTTATGTCACTATGCATTACCCAGAGCTCAGCATCACTCCAGCCTCAGGTGAGTGCTGTGACTGTGCGATGTCCAGCAGGTGATCAAAGCTGTTCTTGAACCACCGTCTCTGTCTAACTATGGGAATATCTGATCAGGAAATACATGAAAATCGGTGACTTTAAATATGCAAAACTAATGTCTCTGCATAGCATCTCCAGTAAAAAACATCATCTCTGCTTCATATCTTGTTCTGTATCTAATCTAACGCGTTTTGTTGCAAACCTGGAAACTGTGCAGCAAACAGGATCCCAGCAGCTCCATCGCTGGTGTTGTCCGGGCTGAACTTCTCAGCCAGCAGAGTCACGGAGCAGGAGGGAAGAGTCTCAGCGACGCAGACAGCGGTGGACAAGCCGACCACACCAGCCCCCACCACCACAACCCTGACAGCTTTCATCCCGGACAGATCTGTGTCTCACACTACAGGTGAACTGCAGGTAGAGACGACCTGTGTTACACCTCCACGTATTTAGTCTTTAACACTCAGCCTTATCAGCCAAAGGAGAGGTCTGTGATAATGCAGTCATACCCTCAACTGTAGTATTCATGGTAAAAGTCAAAGTATTCAGATCCTGTGCTCATAGTATACTTCTTATAATAACCCTTTAAACATATATGAATTTAAAAGTATTATTTTCTCCACTTTGCCTGCCTGACTACAGTGAGGTACAAATAGCTCCAGAGCTCATGTGTGGTTCGTGTCGTGGTGTGAAAATGATCTCCTGTGCAGTCAAACGTGACAAACATGTTGGTCTAGTTTGTTTTATCAAGACTGCAAAGTGCAGCCGAGATACAATTACAGTCGGCACATGAAATCTGATCAGAAAGCCTGTCTGCAGAGAGTCGCACATAATGTATTAAACTCCTCCACCTACCTGTCATCATTCATCTCAGGCTGTGGGAGAATAAATGTTTGTCTGACGAGCAGGTCCTAAAGAAAATGTCTTCAGCCATGACATTTGATCATTTAAATAACAAAACGCCCACTGAGTAAAAATTGACCGCGTGCACGGTTCATATCTTCTAAATAGCTATTTAACAAATTTGTCATCGAATGAATCTAAAGAAAACCAGATTCTTAAATGTTTATTTCACACAGTAAATACAGGAGTTGATCTGCAAATCATGCGACAGCACACAGAACATTTACAGACTGAGAGTTTATACGATCCACGTTATGTCCAGATCAGCTGCGACTCCATCGTTGATCTCGTTACATCTCGCGAGAAAGTCTGACCTCGATGTCCTGAGCCTACCAACGCGTAACGAAGGTAAGGTCCTAAAAGCTGACAATTTTAAATTACACCGCGGTTTGTGTACTTTCAGTGTCTGGGTCCAGTAACTAAATTAGATATTACTGATATTAAACCACTTCAACACAGTTATTTCAGTCTTACTTTACAGTTTCTCCTGCATGTGGCCTGTTTTTCTTTTAGCTAGCACGGGTTGCATTGTTTCCTAGCTTGTTTGCTAACATTAGCCTTCACATTGTTTCTGTGATTTAACGAGTAACGCTCGGTAAAGTTTGATCAATGAACTGGTCACTCGTGAAAATAAATAGTTGTACTGAACTACAGCTTTAAACAGAATCTACCACTGAAACCTTGGATAACGTTAATCAATTCATATAATGTTTATTAGCAGAGATCATAACTAACAGAGTAACGTTACATTTACTCAAGTATCATACTTGCGCACAGATTTGAGGTAGTTATACCTCGAAATTACTTTTGTCCAGGAAGAAATACTGTATTTTTTACTTAAGTGCTGCAGATACCTAATAAATGTTGATATATTACTATAGATAACAACACGGTCAGTACGTGGTTAAACTTCTTTAAAGGGTTTTTCAATCAGGTCTGGGTTAGTGTGTGTACAAAATAAATTGTGTTCTGAAGCATTTTTTAGGCGAAATCTTGCACTTTTACTTGAATAATGACTTTGTTTATGAGGAAACACAAGTTTTCCCTTTTCTTACTTTCAATATAATGATTTGTTGAAACGTATTTTCTGTGATTTGTAGAAATGCAAAGTGAATATCTTTGGATTCAGCTGATCTGAAATGTCATTTAAAGAATCCCAATAATAAAGCACATTTTGAATTATGAGTAATATTGATGTTTTTGTAAATAATTAAACTGTTAGCATTTCTCCTGTTAATATTTCATAGTTTAAACAGTTTGTGCAGGAAGTTATTGGTTAAAAAATCTCATCCTTTCACTTCTTGTTTCTTCTCTTTTTCACTGAGTTTAATTTCTTTGCCGTCAGGAACGGAAGGGATAAGATGTCTAAAAAAGCAGCAACCAGCACATCGCCGCTCATGGTCCTTTATTCAGACACACATAAGCAAAGCATCCTGAGCAAATTTGACGAGCTCCGGCAAAAAAACTTGCTTTGCGACGTCACTTTGGTCGTGGAAGAGCAAAGGTTCAAAGCACACAAAGCCTTGCTGGCGCTGAGCAGTGATTACTTCTCCCTCATGTTCACATCAGCAGATCACTGTAGCCAGTCGACCTACAAACTGCACGGCATGACAGCGAAGACGTTTTCTGCAGCGCTGGAGTTCATCTACACCGCCCAGGTGTCTGTGGAGGAGAGCGCCACAGAGCCGCTTCTGGCCTCAGCTGTTCTCATGGGGGTCAGTGACCTCGTCAGGGAACTCACAGACTTCACACACTCTTCTGTGGCAGCCAGAGTTAATGACGCAGAGAAGCAGGAAACTGAGGCGTCACATACACTGAAATGCAAAAGAGGACGGCCAAAGAAAAATGTAGGTGTCTCTGTAACAGAGCCACAGGTAGACAGGAGAAGTGCACTGTGTGAGAGCTCAGAGGAGGCGCAGGCTGGAGACGCTCCCTGTGACGATGTAGAAACTGAGTCACCACCTAAAGACGGTGCAGATTACCCCCCGGGAGCACACCAGAGTCGGCAGAGCAAACGCAAAATCAGGCCTCCAGCAAAATACAAGAGCTACAATGTGGGCAGTGACACAGCGGGAAGCAAAGAGCCTGGGAAGAGAGGCAGGAAGAGGAAATACCCGAACACTGAGGCCCGGTGTGAGGACTGCAGCAAAGTGTTTAAAAACCACCTGTTTTTAAAAATCCACCAAAGAACTCACACAGGTAATGACTCGAGAGAACTGTCCTTTAACACACATGTGTGTTACACACGGTGCTGCGGTGCTCATAAGAACATGCAAACATCATCTGTGAAGCAGCATTTAATCACAGGTTAACACAGCGTATCTAACGAATCCAGCTGCATGAACCTTCTTTTTCTTTTACACCAGGTGAGAAACCTTTCCGGTGCCCAGTGTGTGGGAAGTGTTTTACCCAGAAGCACACTCTCCTGGTTCACCAGCGGATTCACTCCGGAGAGAAGCCGTTTGTTTGTCCTGTCTGCTCCAAATCTCTCTGCACCAAACACTCCCTGCAGGAGCACATGCACCTCCATGAGGGTAAACATCCTATTACCTCACAACCACTTTCTTTCTGCCTCCTTTAACGAAATATTTTCATTTAATTTGTATCCACAGGGGAAAAGACTTTCGACTGTGATAAATGTGGGAAAACGTTCACTCAGAAGAGGCAGCTTAAAAGTCATTACAGAGTTCATACAGGTGAGACTCGCATCTCTTTAAAAGCAGCAGGTTTGTTCTTATTTAATCACTTTAAATCTGACTGATGTGTTCTTTTATTTTTTTTAAATCAAAGGTAAATCATTACCAGAATGTGCTCAGTGTCATCACAAGTTTATGGATACGGCGCAGCTGAAAAAGCATCTGCGAACTCATACAGGTGGAATCTAAGGCCTCAACGGACCTGTGGATAATTTCTACAAAGACAAATCTACAGTGTGACTAACAGTGTTTGTAATAATCGTTTTTACAGGTGAGAAGCCGTTCACTTGTGAGATCTGTGGAAAATGTTTTACAGCTAAGAGCACGCTGCAGACGCACATAAGAATTCACAGGTGAGAACAATGTGTTGACGACTACATGTCTTAATTTTTTGGCTCACTTTCACCGCTCTCGTCAGCATCATTTCACAACATAGTGAAGCACTAAAGCAGCTGAAGAGGCAGGTGTTTCACTAGGCACTCGGTGGAGATCCGAATCGCTAAAAGTGGAGCGAATACTGGTCGTAGAACCATCGGATGTCCTCAAACATGAGAGGCTCATTTTCAGGCAACAGAATGGTTGAATGTTTTTCTCCTTTTGCAGAAGTGAGAAGCCATATGACTGCAACATCTGCAACAAGTCTTTCTCAGACCCCAGTGCGAGAAGACGACACGTCGCCTCTCACTCGGGGAAGAAACCCTTCACCTGCTCCTTCTGCAACCTCTCATTTACTCGTCTGGACAATCTGAAAACACACACGAAATCCCACAACAAGGAGAGAGCTGCATCAGCAGAGGCCTCGTCCGGCGCAGCAGTGACAGACCCCGCAGCACCACCAGAGGAGGTGCGGAACATCCTGCAGCTGCAGCAGTACCAGCTGCCCTCCAGCTCTGAGCAGGAGATCCAGCTGGTGGTGACAGCAGACGTGAACAACATTAATTTTGTGCCAGGTCAGGACCAGGAGATCAGCATCATCACCACAGAGGGAGAGACGACAGAACCAGCCCACCCTCGACTCACCCTCCTCACACAGGGATCGGGGCATGTGCAGAATGTGGCTCTGGTCACTCAGGGCGGCGTGGTGGAGCAGACCCCTCAGATTCAGACCATCAGTATGCTGGAGGGACAGATGACGCACCAGCCCGAGCAGATGCACGTTATCACGCTGAGTAAAGAAGCGATGGAGCACCTCCAGGCTCACCACGGTCCCCCGCTGCCCCGTCAGCCGATCCAGCAGCTGGGCAGGGATCAACACAACCAGGCCATTCATATCAGCACCCAGAGCAGCCAGCCCATCTCCATCAGCCAGACCAGCGAGCAGATCTCCAGCCACCACATCCAGGGACAGACGTTTCAGATCCAGGCGGGAACCGTCTCCTACCTGTACACCACGGGGCTGCCGCGGGAGAGCTGAGTGTGGGCCGGGTGACTGGGGACATGTCTGAAGCTGCTTTCATGTCTGTTTGAATCAGTGTGGACTCTTTTGCCTCTTAATAATTCAGTGATCTGGAATTTGAACAAATATCTTTAACAAGCATGTTAGCAAGCAAATTATTCAAGAAAAACCATAAATACACAACTTAATATTCATCATTTCCACATGAGCTCGCTGTGTTTTAAAGGATTCCTTTAAAACGGGCGGCTGTGGTTCAGGAGGTAGAGTCGTAGGATCGGTGGTTCGATTCCCGGCTCCTCCTGTCATATGTCGAAGTGTCCTTGGGCAAGATACTGAACCCTAA
>JAUYWH010000014.1:4844267-4858655 GCA_034779795.1 Ctenopoma multispine | reverse complement strand
CAGTGTAAAGCGCTTTGAGTACCAGCCTAGGTAGAAAAGCGCTATATAAGTGCAGAACATTTACCATTTACTTTATTTATCTTACAGGAAAAAAAATCTGATTTTTGTATTTTTTATTCAAACAGTACAAACATGATTTACTGTTTCATGTTTCAAGTTTCCAGCATCGGTTAACTTCACGCTGCACTGGACGTGAATTAAAAACTGACTGAATCCAAACATCTGTAATAACATACACACATTTTGTATAAAGACTGAAAACAGGAATTTATTTTCTGTTGACAGAAGATTAGTGATGTTTGAGCTTCGGCTGCATCTCACAGGTTTGGTAACAAAGTCTCCGTCAGGACACGGAGACGAAACGGATCCTGAAAGACAAACAAAGGCTGATTCAACTGTTGAGCAGTTTGTTACCGAATTATTAATCTATAACAATATTACATTATGATAATTATTAAGTAATAACCATGTGCTGATCTTTGAAGTCGTATCACTAAATCCATCCAAACTGTCATTTTAACATTTACTCAATTGGAGAGTTATCGTCTCCAGTTAAAATAAACTACTTGTTGATGACCGGCAGAACCATCTGATGCTGCTGTTATGAACACGTGGGTCATGTGGTGAGAACTAATTCAGTGATAAAGAGTAAATGAACTGGTTGATAGATTCAGATTATGATGATTCAAATAAAAACTCTCACTGCTTTGGGTCTGTCTAGTCTGGTGTTGGAACGGCTCCTGGCTGATTCCGCTCCCTGGTGCCTCGGCTCTGTAGCGGACTCCTGAGGAGCGCTGCAGCGACTGGCCCTGTGTAGACCTGAGAATTTAAAAATGTTGTCATGGAAAGATGAGTGTCTGGATAACGTTTCATTTTACTCCTTGTGATATTTGTGCAGATTAACATACTGTGGCGGGTGCTGTACCTGCTGAGGGACTTCTGGTGCTCAGTCTGCTGACTGACAGAGTGTAACGCGTCCTGCTTTGTTCTGTGGTTGATACAGAGAGAACCGTGAGTCAGACTGAAACGCTGGTGTGAGAAACTGTTTGTCCTCCCCACAAGGCTCTAACCTGCTGTAGAAGTGCACCTGGAGGACTCTGCTTCCACGTCGTGCGCCTGGTTCTTTATCTTATCCAGCTGCTGAAAGGCTTCTTGTTTGAGGCAGCGCTCCTGATGCAGCTGTCCCCTCACCTAGATTCACACAGTACGTTTAGAGCTTTTTTATTATCTGACCTCAAAGTACATTTTTCCCCCATTTTTAACCACACTAGAGATCTGAGATCCCCTGAGGATGAATCCTGATAATCTTGGCGATCTAACGTTTCCTGTGGTGCCACCATGAGGCTGATATAGATGTTCGGTAGATGTTCGTGTTCTCTTTGGGACAAACTGAAGGGAAGATTAATCTGATTTCGAGCACCAATATCTGGTCAAACGCTCAGGCTGTTCAGTAACTTCGCCCACATCTCAGGGAGCTCACGTACACACCTGACGCATGTCTTTGGCGCTGCGTTGCCTCTGTAGCTGATGCATCCTGCTGCCTCTGTCCAGCTGCTCGCTGAGCGCCCTGAGCTGTCTGTCTCTGTCCTCCACATCCACTCTCATTTGTTCCAGGCTCTGCACTCGGTAACTGTCCAGCTCCTGCCTGCTGCGGGCCTCCTGTGCAGACTGATGCCTGGCCACCTGGAGCTCCTCTGTCTGAGAGACAGACACACTGACTGTAGAAACTGTGACATGTCTACTCTACGTTTTGCTACTTCTCTTTATGTGCTGGAACGTCGCGGACCTTCCTGCTGAGCAGCTTCTTCGCGCTGCTGCATTCGGCCTGACAGCGGCTCAACGTCTGCCGAGCAACGTCGAGCTCCTCCTGCAGGAGAACCACCTTCTCCTCTGATGTCATCTTCACTCTGAGGGCCTCGCTGCGACTGGTGATCTCTCTCTGTGTGTGAACCAGGATCACGAGGAGAAGGAGAAAAAGATTAGGAAATGTCATAATAAAGTAAGAATTCTCTCAAACTCATGCTTATCATTCTTCTGCTTCGCCCTCTGATTTAGTTTCTGACTACTGAATATTTCCTCCAGCTGCTGACCTGCTGAGTTTGAAGCAGCTGTCGATGAAGTTTCTCCTCGTTGACCACCTGCCTCCATCGACTCAAAGCCCTCAGTTTGCAGAGCAGAGCGATCAGACGGCGGTTCTCCAGGTTCAGCTCATGGACTTCTTCCTAACAGCACAGGTACAGCACATTAGTGATGCCCATTTTAAAGCGATGAGTTTATACACGCGCACACACCTGGTGTAGACGTGTGAGTCCGTCGTTGTCTTCGGTGCAGCCGTACTTCTTCTTCAGCTTCATAATTCTGTCCACTCCCTCAGATCTGATTCTATGGACCATCACACTCACATCCTGCTCCATCTGCCGCTGATACTCATCAAGTGTGGCCTAGGACACAGACAAACACATCAGGGAGTCAGTAACATCATGAAAGACATGTGGGAGCTGGAGGAAAATCACAGATGTTATTGATACTTTCTCAAGGCCGACGTGCAGAGAGTTAATATCAGTGTCAGACTAACTCAGTTTGTGGGACTGTGGCTCTACACCTACAGTTACCTCTGTAGGATTCAGACACTGTACCACACTGTAAATTTAATATGAACTGGAAAACAAATCACTTTCCCATCAATTTACATACATTAAGCCATAATGATAGAGATATGATAAAAAATCTAAACCTAAAATCTGAATGAGGAACCGATAATTCAGTCTTTCATGGAACCCCCCCTCAGCTTTGAATCTAAAGATATAATACATTTTCATTTCCCTATCCGCTGCTGATGACCTGGTTTAGATTAGTTCAGCCAATCAGAAGCTGTAAGTGCAGCGATAGCTGGAAAACAAGATCACCTTCAGCTGGAGGCAGGTGGAGAAGAGATGTCGGACCAAAGGGTCATAGCGTTCTTTAAATCTGAGACTAAGTTGCTCTTCAAGGAAACGTTTTTCTTCTTCCAGGTGTGCAACCCGAGCCTGCAGCGCAGAGATCTCCAGCATCATCCCACGACATAACCCGGACACCTGTGGTGCGAGAGGAATGGGAAACTTTTTTCTATCATGGAACCTGCATTTGTAAATGTAGGGATTTCCAAAATCATTAGGATCCCCCCCCCTCCCCCCTCTGTGGACTGTATGTGGACAAAATGTAACTGTGAACTAACCAAGAGCTGATTTGGAGAAGATCTACCTACCTCTCTGTGAGAGTTGTGTGTCTGAGAATCTCTCAGATTCTTTAGATCCTGAGTTTGGAAAAGTGAAAAGAGCATAAACACAGTAATGATAATTCATCAGGCACTGAAACTGTTCACATACTCTGCAGTAGATTTCATTTATGTTGAACTGAGACGGTTATCACAAACAGCGTGTACCTGTTCTTTCTGATGGAGAAGCTGAGTCTCGTGCTGCAGGATCTGTTCGTAGAACTGAGAGTAAAGCAGCTCTCGCTCCGTCAGAGAGGAGCCGAGGTGAGTGAGACACTGCTGGAGATGATGCTGAGAGACGGTCAGCTGAAATCACAATGTTTATAATACATCTTTTGATCAGGAAAGGTTTTTATATTTAAAATACGTAAGAGATGGGTACCTGTCCCTCAGCTTCTTCAGCTCCGTCCGTCAGACGCTGGATGAAGGTTTCCACAATCTGTGGCCACTCCGGAGCCAAACTGTGTTTCAGCGGCGCTTTCTTCCACAAGTCTGACCAGAGACAACATACTTTTTATAATGTTCTTCAGTCTTAAATTAGTGGTTAATTTAACGGTCTTTTTTTTTTTTTTTACCTGTGGGGAGACGTGAGCTTTGTCGCGCTCGCTCTGAAACCACCAGTGTCAGATCTCTGTTGATCCTCCTCTGCACCTCTCTGACCATGTCGCACTCTGTGCTCTCCAGCAGCTTGTGAAGCTGAGACAAAGACATTTAAAGAGGTAATTACGTCGTGTTATAAGATGTAAGGACATAATCGTGCAGCAACTCGTGTACCTGCCGGGCTTTCACATCAATGTCTGAAGCTCCAGGAGGAGGCACGAGAGACTGGCTGCCAGAAATTAGGATCTCATAGTCTTTCTCTTTACCCATTTGTTGAGCCAGAGCTTTCATACTGGGGGAAAAGATTTCAGATCTGAAAAGAAAATACGACCAGTTAGGGATGAGATTCGACAAATAATAATAGTTTTAGCCACCAGATGCTCAGAAACTAGTGTTGAACTTTAAACTGCAGCAGTTACAGAGCTTTTGATCATATCACATGAGCTTCTTCAGCAGACACATTGTAACATTAAACTGCTTTGATGAAAACTGGGAAATGTCCATCTGCTGATGTACATACAGAAATACTGCTACTAACTGGATCTGGTGGTGAAATGACTTAATGTTAAACTGTTATCTGCATTTTTAATAGTTTTATTCTGAAATTAATAAATAAAAATACACGGCTGGTTATGTGTAAAACACTGTTTGGATTAAATCTTAATCTAATAAAACCTTCTCTGTGTCTGAGCTCCTCACCTGTAAAGTTTCACAAACTGCTGACACAGACTGGACACACTGAACACCTCTACACCCAGACGTGTTCGAGCCCAGTTCTCCTTGAAGACCTGCAGCTGCTTCGTCAGCAGGAGGAAACCCTTCAGCACAGACTGGACTTTAACTGGGTCCTGAGGAGGGGGAGCTGAGTTTGACGCACAAACCTCTGCGTCTTCTTTTTCAGTGTCTGAGCAGCCCTGAAATTGAAACAACAATACATTTATTATGGCCATAAACAGCCTCAGAAATAAATAAAATGCACAGTTCTTCTGTCTTTTACTTCATTAGGTTTCCCATCACGCAGGAGCTCGTGTTTGCTGCAACGGAGACGAACAGGCTCTGCATCTCCCCCACTGTTCAGGACGTCCTCCATGAGCAGCGACACACCCAGCACGGCCGCGTTGGCCTGCAGTCTGCTGCGACCACTCAGACCACTTAAACAAAGCTGTAGAGTTTAGTAAGAGGTGTTTTTCCTCTTTGTGCATCAAAACAGGTTTGAATGTACACAGCATGTTGTACAGATACACTGTTACATAAAATACTTCTTGCAAAGGTTCATTTGTCTATGGATGTTGTTCTGCATCAAACAGACTAAACAAGAAAAATATCATTAGGTGTTGGACCTGCATGCAGTATTCAATGGGTGGGATGTTCCAAACACGTAGAGGGAGGAGTCCGTGACAGGCTATGAAACTTCTCCATGGATACATCATTTGTGCCTGGAGAGAAAGACACCGTGAGAGTTCCCTTCTTCTTAGTGTGAGGTTTTAGAGGACGTGTTGCCATTATGACGTCCAAAGCAAAGCCCACCTGACAGCTCTGAGCCTCCAGGGGTCGAGGAACGGGCAGCGTGAGGCTGAACACGTCAGGCTGAACCCCGTCACTCAGCAGAGGGAGAGCAGCGGCCATGTTGTCACTCACACTCTGGTAAGAAGCAGCGTCACCAGAGGAGAGGAACGCCTCCCTGACCCCAGGGAAACATGAGAGTTTAAAACAGTGGTAGTGTAGACAGATCACAGGACAAAGGTCTGCACCTGGACATGTACGTAGCAGTTTATCATCCAGATCTCCAGGACACTCTCACAGTTTTAAAGTGGTGCTCGAGTTGTTGCTGCAGAGTGACTTTAAAAATCTTAGTGGAGGATGTGATGTGATGTGTGAGGTGTTTTTACCTGATCAGGTGTCTGACAGCAGCATCAAACTGCAGGAAGAGGACCTGCCTGCGCAGCTGCAGCAGTCGACCCACACACTCTGGGTTCCTGGGACTGGACAGACGGTCGATCATCGACTGGATCTCCAGCAGCTGTTCGCCTGCAACAACCAGACAGGAGAAAACACATAATGTAATAAATATTGTATTTTGCCTGGACAGACTTTTCAGTGTTATTTGTTCCTACAGTTGAACATATATACATACATATATATAAATAATGGGTCAGTCAAACCTACCGATGCCTTCACTGCCTCCCCAGTCAGCTGCGAGACGTGAGCGTGGTGAGTCCTGCCTTCTCCTGCAGCTACAGGGGTTTTCTGTGTTTCCCAGTCTAGAGAAACTTACCAGGTAATAAACAATGTCATGAAGACCGGAAACTATCTGCAGAGTGTGACGCAGGGCCCCAGCACATTCCTGTTGTAGACAGAAAATAAAGACTGAGGAGGAAAAGCAGATTGACAACAGTCATAAGTCATAGATTATCACCTGCATCAACTAAAATACAACAGACGAACAACATCCAGCTCTGTGGTTCACTGCATTTAAAGTTATTCATGGTCTCGAAAAAAGTTTGAAAGTGAAAGCAAATAAACGTATCACCTGCTTCACTGCTGTATTAATAGTCTCGGTTTTATAGTCTCACCAACACGTCTTGTGTTTTGAACATGTGAAGCACTTCTGAGAAGCGGGGGATGAACCACAGGTTCACCAGCGTCCTGCCGTCTGCAGACATCAACGTCTGTGGCCGACGCTGAAAGGTCCTGTTTGAGAGAAAGGTTTGATCTCAGGTCACAACTAAAGGAAGACAACACATGTGAGTTAAGTGCAGATCATTTACATTTATTTTCACCTGCACAGAAACTCAGAGGCTGATATCAACAACATGTCATTTCAGATGTATTCATGCTTTTAGGCTTTGGACCAGTTGGTTGAGTTAGAGTTTGCTGCCTGCAGATTTCAGAAGAACAGAACGAGCTTCCACTGAGCTCGGGCTCTGAAAACTTAGCAGCGTCTCTGTCTGAACTGATATATAGTAAAAGAGCTTCAGCTTTACATTCCTGGATGCTGCAGTGTTAAGGGACAATATTCATCATGACGACTTGAAGGTCACACACACACTCGATAATGGTTTCTGTCCTTGGTCTTAACACTCTGACATTTCCCCAGAGTCCTTGATTCTTTTTCCAAAACATTTCTCTCACACAGTGAGTGAACCACGACCCGGCTTCGCTTTCCAAACGGAGCTTTTGGTGGCTGACGTTTACAACAGTGAGTTTATGTTAGTTCTCAGTAGGTGGACTATTCTTTTGATGAAGTTCATGTTGTGAAATGAACTAATAATACACATGTAACCCTGCAGTTAAAATACATTTAAACTGCATTTACCTGGGATTGGGGCAAAGTTCAACTCCCGAATCTAACATCACTTTGGGCTCGCCGACTTGGCCGATCATGAAGTGGGACTGACGGACGGAGGGGACGTCGTCCAGAAGAGACGTTAGGCTGTAGTAATATGCAACAATCTGTGCTCTCACACCATACTGAGATATCTGTGTGGTGAACCTGTGGAGAAAACACACACAGTGCTTACAGAGTGACGTAGGAACACACGCGGGAGAAACAGCCTGAATCGTGGACATACTTCTGCAGAAAGTCGATTATCAGCATCCTTTTCATCTTTGCCGCTTCCTCCTGTGGTGCGAGACAAATTCATTTTACTTCATGCGCAGACATTCACATGTGTTACTCTGCTCAGCTGCCTGAGAATCAACCACTGTGTGCAACTCACGGGGGTTTTTATAAGCCCCCCCACGGCCTGTTTCTTCTTCATAAATGAATTCAGCATCTCGTCAAGCACACCCACTTTCTCCAGCTGGATGGACACGAAAGCCTCCATCAGCCTGGAGTGACAAACAAGATGTGGTTTCATTAAACACAGGAGGGCTGTGAATCATCACCGGTGGAGGTGGGTAGAATTACCTTTCCTCCGCGGCGGTGGGGGTTCTCACGGAGCCTTTGGGGAGCGCAGAGTTTTCCTGCAGATCATTGCCGTCGTCTCCAGGTTTGGAGCCGAATCGTGTCGGAGATTTTACACCTTTGTCAGAATGAAGGGAGTCTCTGCTCTGGGGAACCAGAAAGAAACCGATGAACCAGTTCACAGCAGGTACCAGCACAACGGTGAACAAACACTGAATCAACTGAAGATTAGAAATGAACTTCATTCAGAGAGTCATATAGTGATTATTATGTTGTAGCTGGTTAAGGAGAAGCCAGTATCAATTATTCAGTGTCACAAGATAAACTGGAGGTGATGACGTGAACAATGAGGGCTGTAAAAAGTTGTAGGTACACTGTATGATATTTCTATTTTTTTGTGAAATACTGGATGACGTCACCTCTTTAGTTCTCAAACTTTGATTAAAATGAAGCATCTGAGACATTTAGAATCATTTGTTGCTGGTTCAGAATTCATAGATTCATATTGTTGTTGTGGAAAATCTTAAAATAAACCAGTAACTCTAGCTGTCAAATACACATGTATATACTCAAGTATCACATTACTTGAATGTGCTTCGTTAACTCCACGCTGAACGACACACACCTCAGCTGGAGACGCCACATTTTCCGCCCAATAGCAAAGAGACGCCAGTTTGACAGCACTTATCAGAGCGTTCTTCTGTGTGACCTGACAGGCCAGCGTCACCTGCAGGTTCTCTATCCTCTCTTTGTTCATAAGCTGTGAAGACATTTTAAAAAATGATTACATTTGTATGTTTTCTGGCTGATAAGCAGCGGAGGTTTCATTTTAACATACGTGAACGACATCCTCCTCAGAGCTAAAGCTAAACCTCCCGATGTGGTTCTCATCCAGCTCCTGGATGCTCAGAGGCAGGTGGGACGGGGTGAATCTGCAGCAGACAGAGCACTTTAAGTCCCTGTCAGACACACTTCAGTGCTCGTGCAGAAAAGCAGAAACAGTAAAATACACATGGAGCGGCGGGGCTATGAGGAGACAACATTCACACAGAGTTTCCAGTTGTTCTCCTTCATGTCAGTGAAATGATCACATGCAGTGTTCTGCTGACGGCTCGATACAGATGTGGAGCTGTGATATGTGTTTACCTGTCCACCGAGCTGTCGTCCTGCAGCACCGCTGTGAGAAAAACAGGCCTCTGCCCTGTTTGCTTTGTCTGTGCAGCAACCTCAAACTGCACCGGCCTCATGTAAAGGTGGAACTCATCGAAGCCGAGCTCCGAAGCCACATTTCCGTACAGCCTGGAAAGATTTATAAGGCTGACGTAACACTGAATATCTGGATGAACAGATGATATGTAACAGACACAGGATCTGAAAAAGATTCTTAGCATTTGACTTTAACAAGTTGAAAAGCTGCAGCTCCATAAAATGAACTTTGCAGGACGTAAAACAAGTGTTGTCCTAACTGTGCCAGATGTGCCGTCTCCGAGGCCGACTCCAGCAGCCGATGCCGGATGGTAACCAGCTCCAGCAGCTTGGAGAAAGTTTCCACTGCACTGGAGTGTTTCTCTCTTCCTTGTTTCTCGTCCTTCTCCTCTGCAGATCTTGCTGACATCAGCCCCACCTTTTGGACCAAAATCGGGTCCTCAATAAACAGACCTGAGAACAACTGACGGTGGACAAGAAGACGTCAGACTTTTACAGTAGGTGAATTTGATTTGAACAGTATCCAGAGCAACAAAACCTCACATCTCTCTGTACTTCAGAGCTATAGGAGACTCCAGCTGAAGCCAGGCTGCTCCAGGTGTGGAGGGCCTGCTGCAGGAGCTTCTGTCTTAGGAGAAGTTTGTCAGAAACGTCAGTGGCTTGGTGCAGCTGACACAGCTCAGTGTGAGCCTGGACTAAACCGTGATAGACGGCAGAGGCCAAGCAAAGAGACGGGTGGACCTCCAGGAGGAATATATTTGTCAGAGCAGGGCTGCAAAGATGACAAAAGACAAACATTAAGAAAGCAAAGTTTCTTTCTCAGTAGTCAGACTGACATTCAGGTCAGGACAGTCGGGCTGGATTCACTTGCCTGCTGCCTCCAAGTGAGACCAGGTGTTTGGGAATGTAGTTGGGCAGAAGACCATAAGAATGAATGGAGCCTTTACTGTCATCTCTCCAAATGCGTGTGAGGTACTGTCGCTGTTTTTCAATCTGATAACACAAATAGTATGAACTCTGAAGGACCTAAAAGAAGTGGGTTATTTAACATTTAAGCTGCAGGTGACAACATAGCAAAACATGAGAAAAAAAGGAAATGCGATCGTCTCCAAGACGTCATGATGAAAAATCAAACAACAGCACTTCACGCAGCCTCAACCCCACTGAACATGAGTTCAACCCTTTGCAGACTCTCGTTGTCACCTGTTTGTCCAGAATGTCTTTGATGAGCTGTCTGTGGAGGTGCAGGCAGCTTATCTCTGTCCTGTAGGCCTGAACAAAATAATCCTGGTCTGGGTCCAGCGGTGGTCTGTGGTGCATGATGTCAGTGATAACCTGGGCCAGTGTAAACCTCTGCTCGGCCCCTGCTGCATGCTGGTAGGCTTCGTAGTAACAATTCAGCAGCTGGAGAAGACCACAAGCTTTAGACGCTGAGCTAGTAAATTCTACACACATTTACAGTTACAAAGAAAAGTACAATTATATTAACTTTTATATTTACAGAGCTCTGTATCCATCACTGTACCTGCACTTTGTTCTCCAAAAACTCAGCCTCACACGTCCACAGGTCCAGAAGCACTGCAACACGATCGATGTCTGCCCCGGCCCAGGAGGGGACGTCTGCTGTGGAGACGCGTTCACGTTCCCTCACTTTCTTAATCTGGTTTCTCTGGATGAAGTGCGAGCCGACTAGAAGAAGTTCGTTCTTCAGCTCCTCCAGGTCGTCCAGAGCAGCGTCGTACACGACGTAGAAGCCTCTGTGGTCCTGTGTGTGGATGAACCGCTCCTCAGAGCTGTAGAAGTCATGAAGGTTCTCCACCTCGGCGAACTCCATGAACTCAGAGCAATGGACCTGTAACATACATGAAATACAACACACAGGAAAAACGGTTTCAATCCTTTCACAGGAGCTTGTTTGTATTTTCTCCACCCACAGACACTAGAGATACGCTGGTCCATACATAACAGGAGGAAGGTTTCAAAGTTGTAGAGTGATGATGTTTGAAACTGGAACACTAGAAACCACACACACGCACAGGCACAGGCACAGGCACAGGCACAGGCACAGGCACAGGCACAGGCACAGGCACAGGCACGTGCACACGCACAGGCACAGGCACACGCACGTGCACAGGCACACGCACGTGCACACGCACAGGCTGTTTTTTAAGAATTACTTTTACTACAGTGAATTAGACAAGTCTGCTGACCAGCTGTTGAGAGGTTCTGGCAGCTGAGAATCAGCACTCGTTACCTTGTAGTCAACAGGACTGTTGTGGACGTACTGCATCGAGCCCAGACCTCCCGCCTCCCCTCGTCCTCCTCTAGCTGCATTCATCCAGCACGTCTCCTCGGCCGTGCTGCGCAGCTCTCCTTCCTGCAGCTGAAGACCTGCCAGGTCAAAGGTCAAAGTCCTCTCAACAGAGCGCAGGTAGTTTAACAGCCCGAGAGAAATACGCTGTGGGTGGGAGAGTGGAAGAAACACGTGCTGATAGAATAATTACTCCCTTTACAGAGGAAACATCGTCCAGAACACCTGTCTCACCTGGAGCTGTCGGAGTTTGAGATGGCGCAGGTAAATGAGGGACAGGTAAGCCCCCCTGGTTAGGACAGGATCTGAGGTTCCTTCCTCTGAACAGTCATCCAGACCTAGAAGGTGTAAGCTGTCCTCGAACGAGTAGCTGTGTTTAATAAAAGGCAGCAGAGGCTCATGAGGCGTCAGTGTTTGATGCGTCCTGATTAAGGTAAATATGTTTGAACCTGACACTGAACGTCCATCTTCTGATTTAAAGCCACACACATTGTAACATTGGAGCCTGTAATAAACCAGAAACTGATGGTGTTGGGTTCCTACAGACACAGGAGATGTCCCCTGTTTATTCTGTAAAAGTGATGCACACCTTTCATCTGAGGTTCGGCTCTTCACTCTCCTTTCATCCTGTCCTCCTCGGCCTCTGGATCTGAACGGCTGATGTTTTCCCTGACAAAACAACTGTCACATTTAATATAGTGTAATATGTAGAACTACTCTCTGAGCAGGGGGACGTTGATACGTGCCTGAGTCGAGCTCGCAGCGTTGTAAATACTCGTCCAGATGTGTTGCCGTGTTGTTTGGCCGCTGTGTGAGACGGGTGAGACAGGTGAGGTCGGTGTGGCAGCGTGTTCTTTAAGAGCTGCAGCGACACGGAGCAGATCAGGGACCTGATCACACACACGACAAAGAGAAGAGCCTTATCAGCACGGATCAATATTCAGTTTGATTTCACTTGGACAGATCAGCAGTTACCTGAATAAAGCTGCAGTGCAGCTTCAGCAGCTCGTCCACACATTTCTTCTCCTTCAGATTCACGATGAGCTTTTGCTGCCACGGATCCCGTCTGGGTTTCACCTAAAAACAAAATCCAAAAAGTCAAACTCTTTCAGGGAGACCGACTCCTGTTCGACAGGTCTTCATCAAACCTGAGTGAAGGGGATCCACGTGGCCTCCACCTTCAGGGCCATGCTCCCACTTCTCCTCCCCCAGTGGCTCTCCGTCACCTCCGTACTGTCGCACCGAGGAAACGTTTTCATCTGCTCCTGCTGCGTGAACACTGTTCTGAACTCTCTCCACACCTGAGGGGACAGTATAGACTTTTAAACATAAACTCAAGGGTTTCTGTGGATTCGTGTGTGAATGTTTTGTAGTTAATCAGACGTCAGCACCGTGCTGAACAACTCCATCTCATCCGCTGTGGTCCTGAGTTTTCCGATGTCGCAGGGAAGGTGGAAGTAGGTGATCAATGATTTCAGCTCAGCTACAAACTCCTCCCGGTGAACAGTGAGCAGGGGAACGTTATCAGCCGGCCCTGAAGGTCCTGGAGTGCAGTAAAGGATTAGGGTGGGGTTTTAAATGACACACGATTCCCTCAGGATTCACCTTTTTATACGAGTCACTGGTCTTTTGTCTCCACTGTCAAGTCACAACGTCAAACCTCTTCTCTGAGTCACAACACGCTCTCTTAACATTTACACAACTTTTCTGTTAGTAATCAAAATTCATCCTGACAAAATCTTCCAGGTTCTGATTCTCTGATTATCCAATGAGCAGATGACCCCCGACCTGTCCTCTACCACCACCCGCTACATCAACTTATCGTATCCTAAGACCAGCTTCTAAAAGCAGCTTAAGAAAAAAAGGAAGAACTGTTAAATATCCTGTAGGTAGATAGGTTTACTCTCACCATCAGCATGAGGCTGAGCTGAAGTCTCCTCTTTGACGGTTCCCTGAGATTCTTTATCTTTCCGTTCACAGGCTGGTAAATAGTGCAGCACCTGATAAAAACAGTAGATTAATTACTCTAAAATACATTCATGAAAAGACTAATTAATCCATAATGTAAAAAGTGACTTATGACAGAAACTGTACCCTGAGAAAGTTGTGAAAGGTCTGAACTGAGTGCAGGTGGCAGATGAGCCAGCGGAGGTAAATGACGACATCGCCGTCAGTGAGCAGGTCGGCCGGGTTTCCTCGGCCCGTCAGGATCGTCTCTCTGCTTGCTGACAGTCTGCGAGCTCTGTGGACGGCGTCCTCATGCTCACTGGTCAAATACGACACCTGATCCTGAGGGAAAACAAATGACCAGACACACACATCTCCAGTGGTAAAACGTCCCGTCCTGATTCCTTTGACACTGTTGGCATCAGATTTGGACTGTTGGTCCAATAAATGAAACAGTTTGGAAACTTTTACAGACGCACGTGTGGAAAACCTCCTTCATGCCTTTACAGAAAGAGACTGACTGAGAGACTGAGAGCTTTTCTGTCATGTCACCTTGTAATGAGGATAAAGCTTCTCTATGACGCTGGTGTGACGGCAAAACCTCCTCCACCTCAGCATGAGCAGATACTTGACCTGAGCCAAGTGATACGACCGGTCTGTAAAGAACTGTAGGAAAATGTTATTTTACTCACTGTAAAGACCACTGTGCTGCATATGACGCTTAGTTTGTGCTGTGCCCACCTGCTGCAGGACAAGAGGAAGACTATCAGGGCTGTACTCCAGACTCAAGCAGCTCTCCAGCTCTCTGTGCATCACGTCAGCCTGAGACTGAACCGGCAGAGCTTCAGCCACCTGAACCAGGAACACACACACAGACACACACACGCACACACACACACACACAGACACACACACAGACACACACAGACACACACACACAGACACGCAGACACACACGCAGACACACACACAGACACACACACACAGACACACACACGCACACACACACACACACAGACACACACACAGACACACACAGACACACACACACAGACACGCAGACACACACGCAGACACACACACAGACACACACACACAGACACACACACGCACACACACACACACACAGACACACACACAGACACACACAGACACACACACACA
>JAUYWH010000014.1:4812551-4843680 GCA_034779795.1 Ctenopoma multispine | reverse complement strand
ACACACACACACACACACACACACACACACACACACACAGACACACACAGACACACACACACACACAGACACACACACACACACACACACACAGACACAGACACACACAGACACACACACACACACAGTAGAGGCTAAAAGCACGATAAAGCTGAGCTGGATGTTTAAAGTTACCATTACATATTTCCAGAGGCTTTTTCGTGACCTAGATTTGAAATTTATTTCCCCTCAGCTCCCAGGTTGTCTTTGAATAAACAAAAGAAGGTGAATTTCCGGTCTCACCTGCAGCCCTCTCCTCAGTGCATGTTCTCTCTCTGCACGGAAGGAGGAAATGTCTTTTGGAGGTAGAACAGAACTGAAACAAAACTTGAAGTTACTGGCCAGAGAACATTTAAAGAAAGTGTTTCTCACTTCTCACCGTTCAGCACTGGTGGACATTTCAGCAGTTCTGCAGCTGTTGTTCATAAACTAAAGGTTCAGGTTTTTGTACCGACATGTAAGTGTGAACATATATCTTTCTAAACTGTGTCCAATCAGCTCAGTTTGGTAAAGTAGTTCTCCGGTCAGGTTCTACACTCATCTCCAGAAACTAGAAGGCAAACAGGATGCACCGGACCACAGTCTGGACTGTTACGAGAATAAGAGATTTCAGTTTTTTATTTTTCATTTGCATGATAAACAAATTAATTATAAATTATGACTTACTGTGTCCCTTCAGCTCATTAACGTGAAACTAACCTGTCTGTAGTGAAAGATCTTTTTGAGTGGAGGGGGACTGTAAGTACAAGCTTCCACACCTGTATGACTTTGAGGGCTCCGCTCCCTGTGCAAATCCATTCTGCTCAATTTCCACCCTGAGCGCTGAGAGTTGTTGCGACAGCTCAGCTTCCATCTGCTCCACTTTGACAGAGGAGGACACTCTGTACGCCTCACACATGGCAGACCTTCGTCTGGTTCTGGACCAGCACACTGAGAAACTGAAAACTGAAAAGAGGATACGCATGCACCTTCTTAAAACCTGCCAAATCTCTGCCTCCACACCGACTTGTTGTGGCGTATCCATGGAGACGCCTCCCTCATCTGGACAGTGACTGCATTTGACCTGTAGAGGGCTCTAATGCTTCACTAGAGTCCTCCTCCTGCCAGCGTAACATGACATCACTGCTGCTGGGTTTGCAGGATGCTTCCCACCTGAACAGCAATTTGCAATAAATAACAGATAAACATAAAATCGTGTACGTTGCTGAGCGGCACCTACCTCGGCAATCACAATTCCTGCACTCAAAAACCTTGACCTAACCTCAGCGAGTCCATTCCTCTTGGATACAGTGTTTGATTGGTTCTTAGCTCACGATGTGATTATCCAATAGCAAATCAACTCCACAGTGCCTGCAGAGTCACGTCTGCAGCTGTGCAATTCCTCTAGGGACAGAAATAAAAGCAGGCATATCAAAAACTCCAGGTTTTCAGTGGTTCTTGAAGCTTTATTTACATGCACCATCTCTGATACAACCAAGATAGAAATTGGAATTACAGCTGGCAATGTCAACTTGATTCTCTGTTTGTAGGAGCAATAGGAAGAAGTGAAGTGTGGAGATGGCAGTGAGTGTTACTCAAATTTAATGTAGAGAAACATAAAGCTTCAAGTCAGTTTTCTGCATTTCTGAAGCTACACACTTGATGTCTGGAAGCACACCTGTGCACAACTGAAGTCTCAGATCACAAATTAAGCAAACGGGATTAAAAAAAAATGTGTGTGACGTTTAGACGAGTTAAATTCATAATGTGACGTTTTGTCAATCCTGATCAATTCCAGACTGAGGTGGTCACATTTCTGAACAGACCATTAAAATGAAAGCGCTTTTACACAGCTCTGAATGATAACAGATGGAGGGAAATGACGTACGTCAATAAGAAATAAAAGAAACGTATCTTTTTAAAAGTGAATGGAGGCGATAAACTATCACTTCCATCCGTTAAAAAAATGCAAACTTAAAAACACATCCTGATGTTCCTACAAAAACTGTGCTGATGCTGAGATTTCTTGCCCTTATAGACCTGGTTGCTCATATTTATACACTTTATATCCTCTTATTTCCATTTATTTAAATGCAGAAGTCTTTTGGCAATATTTAAAATACTGTGGCTGATCCAAAAAAATGGCTCTAAAATACTACACAAGCTCATATCACAGGGTTGAAAACTACTTTCACCAGCACCTGTTATAGTGCTGATAACAAAGGGGAGGCTGCTAATGACGGCCCATCTGCAGCTACTCCCTGTTATCTTATTTGTAGCACCAAGAACTCTTCCAAATGAACAAACACGGAAATATTTGTAGTTCAGTGCAGTGAAGTCTCCGAGAGTAATTATTTTAATCCAGATAGTCCTAAGTGGTTTCTATTGTAAATGATGTCAACTAGCGCTACGTCATGTTCTGTTCTAAACTCTGTATACTGAGCTGTACTTCCAATATTGCAGTAAGTGGAAGAGGAGAAGAATAGGGAAGAAGGTGGAAAGGGATCTGCAGCAGACACTCTCCATTATCAAGACTTCAGTGACCTCTTCAGAAGGGACAGAATTCACAGTAATGTCACTAAAATCACAGCGTAGAACTGCTAAATGAAAATAAACACATTACATACAAAAACCACACAATGCAGACCAGTTCACATCTCGATAACATATTGACCTCTACGGATATTTGGTGCATGATTCAGCTCATTCATGGGGGGGGAAAAAGCTTTCATTACACTTGGTTTTAAATGTTTTAGTCCCTTTAGCCTCAAAGAAATTTTGAAAAACAAAAGCTTGTCAAGTATCCTCCACTGGAACGTAATAGTGTGACATTCTCTGCAGCTTTTTTTTTTCTCTCCTGTAAACAGGCCGTCACCCACCAACAGGCCGACAGCTGGTTTGGCAAAAATGTAGGTTTAGGTATCAAAGGGTGTGAAAGAGGAGAGAAAGCCGGGTGAAAACAGTTCCACGTATAACTTTGTGATATGAGTGATTCCCTGAGACTAACACGACTTGATGCTTTTCATATTGTTTTAACAAATACGTCCTGTATGTCCATCTCAGTCAGGACGGGCGTACACTTGGCCCAGGCGTTGACCTTTTGTATAGAACTTTTTTCTCCACTGCTCAGACACCTAAAATACAGTACCGAACTCGTAATGGAAAAACTACATGAATACACTTTCTTCTCTCTAGTTGCACAATGCCAGACAATGAAACCCAATTTACATTCCCCCTCCTCTCTTTTTTCCTGACGCAACTTCTCAGCTCGGGATCCAGCTCTGAGGTGACGTCTGTTTCGAGCTTGAGAAGCTTCCTGAATTCCTGTTGGCGTTCTGGGTGGAGGTGAGGCGGGAGTCGAAGCTCAGGTCCAGGCAGTCTGCGTCCATCAGTTCGTTGCGAATGATTGAGTCCATGTCACACTCTAGGCTGCCGTTGAACACGTCGAGGTCCAGATCAGCGGGATAGCGGTCCTGGCCGGACAAACCGGAGCCGAGCTGCATAGAGGCGTTCTTGCTGGGAGACTTCAGATGCGGCTGCTTGGCACCAGGGGGGCAAGCGCTGTTGTCAGAGGTTGACAAGCCAGCTTGCCAACCAGGCACTGAAGAGCTTTGGGCCGGACTTGCACTGGTTTGGTTCACCAACATGTGGTCTTTGCGCAGCAGCATGGCGTTTCGACGGGAGTTCTGCAGGGCAATGGCGGTGCTGGCCTGCGACATCAGCGGGTCGGACTGAGTGAGCATGACGTTGCTGTGGCCGTGGGAGTCGAGGCTCAGCAGATCCTGCAGGGTCTGGTGGTCACTAAAGTGTGAGACGCAGGAGAAGGTGGTCTGCTTGTTCTCTTGGATGGTCTGCATGGGTGACTGCCGCAGACTTGTGATGGACGGTGGGCTGAAAAGAGGGTTTGGCCCATAGCTGCCAGAGGGGCTACCCAGACTGCTTCCTGAGCAGCTGAAAGTAAACACTGAGCTCCCCTGACTGTTGGTTCCACTGTCCTCCTCTCCAGGAGGAGGTTGCTGCGATGCCGTCAGGCTGATATTGTCTAAAAGGTCATCCATTAGGTTGTCAGAGAGCCCGTCGTTGAGGTTCATGGTACCTGCCAGATCAGAGAGGCCCGTGGGCCCAGTGGACGGGGACATGCTGCTGGGGCTGGAGTACAGCATCGGGGAGAGGGGAGAGTCATCGTCGGGCACCTCGTCCAGCTCCAGGTTTGCCAGGATTGGGGACAGACGACCGCTGAGGGTGCTGGCGTTGGAATTGGTGCGGGAACGGAAGTCCGTCCAGGCGTCCAGCTCGTCACTGCTGCGAGAGGTGGGGCTTCCTGTCCACTTGGAGAGACTCGACGAGCTCTCAGAGCTGCCGTCTTGAGCAGCCTGCAGCGAAGCTTTCTTCTTGGTGGCGCGTCCTCGGGCTCCTTTGATGTACTTGCTGTTATCCATTGATACAGCTCGTCGTCGGGGAGCTTTGCCTCCTTTGCCGCCTTCAGGGTTGACCATCCACCAGGAGCTTTTCCCTGTTCCCTCATTCTGGACTTTTACAAAGCGACTATGCAGGGACAGATTGTGTCGGATGGAATTCTGCAATAAAATGAATGAGAAGAAGAAAAGGTAATATTAACACATTTGTCAAAGCCTGTTTTGTTTGGAAAGAAAATGAAACCGCATTCCACATTAGTCAGAAGATTACTCAGCCTGTTCAGTTGAAGCAGTTGTATGAATGTAGTTCGTCTGGGAAATAACCCTGATGATTAACATCCAAACCCTGATGATTAACATCCAAACTCCAACTTAAAGACAACAAAAAAAACTCTCTGCCTACCAAGTAGTGAGTCAAATGCTGCCGTTTGCTTCATGGGAATTCAACATTTTTGAAACTTGCAAGTAAAGGTCTGGGTTTTTTTTTGTATTTAAATACAACCCTACTACTTTTAAGAAGAACACAGCCTGGGTTATGGTAAAAAAAACAAGTCAGTAAAATAGGAACTGTTCTGTGTATACGAATCAAATTACAATCATCAATCTCATGATAGATTTGTAAAAGGAGGTGGATAAGGTGGTGAAACAATGGTGAATATCTCGTGCGATGTGCTTCCTCCTTTTTCCTTCAACAGAAAACTGACATTTCATCTCATTAAACTAACTATTAAAACCAACCACTGTGAACCGTTCTGCAGTGTCTTCTCTTCTGCACACTTCACACTGCGACCTATTTCTGGCTGCTCAAAAAGGTGTACGTGATTTCCCCAGAGATGTTCCCAACCATGTGCAAAATTAAACAGCTGGAGCCTGGACGACCAGCCCACACAGAGGAGAAACTCGGCAGCCCAAAGTCCATCATCACTGGGCGAGTGCCACAGCATAATTCTCTTAAGCTTGAATTAAGTTAACTGAGGTCTTATGTAAGTCTCAGATCTCAGAAGATTAAACTAATGAAACACAAACAAGCTCAGCTACACAGAGTCTGCAGAGATAACAAATGAGCAGGAGACGTCCTCTGAATGTAAACGAGTCACCTGCCAACAGCAGCAAACTTCCAGCAAAGCGCTTCTTTAGCGCCAACTGAGATATTAGGTCACCTGCAAAAACACTTCCATTACTTACAACGACAAAGCCCATGTGACACATAAAACTCAAGGCAAAACATATTTAAAGTGGTGCAAATATGTGGCCGGGGACTCTTCATCTCTGCATTCATAAGAAATATAATATTTACGTGTATGTAGAACTGCGTGATGATGAAGGAACATGTGGCATTCTGTGCTTTTAGTTTGTGGACAACTAATGAGCTCTATGGCACAGATGAATAAGACATACCAGCTCTGAAATACTTTTGAGTAGGCCGAGTTTTGCTGGTTTTGTTCTTTTCATAGAATCTGCGTTACCCTCATTCATGCTGCCACGTTGGGTTTTCACCAAATGCTGCACATTTCTTCTCGCTTCAGCTGGAACGTGTCCATTTCCATTAGCTGAGTTTCTAAGCAGAAGGCTGAGCTGATAATTAAAAGTAGATAAATCTCAGTTTGTTTGATGAAGAGCGCGCTCCAAATGTCACAGCGGTGCAGGTGTTAATAAAACAAACTGAAAGCAGCTCAGTGTTTGTTTGGTTTTTGATTTCCGTCATTCTTCTTCCACCAGCAGCTGTAACGTCGCAGGATCTGGATGTTTTTAGCATTTAGATTTTTCTCCGGGTGTTGATTAGTGAGTAAAGGGTTTTTGGTGCAGACGTTTCCTGATTAAACTTCTCCTAAAAGAGCATTGTCTACGAGAAGTATACGAAAACTCACACTGCTGCTGCAGGGAAGCAAATTTTAACACCACTTTTTTTTTTTTAAGGGAAACATATCTAGGCTCAAATGGGCCGTTTCCACTGACGCCAGCTCTACAGTGACTTAAGACAACTACAGAGGTCATGATTCCATTATGAGAGATTGAGAACAGCCACGGCACAGAACAAATGTGCTCATCTTTTGTTTTTAAATGTGGTCTCTGAACACATTTCTTTGATTTAATCAAATTAAATTTGAGGTTTCATTTGACCATAAATTCAAACATGACCCACTAAAACACACTAAGTGGACACAATGACAGCACCTGTCTGGTTCAGTCTAATGCAATCCAATACAAGAGCCCAGCATTAAATAATTAAACCTTTGTGACACTTTAGTTCCGGTCGACTCTGCTCACGTGAGTTCAGAACGTGTAGTGTTGTCGTGTTTGACTCTGCTGCACTACAGCAACAGGAGTTACACCTTTGCAAAGCAACAGTTCAGTGCGTTTTATTCAACCCCCCCAAAAAAAGGCCCCCGATGAACCAATGAATCTACGTGTTGCATGCTTTGCAGAGGAGAAGCTGCAGCAGTAGTGGTGCCTTGCTTAGGACTGGACTGAGGAGAACTGTGTGCTGTCTGCAGGTGAGTCTGCGAGAAACAGCTGAATTACAGTGAAATGTTTGACACTCTTCTGACTGCTGCACCGGCTCACACAGTACGATCCACACAGCGTTTTAAAAGATAAATCACAAAGAGCAAACTCCTGCCTTCCCCTCCCCCCATGCAGTCACAGCAGTGCTGCAGCACCCTTTGAGCAAAGCCTCGTTCCGAGCGGGGACTGGAGCAGCGCCAGTTTAGCCAGAGCCAGATCCCAAGAGAAACACTGAGCTTCTCTCTCGCTGCTACACATTGACCTACATAATTTATAGTCAGCTGATTGATTCTTGTGCCGGGGCCACATGAAATGACAGCGTGGCCCCCCGGCGGTCCAGAGCCCCTGGTTGCTCGTCCATATAGGAAGCTGAAAATTGAGTTTGGGTTCACAACAAAGGGGGAATTTAAAATTAAATCTGCATGTTGGAGCTACAATCACATCTGTTCACATCCTGGTTTCTACGGTGTTGTGGTTGGAGGACGTGAGGCAGGTCTGGATCTCTGAGCCTGAATTCCAGCTGAGCTGAGGACACCTCTGGCCTAAAGCTGACAGCTGAATGTCACACAGCCACAACGCTTCTCCTAAAAAATGCTGATGTCAGCACTTCTGAGACCTTAACATGAACCCCTCTGATAAGTCATGTCTGTCTGGATGCATGAACATGAATGACAGCACGCCTTCACTATCTGAGGCGCTAACCAATCAGCCAATTCTGTGCACTGATATCAACACACTTCAATTCCCATCACGCCAGAGCAACACGCTGAGGTTTGAAGAGCAGCTACGAGCTGCAGGAGTTCTTCCTGAATAAACTCCCTGGAATGGGTCTGCATCCCACATCCACAGTCGCACAGGATTACAAACCTATTTCCAGAGTTTTTCTAACCCCCATCTAAATCCTGCAAAGCTCAAAGCTTTCATCAGACTTGATTCCATGACAGATGAATTGGTTTTCCAGACAGGACTAATCCTTAAAATCAAACAGAAGCTGGTAAGAAGCCCCAGCGCTGCAGTGTGAGCAGTTTTGTCTGAAAGTGACATTGACTTTTGAGTCTTTCATATCTGCTGCCTTGTTTTCTCTTGATTAATGCTTCCTCCCGTTTGCTTTTTTGGGTGCAGAACTAATAGTGTGTGTAACTTGATAGATCAGTATTACAGGTGCATCACAATATTTTGACAGGAGCTTGGGTCAGAAGTGATTTGACACCATGTGCTCGTCAGGCAGCCACATAATCCCACATTCACTGCAGAGAAACCGAACATGCCTGAGAATCCACCGCTGGTGCCTGCACATAACCTCATCTGTGCACCACCCTCCTCCATCTGCAAACGGACAGTGACTGTGTGTGTACATGACCACAACATTGTCTTTGTTATGATGACAGCCTGAGCGAGTCACCTGCTCACCTTCCAGCCAGCAGAGCTGTTGCTGTCGCCTTTGTCCTTGAAATACGGCACAGACCTCACCATCCAGTCGTAGATTTGGGACAAGGTCAGTCTCTTCTCGGGGGAGCTCTCGATGGCTTGCGTAATGAGGTCTGCATAGGAGTAGTTACCCCAGGCGTTCCTGCGGGCGGAGGACTTCCTCAGCTGCTGAGAGGCAGAGCCACCCTGAGCCGCAGCGGGGGTCTGCGCGGAGGAAGGCGAGCCGTCGGCGCTCTCCTCCTTGCAGGGGCCGCGCTGGACCTCCACAGGCTGCGAGGCGGAGCCGCCGCTGCTGCTGCTCGGTTCGTGGGCTTCAACAACATCACCGCCGTCCGTCTGAGCGGCGCTGCTCTCCGTGCTGCCCCCCTCGTCGTCCTCCTCTTCGGGGATTACGTCAGTGTCATTTGTCCCGGGCTTGCCCGCACCAGACTCCGGTCGGGGCAGAGGCCAAGTGCAGGACCGCGGCCGCTTCTGAGGCTCGAAATCCGGGTCTATCTCCACGTTTGACGGACGCTCGTCGCAGCCGCGCTGCGCCTCGGCCATGTTAGTCGTAATATGTGAGAACAAAGCGTTAGAAAATCACTCGGCTCGCATTCCATCAATGTCGTGTGCAGGCGGGTTTTATTTACTATGCGCGATACGCAAACGTCCAACCTACAGCCGAGTCCCGGCACGTGTCCGTCGGTCTGTCCTCCGGCGAGGCGTCTGTCCGCAGCACACGGCGCGGATCGGGCTGACCAGCGTTAAGTCGCGCACAGCCCACACCCTGGTCCACATGCACCGAAACGTGGAGTCAACGCTGAGAGGAGTCGGTGGGATCCGAGCGACGTTCCTTCACAAGCGCCCGCGTCCCGCGCCGCGATCCTGCGACGTGCACGCCAGCGGAAAACGTCCACATCTAACGCCACCACATCAGCTTTATCGCTCCGTGCACAGCTGCCATCTTGACCGTTTCCTTTCCCAACTTCTTTATCATCCGTGCAGAGGGCTGCTGTCCAGATACCATCAAGGCGGAGATCGGGTTCTCAAGGCCCCGCAGTCAAAATTAAACCGAGAGCTACTGGAGAAATGTGGCGAGCTGCAAATCCGCCATGTCAACAGCCAGAAGTGAATAATGATGCATTCTGGATCTACACCTCTGGCATCTCGAACAGGCCAGCACGGCGTCCTCCGTGTGGCCAGCAGCCTGCAGACACACTTCATTCAATCCGCTGCTGCTGCTGTGGTTGGCGCAAAACCTCCAACTCCAAGAGGAGGAAAAAATCCTGCCCCCTGGACTGCGCTGAAATTAAAGTGGCAGCGTGGACTGACATCACTTTCCCAGAGTCTGAAGCTTTGTGAAGCCATCAGTTACTTAACCTTCTGCAGTAACGAGGCTTGTAGATGGATTTAACTTCTATCATCTCCACATAAATTCCTGATGTGCTGATGAATCTGTTGAACCTATAGTAGTAAAACACACAAATCTGTTTTTAAAATACCCACAACTCTGACCTGAAACCAGCTCCTTCATGTCATGTCCTCAGAACTGAGTCTGGCACTTTGACCAGGACAAACACAGTATCACAAACATGTGACATGTTTTATACAGACACACACTGTGGCTAATAGTTCTCACATGTCCATTTTATAGCTAAAAAGTGTGTGTAGTGTATATTCTTAATATATTTACTGCCCAGCCCTAAGTGAAAAGATCTGCTTTAGGCTAATTTGTGAATTTGACAATTGCGTTGATCCAACACACAGCCAGTTTCTCTACATTCATTTAAACGTCAAGGAAACATTTGAATTAATCATAATGATTTAGAACGAACACATCCTCCATTACGAGACAGTGGTGACCTGTCTGCGGTGATTTAAACCGTTTTAGGTCATTTAAAGTATTACGGTGTTCAGTTCCTGAATTTGTACGACTGACACAAGACGTTTGTTTAGTTTTTGCACGACTAAGCTCAGATCACAGCAAGTAACACAAAACCAACTGTCTGTCTGTCGTTTTAGTAACAGTTTAGTGTTTTTCTCACTCCCACACGGAACATCTTTGTATCTGTGAGGCAGTGAGGCAGTGTGTTCTACTCAGTGTAGTAAGATTCATGTAAATACTTCAAGTTAAACATCAACCAGCTCCAACGGTTACTCATAAAGACGCGTACATCAACATGTTCTGTCCTAGAAGTAACTTCCTGTGATTCGTGCTTTGTTTTCTTTTCAAATGTTCTGTTGTCTCAGCACCATTAACATAAATCATCCAAAATAAAAACACAGATTCAGATGCCCCCAAACCATTCTGCTGTCGTTATATTTAGATTTCTGTTGAGACGCTTTTTATTTTCAAAACCTTCTGCGCATCTCTGAAGACATCAGATTCAAATGTCCCTTAAATCTTCCCGAGTCCATTAGGCATACGTCGTCCAGCTTTTTTCCAGATTTATAAAAGGTAAATACAGTTAGATCTCTTCATGATGTGGAGTTAAAAGCAATAAAACAACTTTAAGTTCATCTTAAAAATGATCTGAAAAGTGCAATGTCGCAATAAAATGATAAAAGATATCAATAAATATTCTCTGTACAACGTTTGCACATCTACTGTTCAGTCCCTCTGGGTTTGTGCAGATAGGAGGAGTAGGAGTCGTGGCAGCGTGTGGACGTTGGGTATCATGGTCGACTTTTCCCAAATGTTAAACCTGTGATTTTGTGCTTCTGTCCCCTTCCAGCCAGTAGTCCTCCGTCTGCATCTCCGTGAGGCGAGACACCGTCCTCTGGAAGGCAAACTTTTCCTCTTCTCCACTGAAGATTGACAGACTGCTGGCTTCTTCCTGGTAAACAACCGCGTAACAAGTTCAAAATGAAACAGTCCAAAGAGGCAAAACACATAATGTTCAGAGGTTAACTGTTTTTTTAATGGTACAGATTCTAAAACACAAGAGGCATCAACCTCCCCACACAGGCCTCATCTGAAATGAAAGCCAACTGGAAATGACTGAAGCAAGAGAAACGGTGGATTTAAAGCCTTTGTGAAAATGCAGAGAGAGTAGAATACAGTAACACAAAAGGCAAAACAGAAATAAGCATTTTGATTATTTTCCTGTATCACAAACGGAATCATTTAGTGGAAAAGAGGACAAGTCAGTGAGTCTGAGGATCCTGTGACGTCTCTCGTCTTTTAAAACAATATGACTGAAGTCGTGTGCACTCTACAGATAACTTTCTAATGTTATCTAATAAACTGTGCATCTCGACACAGGTACTACACCGATTTATTCCGTGCACACACACAAAGTGGACTGACTCACTTTTTTATCTTACTCATCGGTTGTGTCAGTTTAATCCACTTTTACGACTGGAGGAACACACCCAACATGAAAAACTGGTTTAGCCGTGAATACACAGTCGCAGAGATCTTACCCTCTTCAGGCCCAGGTCGTCCATCAGGACGTGGCTCTCGTCATGACTGTGATCGCCGTCGTGTACAAAGATATCCTCCAGAGGGTGGGCTGCAAGAATCACCGCGCGCACCTGAAATAACATCAGAACTATCATAAAACGACCAAACAGACAGACACAGTTTGGTGTTTGAAGGGTGCGTATGAAGGGCAGTACCTTGTGCTCATAAAGAGCATCCACGAGTGTTATGAGCCGCCTGGCTTGAGTTTTCTTGTTCAGTGTGAGCAGAGGAATGTGTCGGATAAAGACCGTGTCAAACAGCCTGGACATCTCCAGATAGTCACTGGCTCCTAAAGGCTGAAACATTCAAATGTCAAACCACTTCTGCTTTAAGTTGGCCTACACTTGACTGTTAATCAAACCTCATTTGCTTTGTTTGTTTATTGTTTATTTATTTGGATTGGCTCCGCCCCCTTGGGAGCCACAGTCTCAGTCAACCATATAAACACACAATGCAACCAGCAATTGTTTAAAACCTGTTGAACGGTCTTTTGAAATTCTTCATAAGTTCGCCGTGTTTCCACATACACCGAGTAGTCTGAGGCTGAACTACAGTACGTGTGTATTTCTGTGCGACTCTTTATTTGCCGACGGTTGAGTGACTTTGCTCACAAACACTAATATGAGCAAGGACCTCATTTGCACACTAGTCTAGAAAAAGGGCAAAGAGACACATTTAAAAATACATACATTAGTTTCAGAAACAAACAGTCAAGCTTGATGCTATGTAGAGAACACAGTAGCACAGTAATATGTAATATAGTATTTTACCAATTATTAAGTTAGAGAGACTCACTCTGTCACACAGCTCCTCAAACGTACAGTCTGCAATGGTCCCGCAGGCTTTGTTCAGACGAACTTTCCTGTTGTGCACATTCAGAACTCTTGGTCGTGTTACTGTGGAGGAAAACAGGGCGTTAAGTGCATCTTTTTTACATAAGCAGGTCCAATGTCTGTGATAAAACCAATACGGTGTTTAACAAAATCACATCAGAGCTGCCGAATTAAGTCATTTTAAAGTCAACTCACTGTCATTCTGCTTAAAAGCCAGCTCATCGAACATCTTGTCCAGAGTTGCCTCCACGTCAGGCTCACTGGAGCTGCAGCAAATGCAACAAAGCAACATTAAAAACCACAAAACGTGCACATAGCAAACCAAAGTTTCATTTGCAATCATCTTATTTAAGGGATTTTTTTACAGAAAGTAGACTTTTCCTGCAGAGGGTCTGTTCCTCCTGCGGTAATCTATCCCAGAATCCAGACGAAGAGTTTGGCAATGTTTCTGAATGTGAGAGACGAACAAAAGACGAGAAACCTCAACACGTTTGTCACACAAAAACGAGAAAAAAAGAGATCATCGATTTAACTTTAAAGAGCCTGTTGTGCTTTCATACCTGCAGCACGGCGATAAAAGGCACAAAGTTGACTCTCTGCAGTCCGTTTTTATACAAGTCTGAGGCAAAAGAGCAAAAACGATGCTGTTGCTTTGCTCTGATCTGCATTGTTGCTCTTAAAGTTAAAGTTTAAATTTGCAGTGACGCAGATTTGAGACACATTAAATCAGTGTTTCCCTGTTTCCCCTTGTAGAAACTTTTAATACCCTTAATGGCAATGAAACAACTTATGATGCCATGAGTTAAGCTACATTCACAGCTCACCCTCAGGGGGACGATTAGAAGTGGCCACGACAACGACTCCATTTAGAAACAGATTCTCAAACAGCTGCTTGAGGATCATGGCATCAGCGATGTCAGTGACCTGAAAGGACAGCGATAAATAAATGAAGTGTAGTTAAACACTGTGGAAGTGAGCTGCTGTAGAGAATGAAAAAGCAGTGGAGTATTACTACCTGAAACTCATCGAAGCACAGAAGACTGGCCTCTTCACTGATCTCCTCAGCAACTGGAGCAATGGGGTCATAGGATTTGGCCATTTTCCCTGCTTTCCTTTTTGGCATGCTCCGTTTTAGCCGATGGATCCCTAAAGACAAACAGACTTTTCAGACTAGTTTATGAGCACAAATAAATACACACAAAAAGTGAAGTACATTTCAATAAATGCACCATCTCATCTCATCACTTCACGAAATATCAATCACAGTCAGGAAGTAAAACTAGATGGATTCAAAGTGCTCTGTCAGCAGGGTGCATGTTTAAGAAAACAAAAGCAGAGCCTTAATCCTAACAAAACTGAAATGTGGTGACTAAGCAGGAAATTTAAGCTCAGCTTAACAACCACAGTGCTGCAAACTTTGAAGGAATAGCCTGTTGTGAAGTGTCGTACTGAAAACAAGACCTTTGAGTATGAACTAATGTGACGAGACTAATCACAGCATCACTGTAAAACTCAGCCAGAATAAAACACGTGAGTTCATCGGCAATCTGCAGTATAATAAACAGTATAGGACTGGCTTGCTTGATGTTTTTATGTAGTCCTGCTGTCGATGCTGCTGAAATTCAAGTCATTTGGAACATTTGGCTTCAAACACTAAAACATTAGTGTTATAGATGAAGCTGCTCAGAGCTGACGGCTCATTTAATGAAATGATTTAATGATGAGTGAATAAATGTGTGTGTGATAAGAGACAGTGTCGCCCTCTGCAGGCAGCGACTCCGCCTCAAAGACAAATGGCTTGAATTGTCCATTTAAAACTGTGGAAACTAAATAAATGCGTCCGTGGTAACGTCAGACAGAATAAAACTTCTACTTTTTTATTTAATAAATGTAACTATCAGAAGGTACAGACTGTTTGTTTTATAAATACGCAGCCCGTTGTTTCTTGATACATGTGGATGGTACATTTGTAATTATTTTAAAAACTCTTCTGTAATTGTGATGAAAATATATATGAAACAGAAACTGATCAATTTAAAAGCACATTTTTACCTGTGATGCTGAACATGAACATTTTAATGGACACAGCATAAGAAGAAGAGTCTAGATTTAGTACAGGGTGTATATGGAAGGACACACTGACATATTTTATATGGAATAAAAGTTGATTTAATCTTTCAGCTGATGCCGATTGAAATTAAAAATCATTTTAAGAAAAAATGAAGCTTAGTGTGCTTCATCATTTGTAAGCAGCATGTTAACATGAACAGCACCTAGATGTTGATCTTTTACTCTGCAAGTCCAGGCAGATAGAACATTCAGTCATTTAATCATATGCTAAACGCCACCAAAACTACCCCCCCCCCCCCCACTGTAACTACTGCTCCACTGAATTCTACTTACTTTTATGCACATCCAACATAAAACCATGGAAATGAACCCTCTTTTTCTTTTCAGTCTGCACATATGAATAAAACATGTCCATGACCATAGTTTTCCCTGTGCCTGTGACAACGAAAAACGACAAATCAAGACATGAAACACAATGTTATTAGAACCATTTGATTTACAGTGTAGACGTGTGTATTCCTCACCAACATCGCCGTAGATGTAGTAGCCTTTTGGAGCTTTGGGTTTTGTGAAGAACTGAAAGATATGAAGTGAGAATGAAAGTCAGATGTAGAAGATTCAGGTGTTATAATAACCTATAAAATGAAAACAAATTACTCCAAAGGCTCTGAACAAACACTGTGACGTGAGGAATTAACACCGTCCCTGTAAAAATGCATTGTCTCACTTGGAGTTTAGATGATGCCAGTGCAGAGCGCAGACTCTTCCAGTTTAAACTGTCCCCTGTCTGTATCATTTTAAGTATTTATGTGTAGCATAGTATTTATGTAACACAAATCACAGGTATTACAGGTCAAAATCAGACATGTATGTAAGACTCAAAGCTTTGTGTGTAGGATAAGAGGAAAGAACTTAAGATGTATGAGGGTGAGAAGCTGAAGGTGATGAGATGGCTGCACAAACAGCGAGGAACTGAACTAGCCAATAGATTTATTTAACATAGACATGAATCAAAATGTGCTTTGTATGTGATGAGGTTACTGATTAAAAGCATGAAAACATGAGTAATCCTGAGGTGTTTCTCTCCACCTTGGAGAAGATGGAGCTCGGCGTGTTGCTGTATCCTCTCAGTGTTTCGTGCAGCTGCTCCAGCTTCTGCAGCACCGCTTTCTGGTGTTCGTCCTCCCGCAGCGTCCCGTCTCTGATCAGCCCGGCGTAGTGATCCAGAGGGCCGCTGAACCCGGCGGCGCTCACACCGCTGTCGCCGCCGTCCTCCACCGCCTGGCGGGTTTTCACGGAGTAACCTTAAGAATCACGATAACACAGACAACAGCGGGACTCTGTCACTTTTATCGCCTCAACTGTTCGCAAGAAAAGGAGATTAACGGTGCGGAAAGCTTCGTGACCAAAGGTTGGCAGGTCTGCTGACAGCTCAGGATCGAAACCGACAAAACAACAAGGTAAGTGTGTAAAGTACAGCAGCTCACATAATTATAACAAGCTTATTGTGACAGAGAGTAAAGTAGCTACTAAAAGATTAAAATAAAAGTAGAGCTGTGTCGACTTTTAAGAATAAACTGATGTTCCAACCGCCGGACAGTCGCCGTTTAGTACTTAAACCACCCGGGAGATGAACCAAAAACTCGTCTCACCTCGTCTGAAAAACTCCGTTAAGGATTTCAGCAGGTTTTTAGAAGTAAATTGCTCCGTTAACAGAAACCTAGCGCCCAATGAAGCTGAGGGTGACATCTTCAGAGACAGCGGTACGCGCGCCGCCATCTTGGTTTCAAATGTTGTCAACGTAACTTTATTAACAGACGTACAAACAGACAAGAGCGCTTCCGGCTCCCAGCCTGCAGGGGGCGACATTTCTCTCAGTTCCGTAGTTGGTATTTATGTTTTTTCTTTTTGTAAAACAAACATTTAAAAACAATAAATATCACAATAGGATCACACGTCCACGTTATGATAATATTATAATTAACGGCTTGGTCATAAAAATGTGTCGGAATATAAGATGAGACATCATTCATGATTCATTTTGACATTATTCTTTTTATCCTTATACTGTAATTTTGCTGATAAATCAATTATAGATCATAACACAATGCTCTCTTCTGTTCACGCATGTCTCCTGTCTGTCTCTTTACTAATATTATCACATAAAAGCAACAATGTTGTCTCTTTTTTTGTGCGATTTCCTAACAAGAGAAATTAACACTTACTTAGTACAGAGACTCAGGGAAACAGGGTCCAGGACCCCCTGATCTGCTGGGCCTGTACCTGTAATCCATCCATATGTATGACAAAGAAAAACAAGAAGAAGAAGAGAAGTTGAAACCAATAAATATTTATATACTTTTCTATCTTAAATATGTTTCAGCATGTTTTAGCTTTTCTAACAACGTCCTTATTAATGCGTCTGTTCTTGGCTTATTTAGGATTTATATTTCATGCAGGTGCTGTTGTTGTATATTTGTGTGTTTCATATTAGATTGTTGGAGATTGTGATGCTGCTATTTGTTTTGTGATGTCTCCAGTGGACAGGAGGTCGTTAAACTTAGAGGGATTTTAACTGGTTCAAACTGAAGAAATAAACAAAAAGTTTATTGCTGATCATTTTAGTGTAAAATGCTACAAAATGTGACTATACAATAACAATTAACTAGCTACACACCTGGAAGCTATGAGAAAAATACAGTAGATGTTTTCATTCCTTACAATGAATACTCTCATTATTATTAACAGCAGAAACTCCGTCCTCGGTCTAATTATACCTCCACAGCACTGAGCCAGAGCATCAGACAAAACATGGCAGACGACCATCAGGGTGTTACAGGGCTTACAGGCTTGTTGCCATGACAACAGAGGAGCCGTTCTCCCTCTCTCACTTTAATGCACACACACACACACACACACACACACACACACACACACACACACACTGTCACTCGCTCTCTGTCTGTCTCTGTTGTATACACACACACACACATATATACAGTATTACAGTGGAATCCGCCTTGCTCTGAGATCTGTGCTCTGCTATTGGAGGCAGGACAAATACAGCACGGAGCGTAGGGATACTCCACATCTCCACATCTGTTTTGGATGGTGAGTGCCTGCTGACTGGTTATTATGTTTGTTTACATTCGGTTTCCTCTCAGAAATCTGCTTAAAGTAAGATACATTTCCAGTACGTCTGAACTGCAGTGTCCTCAGCCTGGTTAGCTGTGCTGCTTCTGCTGCTGCATGTTTGCTTCAGTGTAGCTGCTCCTTCATTTTCTTTTTAAAGATTAGGCTGGAAGCTGTCATCGTAATGGTAATTCGTAGCTGGGTAGCCATGGTGAAGTCAATTCCCCCCCCCCTCTCCCTGTGCTACTGCTGAATGCATTAGTCTAATGAGATGTCTGCAGCCTGTGTGCTGAACAGCAGCAGCAGCAGCAGCAGCAGCAGTGTGTTAACCAAACAGGACAGGACAAGGAAAAAGCCACATACAGCAGGAACAAAATGGCTTTCCCTGCATTGTGAGGGATTCTGCTTTATAGCCACCCTCTAGGCTTCTGGGATTTAAGACAAAAGACAAAGCTCTTGGGCATTCCCAGTAGAAGACAGCAGGTAATAGACCCCCCCTCCCTCTCTTGCTCAGGTTTATTGGTGTGTTATCGGTGCAGGATGGAGGTGCTGTTTCCTCCACGGTTCTTGCATGGCTGCCTTTTGTGTTGTTTGATTATTATGGTGCTGTGCTGGATGCTGCTGGTCTCACCTCACTGCGCTGCATCAGCCGAGTGTTCTGCAGTCTGTTAGTGTTTGGATGCTTCTTTGCCAAGCCATTATGTTTCCTCTGTGTTTGCTCTAAGTGGATGCTAATGCTGCTCTGCTCTGATATGTGGCTGCTGAGAAGGAGGATTGCTGTAGTAAAGTCAATGTTTTATGGATTTCTACTGCACGAGCTCAACGGTTGTTTCCCTTTGTCTCCAGCTCCAAATGAGTGTACCTGCAATCACGGCACAGAAGTCAGACGGCAACAACGGTGAAATGCAATCAGCTGCAGTGGCTCCCTCCTTCATCCCCAGCCAATCTGGGAAGATACAGGGCAGGAAGAGAGGGAGACCCCCGCTCCGCAATGTCGCCAAGATGGATTTTCCTAACCGCTACCCCGAGTCGCTCCCTCCACTCAAAGTGCCAAAGAAGAGGGGGAGAAAGCCGGGCTTCAAGGTCAGCCAGATGGGGTGTGTGGTGTGTTGATGCAGCGTGTTTAAAAATGCATGTGTACACAGAAAGACAGACACACAGGCTCCATGCCTTTGTAGGACCCCAGTGTAACAGAGAGACATCTGGCTTTAGTCTGCTGTGTTATTATTGATTAGAATGTTTATGTCTTGTAGAAATATTTCTGTGTCTAAAGGGGAAGTCTTTTTTAATACATTAGTCCCTTTCAGATTCATAAGTAGATACAAAACTCATCTAAAAGCACCAAAACAAAACAGATTTCATGTCTGGATCATTCCAACACCCCCCCCCCCTCACTGCATCATATAACATGTATAAATAAATAATCTGCATAAATTAAAAACTTATTTTTCTGCAGCTCAAACCCAGGATGGTGATGACACCACTGGCTATTTCTCCACCCAGCAGCACCCCTGAGCCTGATATGAGCTCCATTCCTCAGGATGCTGCCACCATCCCCCACTCTGCCACGCCCCAGGTGCTCACAGGTGAGAACTTAAAATCCTGTGAACTCATTGACTTTTGTGTTTGTAATCCTGATTTGATTTGCTCACAGACACTAAGTGACCCATAAATTCAGGAATCACACCATTATTTTCTGTTTCAGTCTGTATCTACATCAACAAACAGGCCAACACAGGCCCCAACCTGGACAGAAAGAAGATCCAGCAGCTTCCTGATCACTTCGGACCTGACAGGCCCTCCGTTGTGCTGCAGCAGGCCGTCCAAGGCTGCATCGACAGCGCCTTCCAGCAGAAAACAGTGTTCACGCTCCTCACACAAGGCTACGGGGGAGAAAAAATATCAGGTGTTGTACAACGACCCCCTTCAGGTGTTGCTTTCTGTTTGTTTAATACTCTTAAACACATTTTTACCACTTTACCTGAGGTGGAACTGAGACAAATGATCAACGACTGCATCCAAACTGTGCTGTGTTGTTTAAAGTGCTGCCCTGTTTTGCTCTTCCAGCCACATTTGATGGGAAGCAGCACCTTCTGAGCCTCCCCGTGGTGAACAGCATTGACTATGTGCTTCGTTTTCTGAAGAAGCTCTGTCGCAGTTTGCACTGTGAAAACCTCTTTAGTGATCAGCCCATTACCCAGCACAGTAGTGGCTCCTACCAGTCGGATGGTACTTCTAAATTTTGACTCTCTAGAAACTACTACACTGACATAAACAAGGTATCTAAGCTAATTTTGATGAATCTTGCCTTCAGCTGAAACATCTATGACTGAGGACTACCATTTAGACCAGTCAGATGGCAAACGCTACTCCGTGGACCCTGGTGATTCTGCTTTCGGCTCCATAAGCTCATCCTACTCACCAAAGTCCTCCTACGGGTTTCGTTCATCACAGCAGTTCTCCAGCGGCTCAGCCTCCATGAACATGTGCAGGCAGTCAGCCACCAGCCCGAACACATTCCCAGAGAGCAACAGGACAGGTGAGAGGAGATCACAAGGCGCGCTGACTTCCCAGAGAAGCAAAGGTAAAAACCTGTTTGTTTCGTTTCCTCTTCCAGGAGGTTATAATGCTTCTCCAGAGTCCCAGGAGTCCAAGGCTCCCCCCAATAAAGACCCGTCCACCTGGTCTGTGGAGGATGTCGTCTGGTTCATCAGGGATGCAGACCCCCAGGCTCTTGGCCCCCACGCAGACATCTTTAGAAAACACGTAAGTTCACTATCAAACATCCAGTTGCCAGTTGTCACATATTTCCTGCTCATCTGACACCAGCAGCTTCTTCTGCTTCTCACAGGAGATAGACGGAAACGCCTTGTTACTCCTGAAGAGCGACATGATCATGAAGTACCTCGGACTGAAGCTGGGACCGGCCTTGAAGCTTTGCTACCACATCGACAAACTAAAACAGATTAAGTTCTGAAAACCCTCTACGCTATATCACCTTGAATCCCACAGTACATCTGAGAAGGGTCGTGTGTGGGGAGACCAGGTCTGTCAGAGAAGTAACTGTACTGAAAGATTTGTGTAAAGGCAACAATAGTTCATAGGAGAGCGTCACAAAGAACGCATGCTCAAGTGCTACGAGGCAGATAGAACTTTGTCAGTTTAACATTAAGGTGCTAAAATGTAGAATTTGACACAAATGTTAGCATCTCCAGCATCACCAGGTTGTATTTTTTAAAGTAATATACAGTAGCATAGTATTTCTTCACAGCGAACAAACTATCAGAATGAATATTTAGTTATTTTTTTACTTGACAAAGAACGTTACACTAACACTACTTAAACCTACAGTTACTGATATTTTCAGAAATAATTTGTGGACATAACATTAACATGTTTATTTGAGGACAATATAAGCAAAACGTTATATTACCGTATTAACGTATATTATCAGCCATTTCTTTCAAGCTGTAGAACATGTCTCCTCCACCTCCTGAGGGAAATAACTGTCTTTTTAGCTACTTGCACTAAGCCACTGGTAGCTCATTTAGTTTTAGTTGGTCTACAGTGGGCTGCAGTGCACTGTCGCAAAAATGGTGCTATGAGAGTGGTGAGAGTGAGAGCTGTGGGCTACATAGCTCTCTGTAGGTTAATCATCACAAACACCAATCACAATATTGATTAGAGCCGTTTTAAAGTCTTGTACACAGAAACTCTGTGTGCATTTTCAAAATGAAAGCAGAGCAGTTAACAGGAGTGACATCCTGCACTACAGGAAACTGGGACCCTGCTCTTTTCCACTCTGACCTGCAGACCTGGAGTCCCCACATGTCTTTCTCTCTCTTCACCTACTTACTAAATCCACTTTTGACACAGATTTCGGATTAAAACTCTTCAGGCTGTGGATGCACAGGCTTGATTCACATGTTAACACAACATAATCAGTAAAAGAAGGCCAGTAAGAAAATATGTTGTCTGACAAACCTTCATGAGCAGCACATCTGTCCGCTACATGCAATTTCACAATAAAGGCCCTATATATATCCATAATCTGACTAGATATGTATAGCAGAAACTCTTTATACCCTAAGACTACTATCACCTTGTCAAATCTCACTATAGGATCATGTTTACGTGTGAAGCTGAAAACATATCTATAACCGTACTGGAAAGTTAAATACTACATTGCTTTTTGATTGAGAGATTTAGAAAATCATTTTGATACTATTTTTTCACATTACTGTTTAACAAAAGAAGTAATGTTGGATTTGTCATTCTTTTTTATTATAATTTTAATATTAAACAAAACAGAAAGACTGTAGCTCTCTCGTTAGTACATGTAAAGCATCCCGAGAGCGTTGTGAACGTGATATATTTATGTTTCAATATGCAAGATTGTTACACGCCAGTTCTCCACAGGCTCTTCATGTATCCTCGAATGAACATTTTTTTAAATGAATATGTTTCTATGTTTTTATCAAGCATCAGTGTTGATACAAGATAAAAAACACCGGGCACTTAATGTTACACTGAGAAAAACCTGAACGGCCATGTAAATGGGTAAATAATATAATATTGCTTTTGTATACCACTTTTGGTGTACAGTATGCATCCTTTTTTAATCAATTAACCTTTGTAAGTGAATGCTGCTGTAAAGATATTACATGTAAGCCATGCCTAGTGAGATCAAGCTAAGGGTTTTTTTATTTTGAAAAACACGACTAAGAGTTTTAGAGAAAGCTGAGTGGATCAGTACTCTATGCTGGTGCTAAAAACCATCTATGTATTTAACTGTTTGCTTTTGTGTTTGTGAGACGTAAAGGAAATCTTATGTGTACACTGTACTGTATGTGAGTATTAAATGAAGAAATCAAGTAATCAGAGTTTTGTGTTTTGCTGTTATATGCTCCTCAAAGCCGACATCACTGAATAGGCCCAGATTTGGATCCTCACATTTGAGAATTATTTTGGCTGGGAGCCTCATCTGTACTTCAGCACACATCATTTAACAGCGGCGACCTATATTTGTGGATCCAACACCTCCAGGGGTCCTTGTGGGGCTCCCAGAGACTCCCATGAAAAACGAGGAGCGGTTTCGCTGTGAGCGAATATCGCAGGTTTCATGTCACGTAAACGGCACAGATTTTGTTAAAGGTCCCTCAGATGAAATGATTTATAATCCTCATTCTTTAATAGCAAGATAGATATGGTTTAGTTTTTGTTAGAATAAATAAGGGCCCCTGATAACCTCAGATTCCACCTTGTGACTGTGTGTTATTCCATATGTGTGATAAAAGAACTAACATCCATTCTCCGCACACGTTCGGTGTATGGTTAATAAGCTGATTCCAGCATTTGTTGTAAAATATGATGAAAGAGGACCTGTGTAAAGGACTCAGCGTCATCCCACTGGACCTTTATCTCAAGGTGCCGTAGAGAAGGTATGAAAAGTAAATCCACAGTAAATAAACGTGATTCACTCCTGACCTTGCAGGGACACGTGCGGGTGAAAGCCTGCTGAAGTGGACCTTGTGTTTAGCATAAATCTTGGGAAATCAAATGTACAGATGGGTTGTATGTTTAGTGTAGTATAAATAAAAGGAGACATTTAAATTAAAATCTAGAAAAACAATCTCATGAGGAATGTAGGGGCCCCTGGTTAGTCTTCCAGCATTGGTCTAGTTATCAAATCCTATTATACTCCTTAAAGCTACGTTTAATGACCATAGGAATAAACTACTTCACCATCAGTTTTATAGATTAGAAATTCCTCATCAGTGACTCAATTAATCAGTGTTTTATCTCTTCCTCACACTCTCACCGCCTTCGTTTACAGAAACCACCTCTCCGCAATGTTCCTGTGCTTCCTGATGGATGAAACGTCAGGCTGACCATCCTCATCAGGATGAAGGATCCGGTTATAACGTGACAGGATCCAGCTTAACCCAAACCGAGCAGCAGAGCCACAGTGAACTTATGAGCAGGCTGTGATGCACACGGGTGACGCCGCGCTCTCGCAGTCGCAGAACCAAAGACTTGCTGTGGGATCGGTCCCTGCTGCGCCTCATCTGGAATAACGTCGGGAAAATCCAGAAATTTCATTAGCGTGTGTGTGTGTGTGGTTTTTTTTTTTTAAAGGAAGTCTGCAGTGTTGAGAATAATCCCATTCGGGCAAACGTTTCCATCGGAAGGGGGGTTTTCTGTACTTTGCAGAAGCCATAGCAGATTTATTCCGTTAGAGAATCACCAAATATAGACTGTGATAAGGTAAGAAGTGATCACCTGCAGGTGTTGTTAGTTCGACATCTTCAGATTATAGATGCAGCGAGCAGAGAATCGTTTGTTCTAATGTGTCACGCGTTATTTTTCGGATTTTCCGTGCGTTTGATTGAACGGGATCGAGCAGGAGCCTCGCACACTGGCACCTGCGCATCCCTTAAAATAAAGCTTCTGCGTTTTGCCTGGAAACAATAAAAAAACAAACAAAACAAAAACGACATAAGACAGCAAAGGATCTTTTGACGAATTAACAAAATGTCATTAAGATTTGCGCAGTAATTGGCTTTAATAAGCGCTGGATGTGGCTGTGTGGCAGCAGAGAGGGAGCTGTCTTGTGGTTTAAAAATAGGTCTGCCTTGTTATGAAATTTGGACATGTTTTTCGCCCCGATGCGCATGGGAAGATGTGATTAGGAGCGGGGTGGTGGGATGTAATCTGAAAACACTCTCACTGCGTCGTTTCCATCGGAATGCAGCAGCGTCTCCCTCTCTGCGCTCGCAGGAGGCGGTTAGCTTTAATAGCATTAACTCGTATGTCATTGCCCAAAGCGTGAGGTAAAACAGCGTCTAATGGCCTCTGTTCCGTCTTGTGGCCTGAGCCATGTTCTCTAAAACACCGCAGTAACCGTTTTCTCAGCTCGCTGCTCCGCGAAACAATTTCGTTTTGTCATCTTCCTGCAAAATGTTTGTCCTCAAGGTCATTCATGGAAACCTGTTTCACAGATTAAAGCCAACATCAGTCCCTTTAATTACCACTCACGCTCGTCAGGACTGGTTATATGTCATGCGGGGGACAAACATTAAAGCCTGTGCTTTGCACTCATTTTGGCTGCAGCACACGTTTCTGCTGTTTGTTGTGGAAGGCCTGAGTCAATGCAGTGCTGTGGTGGATCTGTCCAGCCTGCTGCCATGCTGCTGCTGCTGCTGCAGAGATGTGAACCATATGTTGGTTGGTCTCAAGTGGTGGACATTTCCAAATGGCCTGTGATTCAATATGCAAATAATGTTCTGCTGTCTCATTTGTTGAATTATGCATCGAGATTTCTGTCCACTTTGTCATTTGCCTCATCACGAGTCAGTAATTACTGAATCTGGGACTTCTGACAGGCTGGTCGGGTGGAGTTGGGCAAGTTGTTTAGGTTTGCTGTCGATCAGGTCGGTGGTCAGTTATGAGCTATACTCCAAACTGATGCAGATTACAGTGGTGCTCCAGTGTGTCTCTGCATGTTGTCCATTTACTGCAGCACTGCCTTTCTGAAAGCCAAGTGCAGGCTTTGTTGTCATTGCCAGGGTCTAGGGCAGTATTTGCAGTGGAAACGTGATAGCAGAAATCGAACATTTGATGAACTGGATCTGCTCTGACAGTGATGATCCAGGTCAGTGCTACCCGGGCCTCAGACTGGCACAAACAGGCTGAGTGGACAGAAATAGTAACACGAGCGCCGGGGAAATAAAAACACAAATTTACTCTGTGTACTCGTGTTTGAAGGGGATATCAAAAAGGTAGAGTTCTGTGGGCTGTGGTAGAGGTTTTCAAACTGCCATCACTGAAGCTCAGATAAATCTGGTATTCACATGTTCTTGCACCACAGGAACCATGGGAAAGCAGAACAGCAAGCTGACTCCCGAGGTGATGGAGGATCTGGTGAAGAACACAGAGTTCAATGAACATGAGCTGAAGCAGTGGTACAAAGGCTTTCTGAAAGACTGCCCCACTGGCAGGCTGAACCTGGAGGAGTTCCAGCAGCTCTATGTCAAGGTTTGTGTGGACCACACCCCCCTTATTTATCCTCCATTTATTTTCCATCATACAATTGGTGCTTTCACTGCTCTCTCACAACAGTCCTGGTTGAATCATTCACGTCTCTCGCACGTTTGCAGTTCTTTCCTTACGGCGACGCATCAAAATTTGCACAACACGCCTTCAGAACCTTTGACAAAAACGGAGATGGGACCATCGATTTCCGAGAGTTCATCTGTGCTCTGTCTATCACGTCCCGCGGCAGCTTTGAGCAGAAACTCAACTGGGCCTTCAACATGTATGACCTGGATGGTGACGGCAAAATCACCAGAGTGGAGATGCTGGAGATAATCGAGGTAAGGGATTATCGACTCATTAAGCCCTCGCTCATCAGGGAACTGGCCCTGTTTTTTTTTCTGCTGTTGTTGTTGTTATCAGTCTCCTGCACACCTGCAGCGCCTCGAGTGCAGACATAGTTTCGTAACGATCAAACTGCAGTTGTACTGAATTACATTATGCCATTTGTGGAAACACAATCAGTGCCATAAATCTGATATCCCTCAGTGATATTTAAGCGATATGGACAAGTCCCGTGGTGATAAAGGCACTGTGTGCTTTATTCCAAAGCAGCAGTGGTTCCCAGCCTTTTCTTTCCTCTGCTGTTCACCCACAGCCCCATCACATCAACTCAAGTACCCCTTCATTAGCACAGTTCGTCATGCAGCAAATTCTCTTATGCCTGGACGATGAAGTGGATGAATACATTATCAAAAAGAGTTTACAGTTATTAAAAATGTACAATTTAATTGTCAAAGTTTAGGCTGTTTTGGTGAAGTTTGCAGTCATACCGCTCACAATCTATGCACCAAAAGCTGGATATTTGTTAAGGGATAAATAGTATTTCAACTGTGTTTATTAGTTTCAGCTTAAGATTCAAATCCTTTACTACTTTCAACAGTTTCAACCATTTATCCTTTACTTTCAACAGTTAATCTGTTGCATTTAGCTACAGCTCAAAGAATTATCCATTACTTTAACTATTTAATGGATCCGTTACTTTTAGTTCACTGTTGACTGTACTTACTTTGGTGCAACACGCGCCACAAAGCTTCCAGAACTGATGAAGTCTTCTGGATGGAAGGCGAGTTGCCACTGAACAGGATCATTTGGGATCTGCAAAAAACGACATATTATTTTGTAATGTTCTGCAACATAAATATATTTAATATATTACAATTTTATAAGTGTGAATTAGAAGTGTATCAGTGAAATTAAAGTGACAATATGCAACTTTTGGGACTGAAGCTGGCACTACCATCTTCTTAAGCTAAAACATTTCTCCACTGCTGCCAGGTTGTTATATTAACAGGACCTCTCCACACTCACAGAGACACATTTTGGAGAATATTTATACTAAAATGTTACTAGAAGACAAATTGTTTGAGCTGACGCTTACTCTACATACACCCAGACCACTGCGAAAAAACCCCCGCTGGCTGGAAATGCTGATCTTTGCCTCTGTGGGCAAAGTAGCACATGTAGACTTCAGTGAGTTACATAATAAAACACAATCCTCTGCTAATTTCTCACTGCACCTCACCCACAGGCGATCTACAAAATGGTGGGCACCGTGATCATGATGAAGATGAACGAGGACGGTTTGACACCAGAGCAGCGGGTGGACAAGATCTTCAGCAAAATGGATAAGAACAACGACGATCAGATCTCGTTGGAGGAGTTCAAAGAGGCGGCAAAGAGCGACCCGTCCATCGTGCTCCTCTTGCAGTGTGACATGCAGAAGTGAGCCGTCCCCGCTCGCTCGTCTCCCTGTCTGTAATCCACACACTCTGGACAGCAGCACATGTTTTAATGTCTCATTAGGTTCTCTGCCATTTCCACAGGAAAAAAAAAAAACAATGCTTGGACTATTTTTCAATGGACTCGCTTCTTGTGGTTGTATGCATGAGAATGTCAAATGCTGAATAATTTTGAATATAGCTATAAGATATCATACATTTCTATCTCAAAACATGCCAATGTGATTTGTGCACAGTAACCCTAAACATCCTCAGTCAACCTTAGCTTGTATATCAGTGGAGCACTGCATTCAATTATGTTCCTGCAGTATTTAGGATCCCCAGTGTTCACTGCTGCAACTACTGTATGCTTTACATAATAGTAACAAAACAATAATTCCTATGATAATTGTAACTGTCTCTACTATCCAGACTTGTTGAGCTCTTGGAGAATAGAGAGGCTCCTGTCTGTTCCAGATGTTTTCACACGATGGAATCAAGAAGAGTAGGTTCTTTGCATGCATATATTACGTGTCGAAAAATATAATCTCTTACCTTTTGCATCTTTAGGTGGTTATAAAAAGAGAAACCCTCCGAAATTCATTTAGTATTGTTGCATGGGATGTACAGTATGTGACTCACCAGACCATTAGTTCACCTCCAGTCATGTGGGAGCATGCTTCCCTCCATTTGAAACACGTGTGACACTTTTTGAAAGATATTTGGGATGCAGTTGTGGGTTAATCTCAGAGGAAGAGCTTTCACATAAACACTCTTAACACTTATATTTATGGAGCATTTCCCTTATGGTTTTATTGTACTGCTGCCACCTTATCTGGAGGAAGGACCAGACCAAAATGACAGCTGTCATTGAGCAGAGTACACATGTATTATTACTCACAATGATCCACAATTGGCTTCTTTTTCAGGCTGCGTATTTGATTTGACTTAATTAACGTTTCAGTACATATCAACATGTTTACAAAAATGCTAAACGAGTGCAGTCTTGGCTTTTCTCTTTGATGCTGGGAGCTCACTCTCTGGGCTTGGGACCTTGTGAGAGGGGCTCCACTTTCAGTGCAGCATGAAGGGCAAGAAGCCTGAAATATGTTTACTGGACACACTGCATTCCTAAAACCTTTTGTAAGGAGAAACTTTTTACTGAAAAGTCTCATCTTCTAATTTGTCTCCATTCGCAGTGATCATAAGAGATGCAGGACCTTCAAGACGGGTGTTTGATTAAGCTTTTCAAAGAGCGTTTCAGTGTGAGACAGAAGCTGGTTTGATGGTGTAGGAAAGTTAATGTGGAAATTCTCTTTGAACAGTTTCCTCATTTCTAGGCTATGCAAGCACGGACCGAGTGTCTGCTTGTAGTCCACTAACTGTAGTGGAGGCTGCAGAAGCTTTTCATTGTTCTGTCTATAAACTAATTAAAACAAACCCTCACATTACTAATGCTGACATTATTTACACGTTTCAGTCCGTTCACCATGTCATATTCTTTGTCTAGTAAATGTTTATATCAGATATGAAGAATCATGATACCAGTGACTGTATTGTTTTTTTTGTTTGTTTTCTACATGTGGCATGTGTTGCACCAAATCCTGTAGTGATTAAAATGAATAAACCATCATCGGGCTTTTTCAAAACACACAGTCTGGCAGATGCAGTTTGTAAAATCTGAAAATAAATTTTAGACCCTGTTAAATATGTGTGGCTGTGTATGGATGGCGGGATGAATGACTGGAGAGCCCTCTGTGTGGACGTCTATTTAAAATTTATTTTAAGTTATTTAAGTCTTTTCCCAGATAGGAACAAAATTAACAGCCCAAACATACGATCCGTGTTAATAAACTTTAAACAGCGATTAGGAGAAAACTTAACAGAGATGATTGCTATAAAAATATCAACACCAACAGGTTTGAGTAGAGACCTGGACTCACAGGTTAGAGGTCCTGTGGTAACAGATTCCAGAGGTAACACACAGAAAACAGTAAACACTTTAAAAACATCAGCTGATATTCTTAGTTTTATGAAACACACAAGTTAATGATTCATATTGTCAACTAAAACAGTTGTAATACCGTTATCAGATAATCACATCAATGGTTTGCTACATTACTACAAATCCTACCTACATAAAACCGAAATATAAAATGACTTCAGGATAACAAGATTAAAATAGCACAATATACAAACTACTAGTTAATTTAGTGAACTAGAGAACTAGACAAGGACAAAGCAGGAATCAAACCTGTGGCTGCATCAGTTGAGCCCAGTTAAAGAGATCCCAACACATTTAGTCCTCCTTTGCAGACAATTCAGGGTTCCTGCAAGGTTTGTCAAACTGACGACAGATTAAAGACTTTTTAAGACCATATTAAAACAACAGTTCGATACTGCGTCTTTCATGATCATACAAACACGAAGGCCAAATTATTTTTTGATTAATTATTTTGCCAACATTTTTAATCACATTTTGCCGTTTTTTTCCACCTGGTAAAGGTGGAATTCACTGGTCAATTTGAAATATACCGCACAGTTGTTCTGAGTCAGAAGGCCCTTGGGCCAAGTCCTATGAATGAAGTGACTATTAATATTGATGTTTGAAAGTTACAGAGTTCAGTTAAAAGATCACATACATAGAGAGACGACGCTTCCTGTAAGAGACACTAAACCATCACAAAGATCTCACTGCATCCTTCGTGGACACTCCGTGTCTCCTCCACTTTGTGTGGGGGCCATATACAGTATAGAAGTTTGGTTATCTATGCTCACATTTTGAGAGGTTGACCTTCAAAAAATATTCCAGACCTTTATGAATGAGGGCCTGAATTCTCAAAACACTGAATTTAATTTTAAATTATTTCAAGAACTACAACTAGCCTGCATCAAAATCTGAGAGCAGCTATCTCCATCCAGACAAACATCTCATCTTTACAGCAATATGGACCAAAAAGCTCCAACTGTCAACAATGAAAGATAAAATAAAATGTCTACAGCATAATTTACAATACCTGTGTACTGGTACCATAATGTGTATTCTACTAACACAATCGTTATTTTGGTTTCATAACAAAGTCCTGAATATGATATATCCATCCCAACACACAAGTGGTTTATAAGCAGCGACTCCCAGACATATCTAGTAACACTGAATTATAGAGAAAAGTATATCGACACCTCTCATATCTGTCACCGGAGTTCATGTCAAATATCTTCATTCACCATTTCACTCTGGGTCCTTTCTGAATCTTGCAGCTGGTGGATTTTGATGAAGTTAGTTTGGGGAAGACTCCTGAAAGACACAAATGACAAGTTCATATATATTATATATATATATATATATATATATATATATATACACATATGCATATATACAGGGTGGGCCATTTATATGGATACACCTTAATAAAATGGGAAAGGTTGGTGATATTAAAGTCCTGTTTGTGGCACATTAGTATATGT
>JAUYWH010000014.1:4665688-4812451 GCA_034779795.1 Ctenopoma multispine | reverse complement strand
GGTCACCACCCATCTTGAGGAGTTTGCCCCCTCACATATACTAATGTGCCACAAACAGGACTTTAATATCACCAACCTTTCCCATTTTATTAAGGTGTATCCATATAAATAGCCCACCCTGTATATGTATATACACACACACAGTGCTGTGCAAATGTCTTAGGCCAATATTGCTATGATTCAATGATTCTTGGCTGCTCTCCCTCCTGATCAGGTTTTTTTTCAAGCTATGGAAAGAAAAATACAAATACAACTTTGCACCGTAAGCAGACAAATGTCAAAACATCCTTAAACTGTCAAACTCTACACACACATAGCTCAATGAAGCTCAAACGTCCAAGTCAAGTAGAGTAAGAACACATCAAAAAAGCCAAACGTCACCTGGTAGTTAATGGAGTGATGAAGATAAATTGTCGAAGGTGCTGTCGCTCTGATAGCTCCAGGAGGAGATCGAGAGAAATTCTCCGATTGTGCATATCCTGCGTCATAAAAAAATCAATGTGACTCGATCATCAAAGTGAGTCGAAGCCTCATTGTGTGTCTGAGATCTCAAGGCGTTTGTTATATCTCTTATCTGAACTCACCATGTAGACGTCAAACTCATCGAGGCATCTGAAGGGGGATTCTGTGATCTCCCACAAGGAGAGCATAAAGCAAACAGTGGAGAAGGAGCGTTCGCCGCCAGACAGCGACCTCATGTCACTCACGCCATCGTCCTCCCTGCCCGGTGGCTTTACCTTTACAGGTGTCAGAGAAGGGTTGTGCACAGAGTGTGTTTTTTTTTCCATAAATGCCAAAGCTGAAGCAGCTTCTACCTCTTTCTTCAAGATTCTTTTGATTTTATGAGTAGAACTGAATGTAGACCATCAATGTTGCTAACACACAGTCACCAACTTAAACGCCTTGGTTAGCAGGATATCTCATCTTACTTCAAGGTACAAGGCGTTACGAAGCCTTTAACGCCTTGATCATTACCTTTAATTATAATAATTAATTACCTCTAAACCTCCTTTGCAATAAATGGTATGTTTTTATTATTCAGTTTAATGTGATTTAGTTTAACTGCTTTGCTGCTTAATATCTCAGTAATTCCACTTTTTCTACCCCTAACCCCAAAACACGATCATGCATCATGCGACACAGTAAACGCAGTAAAACAACCCATCCAGGCTTTGTCCAGAAAAAATAACAGCTACATACCGAGATTGAGAGTGTCTCGTTGTTGTGATCAAAAATCATTGAGCCGCAGCAGTTCATCTTTATCAGGAAGTTGTTGAAATATAACTTGCATCTAACAGAGAGAGACCTTTAATAAGAAAAAGAAAGAATCAAACTTTGCCAGTTAAACACTGTAATTATGTATTTCTGAATTTCTGTCTCAGACTCAGTGGGCTGTTTTTTTACCTCCGCATTATTTTGTATCTGTTCTGCCTGTCTGACATGATGTTATCGAGTCGATCGATGAACCTCCGCAGATCTCTCACTTGGTTGGTTTTCTCTCTGTAGAGAGCGAGGGCCTCGGCGTAATCTCTAATGAGGGCAGAGGGAAGAAATTGGAGTAGCCTAAATTTTTCTGACTTCAGTCTTCAGTGAGCACATGTAAAATGAGGGCAGGAGATGATTTAGTGATGGCCAACGGGCAGATTGGATTGAAGTATACTGTAGAGAAATGTCGAATGCAGATAAATTTGATAAAGAACCTCAGTGGACAGAAAAGATAGTTTTGGTCTGAAGTAGATAAGTTGAAATTGAGGCCTACTCATTAGAAAGCTGGAGGTTCTTCTCGCTCTCTTTCTAGATTACAAAACCTGAAAAGTCTTCTATCTGTCCACTATCTTAACCTGGCTGGGTACACCCTGGACAGGTCGCCACTCTATCTACATATAGAGCCAAACAACCATTCAAACTTGTATTCACACCTACGGATAATCACAATTTAGAAACACTACATGACCATAAGCCAGAGTACGCAGAGAAAACCCACACAGAGAGGCACCCAGCCGACCTGTGCATTCTAAACTGAACCCTCAAAAGTCTTGTTATAGTAATGAATCCAAGTTAAAAAAGGCCCTGTATGCTGTTGTATGAGTGGAGAAGTCATTTACATCTGTGGTGGAAGAAAAAAGTATTTGTTAGCCTACTGTCAATGATATAAATCTGTAAAACAGTTTGAACATTACAGCTTTTATAAAGGTAGGACCTTATAGCAGTAATGTAGACTGTGTTAGCTTTAGTTTGGTGTTGAAGACCTGTGATTTCTCACCTGACCACCTTCTCGTGCTCACCGTGGCTGCTCTCCAACACCTTGATCTTTTTCTTCAGTCGAGTGATTTCTGTGTCGATGCTCTTGGTGCTGCCGGTCACCTGCTGCCGTTCTGGACTGATCTTCAGCGCTTTGGCCAAAAATTCCTGTCATCATATGTGACGTCTCATGAGAGTCTAGCAATTGGATTTTACTGGTGACAGCTACAGTACTTCAGAGGAAGCAAATTATTTGTTTACTGAATGCGAGCTGGCCTGAGCTGCACACGTCTTACCTGTAACTCCTCTTGTCTTTGGGTAAGTTCACTTTTCATAGCTTGGATGTCATCTTCATGAGACTTCAGTTTGTTTTCTAAAACCTTAAGGTTTCGCTCATGTTTTACACACTCTGCCTCCAGTTTCAGCTGCTCGTCCTTTGGACAAACAAACAATAACATGACTTCATCATTTATGCATGAATGAAACACAACAACTTTATTTATGACTTCATAACATACAGAGGACAAAGTTAGTGTTGTCAATTTACATTCAAACAGTTCAGAAGTCACATCAAAACCACAGAAACGTGTCTGCAGCAGCAGTGAAGTGTTATCCACCATCTTTTGGTTTGTCAAACTATTATTAGCCTCTGCACAAAGCAATACAGCAACATGCTACTGTACCTTCAGTGGCTCCATTTCCTCAGAAAGCTGATCAATCTGGACTTTAACAGACGAGTACTTGGAGTCTATGTCTTCTGTCATATTCCAGTGCTTGTCGAGTTTTGTCTTTGCTTCTTCAGTAGCTTCCTCTTCTGCCTCGATTTTCTGTTGGTTCTCTAGAGCAACTGCTTCCTGTAAGAAGTATTTGGAGACTTAGTCTGAAATAATCAACGGTGGTATTTATGTCTGCTTTTAAAGACAATCAACAGAAACAAAATTATCACCAGGGAGCAAATGTCATCAGTTTGCTCCTCACGAGCAGTCTCCAACTCAGCTATTGTTGCCTTGATTTCATTCACAGAGGCCTGCAGACAGAGAAGTGCATTTAACAGGTTAATCTTCAGAGGACTGAATCAACCCCACACTTTTCAGCAGTGACCTGCCTGACAAAACATCATCAATGTAATCTTACACATCTCACAAAGACGACAAACAGAAGAAGTGAGAAACGAGGAAGAAAACTAAAAATGCAAAGAGGAACCAAACATAAACAGCAGCACTCTTAAGTTAAACCATGTTCTCATGCACATGTTGCACTGACCAGCGTCTTCTTCAGGGTCATGATGGTGCTGTTCAGCATGCTCTCCATGCTCACAATGTCCTCAGTCACGGAGGTCACGTGGAGCTGAAACCTGGATAGCTGAGCCTGGTGATTCTCCAGGTCTGACTCCAACATACTGTGACGGACAGGATTGATTTTTATTTTTTTTAAAGTCCACACAGTAATGTTTCTAAAAAAAAGATCATCATGTGACAAAGCAGTCACATGATGTGATGGTGCAGACATCAAAAGTATACTCTAGGTTTGAGTACTTTGCTAAACCAAATGTAATCACTTACTTACTGGATAGTGCACAGAGCAAATGCATAGTGCTGTGTTTTAGACAGTGTCAGTCAAAGTTTAAGGTGAGTGTTCACTGTCTTTATCCTAAGCTTGGTACATTTTGTTTTAGTTACTGGTTCTCTTCAGTTCTTGTTCTGACAAAACATAATAGTCAAAATCTGCCCAAAAATTCCAGGTCATCGCCAGAAGCTTGTTTAAAAGTATTCTTGACACATCTGATATTTCTTGCACATCTACTGTATTTGTGTAAAAATAACTTAATGACCTTATTTCAGTCTCAAGATCTCCACCAAGATATTTCGCCATGCTGAACTCAGACGTATAGTAACGGTTTGGATATACTTGATCTCCCTCCAAAGTGAAGGCCTCGCGGCAGTTTTTAGGTGGCCGTCCTTGCTGCATGACCCTCCTTGCTTTGTCTTTTTCCTGCAGATCAGATATATTGAAATAAAAAATAAGTAATACATTACTTAGAAAATACTTGCACGTGAATATAATTGTGTTGGTGACTAACTTTGATTATCAGAACTGATTCTATCCCTCTCATGTCAATCAGGCAGTTGATGACGACCGGGCTCGTTGCTGTGATTATGTCCAGCAAAGATGGGTATTCTGGATAACATGCTTTACTACGAAGCAGCAGATAAGGAAATACAATTAGGCTTTAAAAGTTGTTTTGCAAAATGGCTTTAAATCAAATGTTGCAAAGAAAATAAAATCTGCAACGCTGCTGCTGACCGTCCATGTACGTTGTAAACCTTTTCCGAGAAGGGGCTGACGATGATCTGTGGCCTGTTGCCCTTCGGATAATAGTGAGACATCAGCTCCTGGAGGACTGCCTCGTCCTTGTAGTTGTCACAGCAGAAAGCCTTCATGAAGCTTCGCAGGCAGCACTCCACTGCTACAGCTAACGTGGGATCCTTCAAACTGATGCATGCCCCTGAGAGCAAACACACGCTGTCAAGTACAATTTGTACCATTTAACTGAATTTACTGCTTCACTACAAATGTAGGACATAAAAAGGATGCTTTCCAATATTCAAAAAGACATTAGTTGTTGTACCATAGTGTTTAAGATTTAGCAGCTGGAAAGGAGCTTATTGGCTTTTTGGCTATATGTCCCTAACGCATTATGAAGCTTTTTGATGGGTGCTAGAAAATCTACCAATTTGTATCTTTAAAACTTGTTAATGAATAATATGAGTCCTTTTTGTTGAATCAGTAAAAATGTGTAAAAATTAAAACCTTTCTTGTAGTCTTAGGTGTTTAGTCTTTGGTTGTGATGTGATGTGTTTAATGAATTTAAAATGGATTGTGTTATCACTGGGCAGAGCCAGGCTAGCTGGTTTTTAGTCTTTATGCCAAACTTAATTTACCATAGAATCTTGAGAATCATCAACCTTCTCATCTAAATGCTTTTGTGTGTTAACAAAAAAAACAAAAAAGAAAGTTACCTATTGGACCAATAGGTTTCTTGAGAAAGCGTCCTGTGGCATAAGCCTCAGCAATCGAACCCAGCAGGTTGGGCACATGATCTCCAAAGCGCTTGAGTTTGTTTGATCGACTGGCAAGGAGCTGATTCTTCCTCTTTAGTTTGGACTCGTATGAAACTTGGACATCTCTTTCCTCCAGTCTAGTAAAAAACATGAAATGTCAATGAGTGCAGATAAACTAGACTCTCACTAAGTCCTTGACAGCAGGCAAATATAATTGTCTAGTACCTCAGCTTGTCTCTCTCTTCCTTTCCTTTGAAAAGTGCCTGATGTTTGTTCTTGATCTCTTGATTAAGCTGTGAGCACTTGGTCTCGAGCTCTCTGAGCTGCTCTTTCAGACTGGATAAAGTCTTCTGTCGTTTTGCGTATTCTGTCTCTCCATCACTGTTCAGGCTTACACTAAAATACAGTGCAAAAACAAAGACTTTCAGATGAATACATGCATTTATATAAAGGTAAAGAGTTTTTTCCTCGTGTACCTTGCTTTTGCCTTGTTAATTTTCTCCTGAAGAAGGTTTTGTTCCTGCTCAGACTGTTTGAGTTTGTTTAGAGCCCGGAAATAAACAAGCTATGGGAAAAGACAACAACAAATATGTTTTATATACTATAAAACTATATTATGTATTAATATGCATATTACAATGCACAGAAATAGAACCATCTTTCCTAATCAGTACCTCCTGTTCCTTGTGAGCTTTGCTAATGGCCTTCACTTGCTCTTTTAGCCTGAGACTATCCACTGATAGAGACTCTTGTTCCTCTCTTAGACTGTCCATTCTGCTTTTGATGCCCTGAAGCTTCTTCTCTACTTGTATGACCTTAGTCTGTGTGAAAGATGAGACAAAAGTAGAATAGAAGAAAAAGGTCAAACAAAAGTAATCAATATCTAAAATTAGTACAAACTGCATGCAAGTTAGAACCTGTATTTTCCATTGCAGGGCTTTAAACTGTAATGCTAACATGTAGTATGCAAAGTATGAACAGCCGAGGTCTGAAGACCTCCAGCACTTGTGTGTTTGTGTATATATATGACTCACCTGACAGAGCTGAAGGTTGTCCTGATGTTTGTAATGATTCTCTTCCTTTTCAATCTCCTCTTTCAACTGCTGTATGAACTGCTCCTTCTCCCTGACCTTAAAGCGAGATACAAAAACTTATATGAACATTTTTCAGAACTTAAGAAATTACAGACAAGCAGCAGGTGAAGTAAATTCTTACCAAACACCACGCCATTGCTTTCTTCAAATTGTCTAAAGCCACCTTCATCTCGCTGAAAGAAGACAAATTTTCATATCTCTCTTTCCTCTGTAGAAACTCTTGCTTCAAGTCCTTGAGACACTGAACACAGAAATATTTTTATAAATGTGACTTTCATTTATACTTTACGTTTAATTTAGAGTACATATAATGAGCAGCCAAATTATACTGTAAAAATGTGATATGCTGCACCTCCTCTTGCCTCTCCACCTGTTGTCGTGTAACTGTTTTAGTGTGCTTGATGTGGATGTAATCCCTCTTCATCTGCTCAAGCAGAGTTGCTTTCATAAAGAACTACACATGAAAAACTATTTATTATAACATAAAAGACATCAAACAAACAGTCATATTATCATCTCCAAATACATATGTAAGTCAAAAGTCAGTATCAACAATGGAGTGCTATACCTTATATTTGTCCGATTCACTTTTTGAATGCAGGAACTGTTTACTCATTTCTTGGTTCAGAATGGATACTGGGTTATCCAACTGGAATACACAAACAAAAATCTTGATGATGCCTCCAAGTATATGATTTAGCAGCAAAGAGGACGTGTTGGCAATAATCAAAAATAATTACACATTTTATACATCAGACATTCACTAGAGGTAAAGGTAAGTCAGTACCTGGATGTTGAAGTGGTCCAAAATGCTGGTCAGTTCCTCTTTCTTGTTTGAGATAAGCTGTCCTAAAAAAGAAGATAGATGACAAGCTGGGACATTCACACTTCTGTTGTCCTAAAGAGGATGAAAATATAACCGCACGACAGTGCCAGATATTTAAGATTGAAATGCCAAATGTTCCCTTGTGTTATCTTTACTGTCAATAAGTTCACAGTTTCTGTCACTTTAGAAACAAAACCATTAATAGATCAATCAAAAAGATATGATTAGGTTAGATTAGTCCATTAACTGAATAGCTGTTTTTCAGCAGAGAGAACTGATATAGTTCACTTAGATCAGAATTGTTCAGGATCAAACTTTTGAGTGAGCTCGATCAGTAACTGGCACATAAAGTCCAAGTTTATTTCATTTATAAAATATCTCTTTGACATTTACAACTCATGCAAAACATCAAGCCAGTCGTTAAAGTAAATACAGAATATAACAGTCTTAAGTAAAGACACAGATGGTACAAAACAGTGAAACAGTGCCATGCATATAAAATGCACACAGGCACGTTTATAGTGGAAAATTCTGAACCATGAGTAAAGAATGTATACAATGTTGGGAGAAGACATTCAGCTCGAAGTGTTTTGTCTTTACTCTTCAAGTGAGTCCAGAGTGTTTGAAATTTGGAGAAGGTTTAATAAGACTGAGGCAGACTCAGCCAGGCATGAGGAGACTCTTTAACCCACCTGATTTGCTCTTCAGCCTGCAGGTCCGACTTCCGTCACTTGAGATACGATGCTCGATGGAGATGCTGTCACCGTAGACTTCCCTTTTATAAGCATCTGGTCCTCTGTTTCTTAACTTTATTGTTATGTCTGCGGTACTAGAGAGCAGAGAGTAGTACTATTATGGCATTCAACTACTAGAGGTACAGTTTAAAAAAAGAATTCCAACAACACAATAAAGATACAAATTAATTTGTCACGGAAGGACACTGCTGATTGAGTATAACACTATATACACTGACTTACTTATCACCAGTCTTCACAAAGTCCTTCAGTGATACTCCTCTGTTTGTGACAGTGGCCTTTCCACCGAGTCCTACAATCAAAGCAGTCAGGATGGCGCTTTTTCCACCTGAGAATGAACAGAGTGGGATCAAATCATTTACATGTAGGTATATCTAAATATAAAGTAGTTAACCACTGTGGTTCTTGCTGTAAATAAAACAGCCTTAAGCACCTTCAGGTGCCTCTGCCTCACACAATAGTACCTCAGAAAGTATGAGCATCTATCTCAGAACTAACTGCTTTAGTGTTAGTATAATTTGAATTATACTCCTACATGATATTAAATGATAAAACATGCGATTGGTTTAACCAACAAAACTGGATAATCAAGTGGCCATCGTTTAAAGGGATTACAGGTTCAGGTAGATCTGATGTAGGTATGGATCTGTTAAATATAAAATCGAAAGCCAACAGCAGATTACTGACATTTAGATGGATGGTTCTTACTTCCATTGTTACCAACGATGAAATTCACATTGGGCCCAAACTGAAACGGACCCAGCAAGTGGTGACACATGAAATTCTTCAGAGTGATGCTTTCGATGATGCCAATATCTCCCTAAGAATAAACGCAGTAAAGAATTCACTCAACATCAAATGAGAATTAAGTGAGAAGTAAAGACAAATAATTAGTGTGTTGTGGAGAAATGACTCACCGTGGCAAAGTGAGTAAAGCTGTTTGAACATGGTCCCTGATGGTTTGTATCATCTGGTGTATCTTCAGCCCCCACACCTGTCATTCTACGACTCTTGACAGCTGCTGCATCACTGATCACTTTGCCTTTCCTCTTACTCATTTTGAAACAAGTTACTGGAAACATAATCAAAAGGGAAGAAAGAGAAAGTAGTCTTTATATTATTAACAAGACAACAGCAGACCCAGTCACTCTTGACAGTCCACGTTTCACTCTACTTGTGAGATTTGTAAGCTTGTACTGGTTTTCTGCTTGATTTGTACAGCTGTAACAGATTGCAGGTTTGTTTTTCATACAGTGGATAGAAAAAAGCAAAATCACTGTTTGCAGTTTTTTGGTTTTCTTGGTCATGAAATGTGATCTGATCTTCACCAATGTCTTAAATACCAACAAACACATTATTTCTAAGCTTGAAAAAAGATCATGGCTGTTTGTGTTTTATTAGCTTAGAAATGTTGTGTTTACTGAAATGCATGAAAGCATTTTATGCACAAAACCAGGAAATTGCAGCAAACAGTATGCTTGTGTGTAACTTTGTGATGTATTCTGTGTTTAAGTGAGGAAAATGACTCTCGCATTCAGTGGACACGGAAAAACTTGCTATGGCCACGTTTGTTGATGTCCATCGGTGCATCCAAACATGATTTTCAATTCACTTTTCTCAGCGAGTAATACTTCTGAAACTATGCAGTCTGCTATTTTGAGAAGTGTAAACGTGTGACGTCAGCAGGGTCATATCTGAATATATGATCTACATACACTCTTCCTAAAGAGTGAGCGTGTGAAAAATTACTCTTTTCTTCAAGCCAGGAAGCAACAGCTTTCAGCAGCTCAGCAACAACAGGTGTTATTATCACATAACATAGCTTTGTAGATGTGTAACATTTTTCTAGGTTTCTGACTTATTCATACGGTGATTAAAAAATATTAAGCTTAAATAGACCCAGTCCAAGCATAAAGACATGATAAATCCCTACAAGACTAGAGTCTTTGTCAATCACATTGTTGGACATCTAGGACTCTGTAACATTCACGAAGCGCAGAAATTTCATAGTTTCCAGACAGTCACTAGCAGCAACTGGTGACTTCACAGTACTTCAAAGGTGATACACAATCAAATATCAAGCTTGTTATAAACGTCGCCTACCATTACGCGATTGCCTGCGTGTGCAGCCTGCAACAGTAGCACAGTATTAGAGGTACAGAGGACACGTTTAGAGACTTCCTGGTCGCACAGTGTGAAGTGAACTGCTGCAACTTCGGTGCAGCGGTGGGTGTGACAACGCTGTCAAACCCGGAACAGACGGCGTGTGGCGTGATTGGCTCGCTTGCGTACCTGTGCGCGCCTGCAGTGGGTAATATCAATCACGTTTTTGGAGTAAAAACTGTGTTGATGCACACTCCAAAAGGCCATTACATCGTGCAACACCGCCCCCGAAGTCCTGCCTTTCAGACGCTGTTCAATTCGACGGGAGCAACAACACGAGATGAACCACGGTGAGGAAATAGCAAAGTAATGAGACCCTGCGTTATGGTCCAGTGCGACGGGAAAAAGGTTGCTCAAGTTTGAGAAAGTTCAAGATCGAGGAGCTCGTTTTATTCTAAACCATTCAGTGAACAGGTGGATGAAATGCAGTGAAGCAGAGACTAATGTTCAGTCAGTGAAGCTTACTTTGGGTAATACATGGCTGCAAAAAACCCAATAATGTTTGTTCACAATAATTATTTTAATTAGGAATAAACACTGATACACAACTAGGCAAGTGGATCAGGATCAAGTAGCTCAGTCTCTGTTTTTTGTTAAATACGTTCATACTTACTCAACTGTACATTTTATAGGGGATGTGTTTAAATTTCAGTCTCTGCTGCAGTACTGTTGAGTTTTATGTCAACTTATTAGATTAATTTATAAATATGAATGTGTGTATTTATAAAGTTGAATTAATTTCCTTCTAACTATAGCCTTGTCGTAGTTCATTTTCCCTCTGAATACCAGGAAGAACAGCTGTTACATTAGTGGCAGCTAATGATAAAAATCACCTACTGCTCACAGTTTAGACATAGACAACATTTAATCAGCAGATGTTTGTTGACTTTCACTCATTTTAAATAGTTGTAGGCCAGTAAGGTTGGAAACGACTTGTGTATGCTAATTCAAACACTCAAGGTGGGACAAAGCCCATTTGAAATATTGAAATGTATGAGCCCTAATATTTTTAAATAGTGCAAATTAAACTGTAGGCTAATACCAGTACCACAGTACATTTGCATATTTCTAGCGTTTTTATTTTTTTTGGGGGAAAAAAAGGCTTTTTGAATTTCATTTACTTTGCTTTTAAGTGGATGTGAAACACTCTGAATTGCTGTTATGAATAAAAACGTTCTATATGAATACACCTTAACTATCAGTCATTATGTGGCCATTTTGTTTGCCATATTATGATAGTTAGGCCATTAGTGCTAATACATTTATTTATTCTATTTTGCAGGTGTGTTTGAGCCCTCAGCTTCACAATGTGTTCAATTCCTGGGCTTCCAATGCCAGGAACAGAAATACCTGTTCTCCTCACCAGGGTAAACCTAAACCCTGATTTTGGTCTTGTGGAACTATGGGTTAACATGGATGATGGAAGGAAGCATATTTATAACCAACTGAGAGAAGAAATTCAGATCCCTCAAAGAAAATTTTATGGATCAGAAGGAAACCCGGGGGACCTGTGTCTGGTTTGCATCAGTGAAGCCTGGCACAGAGCTCGGATTGTATCGATTCAAAGCGAAACTTACAATGTTTTTCTGATTGACCAGGGACAGTCCAGTTTTGCCACTAGTGAAGCTTTAGCCTGGGGCAACAGTGACAGTTTTCTCCTTCCTCCTGAAATCGAATCCTGCATACTTGCAAATGTGCTTTCCATTGACAACAACTGGCCTGAAAGAGTCATAAAGTTTTTAAAGTCTCTGCCTGGAAAGAAGTTTAAGGGACTGGTTCAGCATGTGCTTATGCCAGATAGAACCATTCTCCTTGACATACCGATAGTTTCCAAACACATGTGTAGGTTTGGAGTTGCAAAAAAGATTCCAAGTGATGAGTTTAAATGCCTTGTGCTGAAATGTCTACACTTACCGAAGGCAGACAGTTCTGTGGCCTGCCATATGATGCAGGAACAGAATTTAAATGTTAGTTTCCAACTTGAGAAGTATGGGCAATACTTCTACCCAGAACTGTTAACTGACACATTTGAAACAGTTACTGTAACCGAGGTCATTCATCCAAATAAGATTTTTTTCCAACTCCTAATTTTTTCCAAGGCAGTAAAGATATTACTGGGACAACTTCATCAGCATTATGAGGAGAGTTCAGATTCTGGAGATGCACAGCCACAGAAGTGTGGGGATCCATGTGCTGCTAAAGGGACAAATGGCAGATGGCATCGCTCAGTACTGAAGCAAAACACTGTGACCAGCGATGGTGCTGTAGAAGTCTTGCATGTGGATAAAGGAAAAACTGAGATTGTCCCAGTTCGAGACATCAGACCACTACATGGAAAATTCTTGAGAATGCCAGTTGTCACATATCTTTGTTCCCTTAATGGAGTTAAAGATAATGGCACAGGTTGGAACTCAGAGCAGACTGATTACTTGAAATCACTGCTCTTGAACCAGACAGTCGTGGCCAGGTTTGACCACCACACTATACCTCAAGATGTATATCATGTCACTGTCTATGCTGCTAATGCTGCATGCATAAATGACTGTTTTTTGGAGAAGTCAGGACTTCTTCCACCCTCTAAGAGTGAACAAGACCCCGATGTTAAGAAGGCACAGATTCCATCGCCATTTGTCAGTGCACTTGAAGATGAACAATACATGGATTTTGAAAACAAAATCAATGTAGAAGTTGATTATTTACAAGAGGAAACCTTGCCAAGCACCAAGAGCCTAGAAGTCAATGGCAAGTTAGATGGTGTACCTACTTCTGGTGTTAGTGATATTCATTTCAAAGAGAGCTTGAAACATTCAGATGCTTTAACACATAATGATGAACGTCTTTCAGCAGGTTTCCACTACAGTTACTCTACACACAATATTGAGGTGGGTGGAAAAGAAAAAGTGTGGATAACTTTTGCAGCAAATGTTCATCACTTCTTCTGCCAGTTGGTGAGGAATTCTCATTTGTTTGACAAAGTGATGGAAAATATTAGTGAGCTAACTGGCAAGACACAGGGCACAGATCATCCTCTTGGACCTGATGGTATTTGCATTGCTAGACATAGTGATGGTCAGTGGTACAGAGGTCAAATAGTAGAAATGTCTCCAAAAATTAAAGTCCATTTTGTGGACTGTGGTGATACTCTTGCAGTGAGTAAAGGTGATATTTGTCCCTTTCCCTCTGAAGCATGTACTGCGAGGTCTGTTCCTGTACAGGCTGTTCAACTTGCACTGTTTGATGTTCCAGAAGAAGTGCCACAGGAAGTTAATCAGTGGTTTGCAGATCATGCTGTTGGCAATAACTTCACTATTTTAGTTGTAGCAAAAGGGACCAAAGAGAAGCTAGTTGTTGAACTTTTTGATGGATCAGTGAATTTTAATGTGAAAGTCAGAGAAAAAATATCAAACATGAGACAACAAAAGATGAGTGGTCTTGATCAGCAGCCTGACCAGCAGCTATCTAACAGCTCAGAAGAGAGCTGTGTGCCAAATGAGGACTATTTTACGCAAGAGCACATCAAAGTACAAGTGCTGACAAAGCAAAGCACAGAACAAAAAAAGATTGATGCTAGAGAAGAACTAAATATCAGTCCACAATCCATATCTGTTTCTGTACCAGAAAGTGAATATGAAGAGACTTTGGATGAAGGAAGAGAACCATCTCTGGATGTTCTTCTTAAGAACAAAGAAACTGTGATGACAGGGACCATCATACAAGGTAGCCACGATGACTGTGAAATAACACAACTTTCTCCCCCTTCTCGCCCTGAGGATAAAGTGAACATCTTCAAGAGGCCAAACATTTCTCAAGACAAAACAGAGGAGGTTTATGCCTCCTACATTGTGGGACCACATTACTTTTGGTGTCAGTATCTCAACAATGAAGACGTAAAGAAATTGTCATGGACTGCTCAGGAAGTGGGAAGTTCAAAGCAGGACATATTGTCCCCAGAGACTCTTGATCTTGGTAGTCCATGTCTTGCTCTTTTTTCCAGTGACAACCTGTGGCGCCGAGCTCAAGTAGTTCAGCGAACTGGTCATGATCTCCATGTTCTGTTTGTTGACAATGGAAATGAGTCTGATGTTGACATCAGTAATGTGAGATCACTGCCTGTGGGCCTGCTGGAAATGGCTCCTCAGGCTTTTCTTTGCTATTTAAATGGATTTGATAAGTCCGAAGGCTCCTGGGAGGATAGTGTTTATGACGACTTCTATGATATCTTAATCAATAAACCACTCAAAGTGACTGTGTTTAATACGGAATACCATCCAGAGATTGGAGTCCCTCACTATGCTGTTAATATTGAGTGCGATGGTGTAGTTGTAAATGGCCTGATGCAGAAATACTGGAAACCATTTCTCATACAACAGGCCAAGACTGAAATTAGCCAAACAGAATCTGTCCTTCAAGGTGGTCAAACTGTATCAAACATTACACAGCTCAATATTTCTACAGAAAATGTGAATACTTGCCTGTTCAAGAAGCAAAATATTTCCAAAAATGAAACAGTTGAGGTATATGCCTCCGTTATTGTGGAACCTCATTTCTTCTGGTGTCAGTATGCCAAAACGGATGATCTCAACAAAGTGTCTGTGCTTGCTCAGGAAGCAGGATTGGCACAGCAGGATGTGATGTTCCTGGACTCTCTTAGTTCTGGCAGTCAATGTCTTGCTCTGTTTTCCAGTGACAAACAATGGTATCGAGCTAAGGTAATTAAGAGAACTGGTGATACTTTACATGTTTTGTTTGTTGACTATGGAAATGAGTCTGATGTTGACATCAAGGATGTGAGATCACTCCCTCAGAGTTTGCTGGAGGTGGCTCCTCAGGCCTTTTTGTGCTATTTGAATGGATTTGATAGATCCAAGGGCTCCTGGGATGACCAAGTTTATGAGGACTTCTACAGTCTTCTAGTTGATAAACCATTCAAATTGACGGTATTAAACAGCGAAGACCATTTAGAGATTGCAGTACCTCAATATGCAGTGCAAATTCAGGATGATAACCTGATTCTAAATGACGCCATGCAAAAATATTGGAAATCAGTTTCCACAGAACATGTTATGACAAAAAAACAAACGGAAAACATAATCCAGAGTGGCCAAACTGAACCCGATATGACTTGCCCTAATTTTTCTGAGGAAAATGTCGATACTTGCATGTACAACAAACCAAAAAACAAAAGAGTGGAGGTATATGCTTCTTGTATTGTGGATCCTCATTTTTTCTGGTGTCAATATGCTAATACAGAGGATCTCAGCAAAGTGTCTGTGCTTGCTCAGGAAGCAGGATTGATGCAGCAGGATGTGATGTTCCTGGACACTCTGGGTCCCGGCAGTCCGTGTCTTGCTCTTTTTTCCAGTGACAACCAATGGTATCGAGCTCAGGTAATTCAAAGAACTTGTGATACTGTCCATGTTTTGTTTGTCGACTATGGGAACGAATCTGACATTGACCTCAAGAATGTGAAATCACTCCCTGTGAGCCTACTAGAGATGGCTCCTCAGGCCTTTTTGTGCTGTTTGAATGGATTTGATGAGTCTAAAGGATCCTGGGATGATGAATGTTACGATGACTTCTACAGTCTTCTGGTTGATAAACCACTCAAACTGACAGTGTTGAACATAAAAGACCATTCTGAGCTTGCAGTTCCTCATTATACAGTGCAAATTGAATGTGGAAATGTGATTGTAAATGAAGCAATGCAGAAATACTGGAAGCCCACAGCCATGGACCATGTTATAACAGAAAGCCCCAAAAGGGAAAACTTACTGCAGCGTATTCAAACTGAGGCCAACACAACACTCCTTAATGCTTCCAAAGAAAATGAAAATATTTGCACGTATAAGAAACCAAAAATCTCAAAAACAAAGATGGAGATTGTATATGCATCTTGTATTGCAGAACCCAATTTCTTCTGGTGTCAGTATGCCAACACAGAGGATCTCAGCAAAGTATTGAGGCTTGCTCAGGAAGCAGGACAGGCACACCAGGATGTGATTGACCCTGAAACTATTGATCCCGGTAGTCCATGTCTTGCTTTGTTTTCCAGTGACAACCAGTGGTATAGAGCTCAAGTAATTCGGAAAAATGCCGATACTGTCCATGTTCTGTTTGTCGACTATGGGAACGAATCTGATACTGACATCAAGGATGTGAGGTCACTGCCTCAGAGTCTGCTGGAAATGGCTCCTCAGGCCTTTTTGTGCTGTTTGAATGGATTTAATGGCTCCAAGGGCTCCTGGGATGAGCAAGTTTATGATGATTTTTACAACCTCCTGCTTGATAAACCACTCAAAGTGACCGTGTTCAACATGAAAGACCATCCTGAGATTGCAGTTTCTCAGTATGCAGTGGAAATGGAGTGTGAAGGAGTGGTTGTGAATACACTGATGGAGAAATATTGGAAAAAGCTGGACACAGAGCAAAAAGTTCAAAATTCTAGAAGTTTTGAATCAGGTAAGACTGCATTTTATAATAATTTGAGCTTTCTGACTAATTTAGATTTATTAGGTTTTCAATTTGTGTCATTCAGTAGTTTTTAAATGAAATTTTGTCTTTAATCTTTAGTGGACCAGGATGGAACTAGGACCATGGATGGAAGTGTTGGTGTTTAAAATAGTCAAAAAACCTCAAATGATCAATGAATGGTAGGACTTCAATGATAAACAACTGAGATATTAATATTAACAATATTATCTAATTTCACAAAGATATTGCAAAGTCAATTTTAAAAAACGGATAACAAATAAAAGCCTCATTAAATTTAATCTTTGTGTTTGTTACTTTCAGCTTTGGACTCTGATGAATGTGAATGCCCGTGGGGAAGCCGCAGTGGTCGTGACAAAGCATATTTTATCATTTACTCTCATTTTAAAATCTAAATGAAATAAAGTTTGACATGCAGTTAAACTGTGTTTAAAATCTAAATTATTTTATGGATGAATAATCTGTTTTTGTGCTACAGTAACAGGATAACCAATCTGTTAGATTTCTGCAGCTCAAAAGTTTACTTTGATCCACAAGATGTTTAAATGACGGTACAATTTTTGCACCCTTAGGATGATCAATACTAGTTTTTTGACAAAACCTTAGACTGTATTCAGTCAGACATCTTACAGATTAACACAGTTTTGTCAACATTATTGTATAAAAGAACATAATTGGCAAACAAAAGACTGCTCATCAAATAATGTATATTTAATCAAACCTTAATGTCATATGGTAATTGTATTGATTATTGCAATTTTTTTATTATTCAATTAAATAAGGATCAATCTGTCACCCCAAAGGGTCACAAAATTTATATTAGGCCCTGCAGGATTTCACTAATTAATATTTATTTGGAAAATATAGATGGATACCTGCCAATGTTTGCTAACTTGCTTCAGCGTTAGCTCAACGGTCACTTAGCTTAAACTCTTTATTCATCACCTTTTTAAGCGCTGGTTTCTCCGCCGTATGAAAAGCATTTTTTTTTTCCATTCACTCACGTGTTCATAGAGTTTATCCTCCTCAGTGTTTCGTGAACTCGCACAACAGACAAACCTCGGTTTCGTCTCCTTCTACAGCAGGTGGCAGCAGCAGCACCAGCCGTTCACAGTTTCCTGCCGCCATGTTGAGTGGATCCAGCGTTGCCTGGCAACCGGCAACGACATGACAGAGTTGCATCAGGCTGCAGCGGCAGGAGACTTCGATCAAGTCGAGGAGATTCTGAGGCAAAATAAATGCAATCCCAACCAGAGAGACGTCGACTGGAGCCACAAGACGCCTCTTCACTGGGCTGCTGCCAAAGGTGGTTAGTGGATTGGGGGAGATGTGTCCTGATACACCTGTGTACCTTCAGTTTCAAGTTACACGCGTCTGTCACCTGAGATGTTTCGGTGGTTATAGTTTTGGATTGTGTGGGTGATCAAAACGATCTGAAAGGAGCAGCTTTCCTATATTTTAGGGATTTAGTCAGCAGTTTCCCTTTTAGTATTAGTTTCCATTTTTGTTGTTGGAAGTTGTTGCTGGATTTTACGATATTTTCTTTGATATCTAATGGTGTTGGCAAATACATGAATTCATAGTCAGAAAATTGACTTTTTGATTTATATCTATTTACCAAATATAATGTGAGCACATTAAAATGAACTGTAACCCTATTATTTTTTGGGTATAGTGCAGACATCATATAAAATCCAAAATATCAAACTCAGATATTGCTCTGAGGTTTTGTGTCAGTCCTCAACAACCACTGCTGTACAGTTTGGGTTACCACATTTGAAGGCTTTAGTTTGAACTGATTTGTCAGTTGTCACTTTAGCCAAACAGTTTGCCACAAACACCATCAACAAAAGGAGAAGTCATTATTAGTCTATTTGAGGACCTGCCTGTCACTATGAGGATTATTTGCTACACGTTTTGAATCGGTTGCGCTTTAAGTATTATAAATTATTTTCATTAGCAACTATTAGAGTGAGCTTGAAAAGGAGAATGTTTTTTTTTTCTTGATTAAATACTTCAATCGTCAAAATAGTCAATTGTCAGAATTGTTGCATAGAGGTTTTATGTCTAGGTCATTTTCAAACTGATTGATTATGACGACTTTTACACAGGACATACAGAGACAGTCAGGATCCTCATTGAGCATGGAGCTAGGCCATGTCTGAGGACTGAGCACGGATGGACTCCTGCCCATTATGCTGCAGAGTCTGGCCGGCTGGCTGTGCTGCGGCTGCTGCACTCCCTCCATGCCCCTATAGATAAGGAGGACTGCTGTGGAGACAAACCAGTGCGGATAGCTGAAATATACGGACACCAAGACTGCGTTCGATTCCTTAAAAAGTACGAAAAAAGCCCAGGTCTACAATTTTTCTTACCTAGTTTTATGAATCACAGTTGATATCTTGATTTTCATGCCTGTATCAAACTTTAATTAATGCATAACAATAATACAAAACGTTTCTTTAAAATGCTCAGTGCCACAAATTCTTTATACACAAGTAAAGTAAGTAAGTTGCTCTGTTCTTGTGTGTTGCAGAGCAGAGATTGAGTGCCAGGCCTACCGTAAGATGGCAGCCCAAAAAGGGATTTCAGTGGACGACACAGATGAAGCGTGGACAGAGCAGGGCAAAGAAAATGAAGGAAACAGAATCTCTAAAAACAACAATGAAACGTAGGCCTGATTCACCTTCACACACAAATTATTAACAAGCATTAACTTTCAGTTGATGGTTTGTCTGTTGCAAATTGCAAAAATGCAAAAACATGTAATATACAGTGTAGATATAATGTAATATAAATCAATCACAACAAAAAAGCATTGTACAGTGGAGTTTAACTTCATTATCACTGGTGACACAAAGAGTACATATATCTTATGACATATGTATAAATCTGTTTTTATATATAAATGTAGGTTAACGTGACTTCAGAGTGCACACATTTGAAGCCATTTTCACTTCTTCCACGATGAGTCCAGCTTTGTGGTGCTCTCGCTGATAGATGCTGAACGCTGGAGAGCAGAGGAGAAGGATGTATGAAATGAATGATAACTCACTGCGATGGTTTACATACTCGTAATCCCAGTCATAGCGCACTTACATTTTTCCTGAGACGATTCAGCAGGGCATCACGGACCTGTTAAAATTGGATTTAAACATTTTTAGTGATGCTGACCTGTTGCTGTTGATAACATTTCTTATCACACACTAGACTGAAACTGACTTTTGAAGATTTGTTGTGTTTTTACTACACTCCCTGGTTTTAGTGTACATCTTTAATAGTTAACCCCTCCCTCTTTATTCTCAGTTATGTATGAAATATGTCAATACTTTTATCTCAATTAAAACATTTCTGTCTTGTAAATTAAAACGAAATTTAACCTTTATTTAAAGGAATAGTTCAGTACTTAGTGAAATATGCTTAGTTTTAGAGGTATTGATTCACCTGTATGGTCATGTCAGTGAATGTAGTTTGTAAAGCTGCTTAAATGTATTGTGTTATAGTGATTGTATTGTACACCGTATTTCTATGAAGGATGGTTACGCTGAATAAAAAAAGTATGATATAATGCAGTCATACAACTGAGTCAGCACCTCTCTAACACAAATTATCTCTAAGGTAGATATTATTGCAAGACTGCTGTGTTAGTTTTAGCTTGATGCACCTAATAAACCGCCCACTTAGTGCACATTATGATTTAGGTTGACATTTTAAAACTACCTTACCATTTTGTCCCCAACGCATGTGGTTAACAAAATGAAAAAACCCTGCAATCAAAATGACAGAGGTTAGTGAGCTTTCATTGGTTCAGATGTTTAGTTGAACATTATACTGGCCATACCTGGAATGCATTCAGCAGGATGAAGGCATAATTGACTGCGTAGACTATGATTCCACTTGTGAGGTCAAGAATCATTACAGCAAATCCCAAACTCCAAGTGATACCAAAGATCGGAGTCAGAAGAATAACTGTCCTCACAACAGTCTTGGCGGCTGTTTTTTCTTTTTCTTGAGACTTGTCTGTGCTCTTGGGGTGATCCAAAAGCTTCATGATTACTACCAGCATGGAAAACACATTGATGAAAATAATTATACCAACTGGTATAATGAATGTAAAGATGGACCCTTTTAAAAGTCCACTATAAACCAGCCAACAGCCGTCTTTGCTGTAGTATGTGCCTAGAGCACCAGTGTTGTTGGTAAGAAATGTGATAAAAACAATAAGAAAAGGACACACGTAACCCAGGACTAACGAGAACCTCAGGTAGTTTTTCTTGCTTACAGCATGGAACAAGAAAATAGCTTGATGAAGAAGAGTGGTGCTCAAACAAAACATCCAAAAGAACATGGCCAGGTAACAGAAATGTTTCAACACCGCAAAGGTCTGACACCAGATGGGTGGAATATCTTTCATGGAAGACACTAAAAAGCAACAATCTGCAATTATCAAGCATAAAGAAATGTTAACATGGGCAGTGTGGCGTAAATATAAAGAATTTGTTTTGACTACAGCACTCCACACGATCATTTCTATCACAAGACTAATGAGGAGTGATATGACTGACACGGACAGTCCGGTGTAGGTGATCTCTGTCGAGCCAGTGATATCCAATGGAAACCTGGACATTAAAATGGCAAATGAGGACAAATGGGTGCAAACGCAGGTCCCCTGACTGCCAGCACCCTGCCATGAGCAACCGTCTGATGACCAACTATTGGTTACGTTGTCCCACCAAACACACTGAATTACAACATTGCGGGGCCTTGGATCAATCAATACGAAGTCAATTGTAATCTTAACTGAATTCACGTATTTGTTTTCAGTGGTTGTTGACACAACTATACTGTTAGGCTGGACACTGGCATTATCATAGGGCAAATAGTTCTGCAGTTCTTTAAATCCAGCTGTTTTAACAGTGCCATTGCCTGCACCTGTGAGGGTGACGTTGACATTAAACACAGTGTTAATACACCCCGAGTTACTGCATGTGCCAACCTGTACATATTGTTTTGAACTCGTACTTGTTAAGTTTGAAATATGAATTAATTGTTCAACAGATTCAAGATATGTCTCAGCCAGTGATTGATTGCTCTTGGTATTGGCATTTGTCCAAGAGGTTTGAAGAGACTGGTTCAGCAAGTTGCTAGATGAATCCAGAAGATCCTGAAAAGAAAGAGGCCTGTTTTATTTGTGGTTAAATTCAATAAAAACATGTCTGCTCAAAGTTAGAAAAAAGGCCTTCACTGTGAAAAAGACTAAAATGTCTGACTGCAGTTACCTCTGCAACAAATATATCACACTTTGCGACGACATTATTGAATGTAAATTTATTAAATAGTTATAGAGATACAAACTGTCTATATTTCATATCACAAATAGGGTTTCATCTCATTAAAAAGGATTTTAACTAAGTGGAAAATGTAACTATCAGTGACTCCCCTTACACCTACTGTACAAATCAGTTAAATCCAGTAACAACATTCAGTAAAATAACAAAGTTTATGTGATACTTACATTCACTGTTGATGTGTTAATGATCTCGTTTAGCTTTTCACTCAAAGTCACAAGTACATTAACTGATGTTTTTATGTTAGGGAACGTGTTGATAAGTTGTGAGTTATTAGTGGCACCCTGGAGTTGGGAAAACACTGTTGCAGCATTTCCATCTAGTGAGCCAAGTCCAATGTCAATAATCTGTAACAGAGGTGATTTATTGGTTTATTAGTGAGGATTAATCGTGTCAAAATCGATTTGACCTTCATTTACAAAAAGCTAAAACTACACTGCATTCAGGAAGTATTCACTTTTTATTGTGTTATGCTGAAGCCTGACACGACAATCATTCAAATTAATTTTTTCTCATTACACTCAGGACCCCATAATGAGAAAGTGAAAACAGAAATTTAGACATGTGATTACATGATGTAGATTTCCAGTGCCTGTACTTTAATTTGTGTCTTTATAATTTAAAGTATGAGTTGATTTTGAATCACTTTTCTATGAAATAATGGATATTTTGTTTTTAAATTTCAGAAAGTTAGACTTACATTTGCTTTCTGCAGCACATCGTACAAATTTTGGTTCACACACTCTGAAATCACCGTACCCCAAACTGCAGATCTGGAGGATCACAAATCACAATCACAATCATCACAAAAACGATCATCAAAAAAAGTCAATGACTTGCTCAAACATCAAGGGTTTAGTTGCAGCCCTACTTTGAGCAATATCGTTGTGTTGTTCCTGCTTGGTTCGTGCATGGCAGCACAGCGGTGTATCCAGCTTTAGTGTCTGGCCATACACCATCAGATGGACAGAAACTATCACCAACTGTTTTGAAAAAGAGAAGTTCAGGCTTGATTTATAATTGATTCACAAAGTCACTGAAGTCATTTGTGAAGTGTTTAACTTGATGATAAAATAAAGTTTATTGGAGATTGTGTTGGAGCATGTGAACATCATGGAGGTATATACTATTTAATATGTCAACAGGGAAACAGATCTATCTAATAAAATAGTCTAGACTACAGTGGCCAGAAAATTTTAACTTGAGACAAAAATCTTTGTTGTAGGATTTTTAGTTAGTAGTAATTCATGTGCTGTGACAGTCATTTGATCATGGGAACATTTAAAAGTAGTTTAATGGACCTGAAATTCATTCTGAGAATTTTGAGACTCTAATAAATGCAATTCTTTTTGTACAATATTTGAACTAATACTAATAAACATACCTTTTATGATATTGATATCGGTTGAAGTACTTCTTGATTGTTTGCATCTGTTCACAAATGTGCACGTTACTTGTGGTATAGGTGAGGCACAGCTCACTGCTGTACTAGCTGAGTAAACCGTTTGTCCAGGACCTGCAAGGATTAAAATGCACATGATTTATTTTCAAAAGAAATTTGCACAACAATTACTTTAAATGAATGAGTGAATATGATCCTATACTCACTGTATGTATCTGGAGTTATTGAAGCTATGATACCTTGTTGGCCCCATGTCACATTGTACGTTTCATTGCTTTGTGCTACCTGACAATTAATCGTAACACTCAGTAAATCTGAATTTTGTAAACAGCGTGGAAATTGTGGATTGGTGGAGATGTAAATGATTGGCAACAGGGCTACATCCATCACAGCGCTGTCTTTGTGAATTATGGTTAATTGTGAGGCATTGTTAATGCTTGACGTAACAACATAAGCACACGAGTACTCTCCTAAGGAAAAGAAAAAAAACACAGGGATGAGAGTGAAAGTGACTAAATGTAATATTTACTATATGAATATTCTGAATGTGACACATTTCTTTTAAGTTTTTTCCCGCAACTTGAGGCGAACGTTATCAGTTACAGCACCACATCAGCTTGTTTCTGTTTCACTTTGTTTCGACATCCAAAACAAAGTTTATTACCAAAGGAGATATACGGTAGCTGCTAAATGACCCACTGTGTTCACCAGCTAGAATCAAGCCGTGTCTGTTGCTCATAGCTTTTTCACTTAGAACAGAGCTGATGAGTGAAACAGTGACACTGCAGACCAGCAAATCACAGCAATGATCAAAAACTGCTTGACAGTCGTTTACCCGAAGGGAACTGTTGAGTCAGAGGACAGTTCTGACTACATCAAACCCCTTTTTGCATACTAGTATACATGTGATCCATTATTAAATATATAGTAATGATAAATGCCAATATAAATAAATTAAACTATCATTATATCTAATTTTGAGAATAAAATATATCACAAACACCATAAAATTCATATACAATATATAGAATGTAAATACAGTATTATAGTAGTTTCCTGAATTTAAAAAGTTTAAAATAAATTTCCTGTAAAATCAAAGATTATGGTACCCCCCTCCCTTATCTCCCTATGATCTTTAATGCATGCATGCAAGATTACCTGATAGTTAGGTACAGTGGGGTGGCTCTGTGTCATCCCCCTCACATTCGTCTCCCACCACAGATAACTATGGCCCTACACTTTGTTCCTGCAGCACCATACTTAACCTTGAATTTACAAGTTACAGAGCCACTATCAAATAAATCTGTAACATATGTGTTTGTACTGGAGTAAAAAGTGCAACATGCAAGTATAAAGTGTCACAAAATGGAGCTATAATACTGAAGAAAAACATCTCAAACTAATTATGCACAGTACTTGAGTAAAAGTACTTCATTACTTTGAACCACAGGTAGCTCATTAACTCATTTATTGTAAATACACATACCTTCCCAGAGTTCTGTTATGTTTGTGAGACTGACTGTAGTATTCTTTGGTACTGATGTCACCGTGGCCTGTGTGCCGTTAGTTATGTTATAGAAAACACCCAGTTTTTGTAGCTGCCATGTTGGATTGACTTGCAGGTCGTCCTGTGATGTGCACATGACTGCCTGTTGGCTCTCGTAACACACAGGGTTAGGTGGCATGCTTATACGAACGATACCTAACAAAAAGAAGTCAGTGTAAGTCAGTGTATTGTTTGAGGTTTACAGTCCATAAGTTCACTTAAAACCATGACAAATTCATTGTTGCTGTGTTGTTATTCTTCTCATCTCATCTCTACTATATAACTTATATATAAAATGAAATGGAGGTAACTATTGGAGACAAAGAGAGAAAATATATTATGGAATACTTCTGCTTCCCTTGTCCCCATATGTGATCCATTAGGAATTTGTGGAAAGGTATTCATATAAAATACTGTAGGTTTTTAGAAACAAAAATGCATATTTTATTTATATAAAAATATATTTATATATTTATATATATTTATATATATATATATTTATATATTTTTAAATATTTTTTTAATATATATTAAAAATATTTAATATATATTAAAAACAAAAATGTTTGTTATTATATGTGCATTATATTTGTGTACTTTGTACTATATTAATCACTATTCCACCACAAATACATTATTTATATAGAAATATAATACTAAATACTTTATATACTATATATATAGTATACTTTATACTATTTCAAAATTCCATTTCCAGAAATGTTGGGACTGCATTGCAAAATAAAATTAAACAAACTCGCTTCAACCTTTATTTATCCAAGTAAAAAAAAAAAAAAGGATTTTCAGTGCTTTCACTCCATCCATCCATCCATCATCAACCGCTTATCCGAGGTCGGGTCGCGGGGGCAGCAGCCTAAGTAGGGAAGCCCAGACCTCCCTCTCCCCGGCCACCTCCTCCAGCTCCTCTGGGGGGACCCCAAGGCGTTCCCAAGCCAGCCAGGAGATATAATACTAATAAAACTACGTGGGCTCATGGGCTTCTTTGTCTCATATTCTGGGCTAGTTAACACGTGGCTGATTTTATACAACTTGACTGATCTTACTGACAATGTTGATGTTTCAGAAACTCGTACGACATGATTTCTTAAAAGATATTGGTGTAAAAGAAGTATAAGTCACTACATCGTCCCTTCATAGCGGAGTCATAATTTAGACAGAATGATCTCAACTTCTTTAATTTATCATGACCACAGTAGCGTGTGCATCCCACCCTCCGTTAGATACAGTTACCTGTAGTCACCAAATTCAGCATGGCGCTCAGACTTTGGGTCAGGGCTAGTGATTTGTTCAGCAGAGCTTGTGGATTGATGTTGGAAACAATGATGATTTGAAAAGTTGCGATCACACTTCCAACACTAAAACAAAAAACAAAAAAAAACATTTCAGTCACATATTGAAAACAGATCCCAGTTAAAAAAAATGAATTTTTTTATTTAGAAGCAAAAGACATACCGGTATTTTGTAATTTTTAAGACATCATATCCACTCAAAGTGCTGTAGACTGTTTTCATCTGAAAGACAAACACTCATTCACTTACTAATTTTCACACATTCGTATTATATGTATCGTTTAAGAAATTTAATTTAAGATGAATTAAACTGTTTGTATCTACCTGGGTTGTCAAGTTGTTATTACAGGTCTGAAACTTATCAGTGGATGTGTCTGCCAGACAGTCTTGATACCACATTGGGTTCAAACTAATGTTTCCGTTGATAGTGACTGTGAAGAAAAAAAGGTTGTCAGTTCCCGGGACACTTGCCTGATGGATACACACACACTGCTCACATGTAAGCAGGTGAAAACAGTAAAGTCAAAATCACGAATTACCTGTGCTGTTTGAAATACACAGGTGGGCTGGGTTTCGGGAGAAGGTACAGTTCTGGTTGCCACAGCAGTTAGGGTTAGACTGACAAACCTTGTCACTCCATACGTAGCCTGTCTGGCATGTACAGTTCGTAGCAGCTGCACCGCTACCACCACCCACACAGACTGATTTGGGAAAAAAAAAGCAAAGTTAGTTTTACTCTGAGACCAATTATTTAAAGTGAAAAATCATAATATGCACTATTTGAAATATTAGAAAATATTTTACATGTTGTCATTTGAAGGTTGTTGACAAACAAGGCATTCATCCCGAATGGGTTTAGCAGCTGCGTTGTGTAATTAATTGCACTTTCATCTACTGTCAAGTTGAAATATAGCATTTGTGTTGAGTTGTCTGAAAAAACAAAACAGTCTGTGTAAGAACAATGTCACAGCAAAAATAACAGCTCATTTTGAAAATCATGCAGATGACTTTACCACCTCCAGCAGCCTGTAAAAGTAGAAAGAGAAATCGTTGGGTTCCTTCAATTCAGGTTAATGTTGCAGTGTCGAATTTTAAGATCGAATGTGTTACCTGTGTTACCGACTAACCTGAAAAACGTTTATGCTCAGGATATAAAAGAATATAAAGATCTGCATCCTGATCCTGCAATGTATGTATAAAAAGTTAGAAAGTCTGGTCAGTGACTTACAGTGAGATTACTGGATAGGGCGACTGCAGGTCAGGCAACAGCTCTTTCATCTATTCTACCTTTACAAAGCTGATAATCTTCAGATGAGAATATTTCCCCCTCCAAAAAAATGATCGAAACTGAGTTGAAGGAAGAGCAGCAGGCACTTTCTCATGTTCTCAGTAGCTTCCACCTGACACCTGAACTGTTTTTACTAAAACCCTTCCCGTGATGGGAGAGTAGTTATGTGTAAGGTTTAAAGACTGATAAAACATTTCCTCTGTACATAGTAATATGGCATTTTAATGATGATGTTTCCTGATACATGTGTTTAGTATGAAAACATGTATGAATGAAAGACAATAAGTGAAGAAGATCACCTAACCTGTTTCCCATGATTTGTGTTAGCGAGTCATTCCAGCAGCGTCCCACGATGTCAGAAGCGTCCGTCCATGTCCACAAATGACAGCAGCCCACAGATGGAGCCGGTGCTGCCGCAGCTTAAAGGAGGAAGTGAAAAACACAAGACAAAGTCAGTGTCCTGTACACCACACTACCTCACTTCAAGTAAACATGCAAAGTCAAAAAGCTGTTATGTGTGCCTAATTTGACTTTCAAAAATAGAGAGTACAGCACCTTGTGTTTGTACAGCAGCCGCTGGTCAGGCTATAAAACAAGGTTTGTAACACATCCATCATTTTCAACATACACATATGAAACACAGCAGGCCTAAAGCTCTTGCCTCTTTTTTGTCTGATACACTTTTTTTTAAATTTTATTTTATACACTGCACCGTGTATGATGCAGGACTGGTATCTCCTGCCCCTGAAGTGTTGACAGCATGTCTGTCCTGACCTGTCACATCTTATGATTCCAGCAGTAACAAAAAAGAAAGAGAACTGCAAATTAACTTTTACATTTGTAAACAATTTTTTGTAATTTGTCCTCCATACATCACCACAGTCAGTTTGAAATAATAATAATAATAATATATGCTTCTTTAAATTATTCTTCATATTAAGTAATAAAAAAATGCAGAAACACAGCACGAACCAAATGTCATATTACAACTGTAATTACATCTTTTTATACGGCCTTTATTGTTTTACAGACCAGCTAGAACTGTCATACAACGCCTAGGCATGAAGTTTGATATAAGCAGAGTACAGAAGAAGCTTTGTGGAGAGCAACTCATCCGTTTTCTAATCTCATTTCAATATGTAATCTCTTTCTCAGAGTTCACAATAAAGATATCATTCGTCCAAATACAACATGAACACAAATGTGCAGTAATGAATTAATGAGTAACGGATCTATTCAGGTCATATAGAAGGTAAAAGTCCAGAATAGTCACAGTATATTAGATGAACAATGTCAAATATGACATTTGACAAATATCCATTACTTTTAACTGAGCGATATATAAATTAAAAAGCCAACTGAAATAACTGAAGCTGGCTTGATATGTGGGAAAAACAACCACGAAAAACAGCAGCAGCCGACGAGCCGAACTGAGCTGTATGATGTCTCCACAGAGCACAGAGGTAAAGTTATCACCACCCAGCATTTGAAGAACACGTCAAGAGCTAAAATACATCACACGATGCAAACTCCTGCATCAGCAGCAGGAATCAGAAAGAGACGTTTGTACAAAAGCTCCAGAACAATGTTTCATGGACTCATGAGACCAAATCGACTGAAGTTAAGATTGTTTTTAATGAAATAGTTCGCAGTTGTAGAAAATTTAAATAATAAAATAAAACAAGAAAAACTAAAAAATACTATCTACAAAATCTTTTAATTATTCCTGTGTTCAGCTGCATTATATCTATCACGAGAACAGGACACATAATTCTTTATACAGCAGCAGCAGCACTAAACAACAGGGAGGCTCGTACAGTAACAAATGCCGGTATAAAATACATCGATTGTTCTAAATTTCAGTGGATAGCCACTAATTCCGATATTGCTGTGTGGTGCAGTATTTATTCAACAGAACAACAGACTTACAGTCATCGATCATGCACATGAAGTCAAACATGATACCAGTAAAACAGCTGAGCTCAGACCTCGCTTCAGCATTTGACAGAGCAAACATGTTAACAAAATAAGGTTTGTTTTGTTTTGTTCAGGTGCTTTGCATAAAAATGTTTTCCCGTCTTTCTATCACACAGTGGTTTCATGCTCTAGAAACGGTGTGTGACCATCAGGAAGAAAACTTTCTATCTCTTCCTCTGACGGTCCACCTTCTTGCTGGAAGTCCAGTCCGTTGCTGTCTTTGTGTTGTGGGGGCTGCATTTGTTGAGATGACCCCTATAAGAGTAAAACAAGATGAACACACGATGTCATCAACTATCAGAACGTAAACACCACAGGTCTCTGTGCACGCTGTTCTCTTCATATCACTGCACTCAGCTTAAACGGAGCTTTTAATCGTTAGAGAATCCTGAAATGATAGCACTGCACACTCAGCTTCAGTCTTACACTTATGCTACTGACTTGACTTGCAAATTATTTTCCAAATAAAATAAAGAAAAGATCTCAACCTTACTTGCATGACTGTAAATAATGACTTTAATTCTGTCTGAGGGTGTTTCACGTACCATCTGTCCCAGAGGAGTCACACAGCAGAGCTTCTTTTTCAGGCGTTCAGGTAAAAAACACAGCAGTTTCCCTAACAAGGGATAGATTGTGCCTGGTGTTACATCTTCTTCTTTCATAGGGCCTAAATGGGAAACATACACTTAATCATTTTAAAGTTCATGATTATAAAGAGCATGTGTGCCTGTAACAACCTGCCTACCTGTGAGAAAGCTGATGATCAGGCCGATCACAATGACTGTGCAGCAGTTAAATGCACTGTACCACATGTAGGACAGTGAGTAAAACCTCTTCAGTCCAGAGGGATAGCTAAACAACACAGAGCGGTGGTGAACGTGTGAGATTACCACAGTGAGAACTGAACACACTATGGTGCGCGTGCGCCTCATACCTCAAAGTTGCATTGCTGAACACAGACTGAGGGACAGCTGTTGTGTTGCCTGACAGGAGGCTGCTGCTGCAGACGGGCGGCAGCGGCCTTGTGCCGGAGCTGCGACTAACGATGCTCCCGATGCCAATCCAAAGAGACACCGACAGACCCATCCCCAGACCCGCCACTGCTCCCTGGTAACAACATCCAACTCAGTTTTAATAGAATAGAAATGTCAATTTAAAGCAGGCACATGATGACAAAAATGGCATCTGTGTTAGTCTTATGTCCTGTTTAAATTCAAGAGTAATGACACAGCTTTTCCTGGGAGACACTCATAGTATTATTATTGTATTATGTGCAAAAAGAAAATGTGAATGAAAAACACAATACAGATGATTATGTTGCAGAAACTCAACTGTGTCCAGCAGCAGCAACTTATCTTAGAAACTTTTAGCTTCATGCAAATGTCCTAAAGCATTGCAGCGGCAGCCAATAGCACGTCTTATCCCTGCCCACATGACTCTGGCACAGGGACCAGATCAAGTTAAATGATACATCTCTATTGTCCCGCAGGACAATAGAGATGTATCATTTCACCAATTAATTTTGCAAGGTAAATGTACTGCAAAACTACTGGCTATTTATGTATGTGATTTAAATGCAAGCAGTGTTCATCTCTTTGGATTGGAACAAAAGTGTTCAATCAGAGCTGAGTCTCCAACGTCTGTGCTCAGTGAGGTTGTTTAGACATTAGTGTAAAACTGGGGATTTTAATTCATTTGTATGATTAAATATAATCATTTGTGTCATTCTGTCATTGTGGTTTTGACCAGAATGGGCACAGAAGTAACATAGCAAGTCTTCATAAACACGTACTGTACTGTACTCATGACTAACTAACAACAAATGTCACTGATGAGGTTCAACTTACAAAGGAGTTGGCCCAGGGGAAAAACATCCCGAGACAAAACAGACCAAGTATAGGACCTCCAACCATCCCGAAGATTTTCAAAGCCACCTGGAGTTCAAACATACATAATATCAGTAAGTGAACATTTAGTGAGTGATGTTGGTTACGATTTGCTCGAATAACCTGCTTACCTGCAGAACCGAATCACCCATGAGGTGAGTGAGATAAGCCATGGCGAGACACAGCAGCCCATAGGACGCAGCTTAGTGAAGAGACAAGTCGAACAACTTTAGATCAAATGTGTCTTTACGTGCATCATTCACTGGTGAATTTAGAGCTTCCGAGCAGTTTTACCTAAGCCTTTGGACAGCAGCGTTGCTCTTTCCTCAGGCATGGCAGGAAAATGTGGTTTGATGAGGTCTTCCATGGTCACAGTGGCCAGAGAGTTAAAAGCAGAGGAGATGGTGCTGCACAGGAAAAGCAAAAAGAATAATACATACTACTAATACCATGAAGAATCAAATAATTATTCACCTTCTGAACTCATTCTAGCAAAGTGTTTGTCCCCAGCTCATGTATATTTTAATATCATTTGTGCATCTTAACAGACTAAAAATCCCCATGTGTGTACTAAAAAACAGAAGCACATAAAAGGCTTCTGTTGACTCGTACCTGAGAGCTGCACTGAATAAACATGCAACAAACAGTCCAGGAAGTCCAGGCAGACCTTGGAGCATATCCATCACAAAGTATATCACCATCTGTGGAAAAACATATTTAAAAACTTCCTGGAACCTTCAGCGTTGTTTGCATATAGTAAAGTCGCCACAAACAAAATAAAAATCTACAAAACTAAGGTCACCACGACAGCACAGGGACCACATATACATAATGACCATAATCTGATAAGAAGAACTATAAAATATGCAAATGCTCGTGCTACTTTAGACTCATTGTTAGGTCCATTTGCTCTGGTCGGTTCTTTACAAAATGCTTCTTAAACCAAACTTCACATCATGTTTCAGACTAATCTCTCGAGATCAAGGAAGCAGGAAGAAGCTGTAAAAAGTGTAGCATCGCTTCCTGAAAACATGAAGTAGTCCAGTAGATAATGCAAATACATTAATTACGTTAACACTCAGAAACTCACTGCATCCGTTGAAGAGGTGCCCAGCTTGTCTGAAGGATCCTCTCCACAGTAACATGCAAACATGACCAGCCCCATCACGCAGCTTAGAGCCAGAGCCAGCTGCAGGGAGGGAAACACCATGTAGCAAGACCTGCAGAGAGGCGGGGACGTGGCGTTACCACAGGAGCTCCTTGATTCATCTTTGTTTTATTCTGTGTTGGGACAGTAAATCTATCACGCCACCAGGACAGTGTGGTTTAAAGGACACATTTCAATCCCTGCCAAACAATATTTAGATCATTGTAATGTTTATTGTACTTATACCAGACATATGTCTCTCGTTTCCAAGTTGTCTGTATTTGAGTTGAAAAATCAACAAAAAGCCGCTGTTAGTTTAGTGTGCAGGTGCTTTTATGTTCGTGCACTAATCCCACTGATGCTTGTATTTTGCAGTAAAGTTCACTGAAAAATGAGGAGATATTGTCTCATATTATATAAACAGATTGTTTTAAATAAAATGAATTATACCTGTTGACAGTATATGCAGCACAATCTAAATTACAGGCTCATTTCTAGTGTAATTTGTTTGTGTTGTACTTTTCACACACGTTCAGTCTGTGTACCTGACAGCCTCTTTCTCTGTGCGTGCACTGAGATATCTTTGGACCTGAGCCTGGTTCACTCCATACAGAGACAGCATGAGGAAGACCCCACCAACCGCCAGAGTCCAGAAGGTGTGCCTCTCAGTAGGATCTGGATTTAGGCTGAAGACAAGACAGAAGATTTTGCCACAAACTACAGCAGGTGATTTAAGAACACACAGCAGTTCAGCCTCTCTCAGTTATGTTGTGCAAATCAGTGGCAGCTGCTTTTATCCAACACCTCTGTGCTCAGCACCAAACAGCAGACAGACACAGAACATAACTAAAGACGGTAAATACTGAACTTTCATTGCATTCATCATTCAAGTTTAGTGAAGTCAACCGCTGATGTACACAGGCTCAATGTGTTTTCTGGATACTGGTCTTTCTCCTATAAACCAACTTTGGACTCACTCAAGACCAGATATGCGATTTCCCTCCCAGACTTTCCTCCAAACTTCAGAGACTCCTCCGGTCTGATACACTCCCACCACGATGACAGCCAGCTGCCCCACAAACATCACAACGGTCTGAAAGACGTCTGTCCAGATCACGGCTTTCAAACCACCCTGTCAGGAACAGATTGATCACATGGGAATGAATCAGACATGTTCTAATATCTTCTTCACTCACAATGAACTATTTAGTTACTGAAATATCAACAGTTCTGCAACATTTGTTATTTCTTCCTGAATGAAATATATGTATATAATGAGTAGACTTTTATTCTGTGGGATTTTAAGCAGTTTATTTCTTTGTGAGATATAAAGTGAGTCCAGAGTTTCCAGAATACCATCACACCTTACATGAGGCCTGTTATGTGGAGTGAACATAGACAGAAAGGCAAAAATGTCAAACAGCTTCACTTAAAGCTGTTTGAAAATGACTGAACTCACCATTGTTGTGTATAAAGTGCAAACCAGACCAGTAGCCAGAACTGTTCCCCATAATTCAAATCCAGTAACTGAGAGAAAAAAAAACAGTGAACACATTTAATCACATTTACTGAGAAATACTAAAATATTAAAATGTATATGAGAATATATACGTTTTTGTACCTGCATTTAGTGCAAAGGCTGGAGTATACACACAAACCCCCATATAGATGACCTACAGCAGAGTAATTAAAAGACAAGTCAGAGACGACATGCATTTAAACTTTAGATTTTTTAGGCTTTATGATAGTGGTGCATCCACCTATCCTCTGTGAGTGATGACCTCATTAAAGAAATTATTCAACTTCATGGGAAATGTGTGCTTGTGTTTAGATGGTGACTATAAATTACATTTTAGTCACAGCTGGTTGCCAAAAATCCCTGGCTTCATGTTACCCTGCAGAACATGATCCCAATCAGTTCCATGCAATGACATGTTTTAAATTTGAGAAAATGAAGCACTGGTATCAGATAAAGACCAAAGACTCTGTAGATACCCTGAGATGAGGTATAAGGACAGAAAGAGTTGGTGGATTCCTGTTCTATTATCTGTTCATGTTCATGTTGCACCCACCATCTGAAAGATGAAGGTCAAAGTTCCACAGATGCGCACTGCTTTGCTGAAGCGCAGTTCAAGATACTGTCAAACAAAACAACATGAGAACTGTAGGTTATGAAGGACAGAGGCTACTAAAGAGTTTATGTTTTAAATCAAATACAACAGAAAAACAGTCTGAGTGAACCTGGTAAGCGCTGGTGAGTCGCAGTCTGTACAACATCGGAATGAAAACATGAGCTGGAATCAAAAGGCCCAGAACGTAGGCACAGCCGATGAACCAGTACTGAGTGCCGTGAGTGTAGATTTCTGCTGGTACACCAATGACTGCCACGGCGGACTGGAATGAAGCGATAAGCGACAGGGAAACAGGAAGACAGCGCATGCTCCTGTCTGCCATCAAGAACTCTTGTGTAGTGCGCTGACGCCCTCCAGAGAGAGCATAGTAGAGGCCGATGCCCATAGAGGCGGCGAGCAACAAGGCAAATATCACATAGTCTACAACCGTGAAGTGCTTCAGGTCGGACGGGTCCATCGTCACTGTCTCCTGGCTGCAGGTTGACAAGGTTTGTTTCTCCTGCAGTCACACAATCAGACAGATGGGAAACATCTTTGTCCACACCCATCAGTCAGGAGATGCCAGCAGCCTTGAAGAAAGAAAAACACTGATTATATGTGTGTGTGTGAGCAGCACAAGTTGTAGCCTGTTTCCAACCTTTCTAATCGCAAACAAATCTCTTTGCTTAGCTCTACAACTGCAACGGCGATTTCTTGATTAGCTGATTTATCCTTTATAAAGCTACAAGTTGATTAGTTGAAAAACCAATTAACCAATTAAAATTAATTGTCAATTATTTTCATAATCTGATGATTATTTATTTAATATTGAAATATGAATATATGTGCAAAATTTTTGCTTGTTGCAGCTTATTATACACAGGTTTAAAATATCACATATAATTGTTCCTGTTATTTTATAAACAGGAATTATATATTATTTATATAATATTTTTAATAAAGAAATAATGAATTATTAAAATAGTTAACTGTTACAGCCCTAATCCTTTTCTATTAAAAAACAGCTCCTACATTTTCACACCTCTAGTTTCATCTGATCAACAACAAAAATGTTCAAAAAAAGTTGAGATAAGATCAAATAAAAGTGATTATCAGAATTGTTGCTAAATAATTTTCTGCCAGTTGAATAATTTACTAATCACTGAAGTTTGACTGGCGAATAAACAAACCTACACACCTGGGTGAACTGGTTTTCTGTCCCTTCCCATGCTGATAGTTCACTTAAACTGGACGTTTCGCAGCACAAAAGCATCGTCACATGAGGCGAGCTCCAGTCTGCGAAATGGGACAAACCGAGGTCACACAACCTCTGTGTGAACTTTCCCCTACTTGTGCTGTGGCGTTTAAAAGGGGAATTGTCCTGCTAGTCTGCCGCCTGCAGCCACTGTGTGTTTACTACAGCAATATGACAAATGGCACCAAGGTCAATGTTCCTACAACGACTGTCGGCCATAGTGGAAAGAGGTTTCTAAATTAATTCTCAAATCTCTTTTTTCTTTGAAATATGTAGTATATGCATGTTGCATATGTTTATGTGGCTTAATTGGCAAAACATTTTAGTTAATCCAATTATAAACCCAGACAGGCAGAAGCAATTCTAGCAGGAACAGTTAGTTGATAACTCAATTAGCCACTCAGCAACAGTCTCGTTGGACATTTCACTTTTCAAGACAAAATGTCAAATATTTGATGGTTTAAGCTTCTTTAGCTTCTTAAATGTGAGAATTTGATTCTGCTCTTTATCTTACATGCTTGTCAATAAGATTTCTCTGAGTTCGAGCTCCTTAGTTGGAAAAAACTCTGGGAAATAGTGACCGTCAGGTTTTACTACTGTCTGACATTTTATATGCACAATGAGGAAAATCAAGAAAATAATCAGTAAATTAATCAACAATGAAAACAATAATGACAGACACTTAGCATCATATTTCTGATCTGATCAACAGATTAAAGATTTTAAATGTTTAATATAAAGAGAAAAACCTCCCAACAGAGAAGCTGGAATCAGAGAATTACTGACAATGAAACAACCAAAACAATTAATGAACTATTAAAATAGCTGTTTAATTTTGGTAATCAATTAATGTTTTAATGGACTGATTTATTCAACAGTGACCCAAACTGCGGCCTGTAGTTTTTTGCAGCTTTGTGTTGGGGGGGTGGCATCGAGTGAGGCCAACAGACTGAACAAGCTGATCAGGAAGTTAAAACCTGTTGTCAGACTAATATTGTCAGACAGGAGGATGATGGACAAGATCAGTGCCGTCCTCAACAATTCTTCTCTATGCTGAACTGTGGCAGATGAGAAGCTCATTTAGTCACAGACCGATTTCACCTAAAAGTGCATCATTCAGGTAATAACCTACACATACATAAAACACCCCATCACCACATATCACACACATGAACCCACCATAACCCCAGAGCTTGAACTGAAATGATTTATGTATATACAATGCACATAGTGAAAGATATATGACAGTGCACCTACAATCTTATTTAACTTAATGATGCAACACAAACTGGACCTTATTATTCACCTCTGGTGCCACTTGACAGCATAGAATTGTATTTCTGAACTGAACTACTGGAAGCTGTTTCACAAATACTGCAAACATTCTGCAGAAGAATAATCTGTAATGCTCTCTCTACTGTTTTCTTTAAAATCCCTATAGTTACTTTACTATCCACATAATGCCTTATTTTTCTTCCTTACCTGTGACTGGATTTCTCCATTGGAGAAGTGTTAACTCAAGTGTTATCTCATCTTATTATCATGGAAGAAAGTTCAACACACAGCTCACTATAAATTAACTGATAACTGCTACAGGAAGAAATAATGCAGGAATATTAAAGTGACTTTCGCTTCACTTGAAGGCACTGCAGCTGTAACTTTAGCTGTATTAGTTATAAATAACTGATAGTGGTATTTCTGTGCTGGATCAAAAGTGGAAATGTAGCTCGTTAGTGCAGCCCTCAAATCTTAATAGCAGCTGCTTAACTAAATATAAGGAAATACGAACAGAAAGAAATTGGACAAAATAATAGTATTAATTATGTAGAGATAATTATATAAAGAGGTGAAATAACTTAAAACAGACTCACCTTTAGACGCCAGCACTCTTGTTAATGTCACTCCTGTCACAGTGGCACCATGGTGGCGTTGACTGAGACACGTTCAAGAGCGCTACGTTACTTAGTTAATTTATATTTGAGTATTTCTGTGTCTAAAAACAACAACCGCACGTAATACAGTGGTCTCACGCTGTGAATGGTGAACTTTCATGTTCTTATCTTTTCTGCTGTGTTTTGAAAGCGCTACATTAATCTCCCACCTGGCTATATTCTCGGCCCCGTGCTCCATGTGGGTGTTCATGAATTGTTTTGAATTTTCTTCCGGGATTGAAGCTGTGGGCGACGTGTTGCACGTAATGACGCAATGACGCAGGAGCCGCCAAAATCAAACTAAATCCGCTGCTTGTGAATTGAGATTACTGAGCTGAGAAGCTGTCTTATCATACATAAAATAAAGAAAACAGCCCGTGAAAAAATGGAGGGAGCGTCTTCTAAAGGTAACTCAAACCAAGAGCTAACTCGCTAGCCTACCGTAATATTAGCCGCTAGCTCGTCAGGCAGTTTGTTGTGATGCTGTGTTAGCTAACGCCAGTCAGAGCCGTTTATGGGCCTGTTCACAACGTTTATGTCTCCTGTTTGGCAGTCAACGAAAGCGTTTCTTTGTTCGAAGGTGTTTTGAGTCACCTGAGTCTGCTGGAAGTTCTGGCAAGAAGTCGGAAAAGTCAACCCCAGCAGCAGAGTCGTGTGAAGGAGCTAAAGACTAAAGCTGCAGCGCTGGTGATGCAGAGGGATCAGCTGAAGGCAGAGATACAGACACACCAGGTGAGATGATGACATACTGTACATTAACTCAGATACTGTTCCCCTTCATGGGCTTTTAATGACAAGAAAAGTATAGAAAATTCCTGCTGCATATCTGAGCAAACTAAACTGTCTGACACTTTGTATTCCTGACTTTATGCTGATGTCTTGTTGGTGCTGGTTACAATATCCTGCTACAGAATCTTCAGAAACTGAGGACTTCGATGGACAGACAGAGTTCAAATGACAAAGAGGAGGAAATGGATGAAGACTCAGAGAACTCACAACTTCTGCGGTTGATGGCCAGACACACACAACTGAGAGACCTTCTGGATGCTCATCACCTCATTGGTACAAAAAAAACACGTTGTAGTATTTTGTTTTTGTGTTATTCACCCACTTATTAGTTGTTTGACAATGAGAGGTTGTCATTATTGCCATAAAATACAGTATTTACTGTACACTGTCTGAGACCACATTGAAAATCCAATGTTGTCATGTTAACCTGAGGAGGATTTGGAAACACAAGAAGCACAATAATGAAAATCTAGAAGAAATATTTAAGATTCTGAACTATTTCTCAAGCGTTTGACCTTGTTTGAGTTCCTTAGAGACTCCTACTAACCTTCTAAGACCACTGCTAGATGACTTTCTTTTGACAGTAAAGTGCAGAACTTTACATGTCAAAGTGTCTTGTATTGCTGGATCCTCAAACTTTCTGATTATTTCCAGGTTTACATTTAAATATCAATGTGGTTTCAGCCTTTGTACCAGGCTGTATTATATATCTATAGATTAGAAGATTGTATATATGTCTGACCCCCTCTCATCGTCTTTTCTCTTTATTTACTGATGCTGCTAGGTGGGTATGACATCATCAAGACTTCTCAAGGTAAAGGAGTGTGTGTGTCTTTGGCAACAGCCTATGAGGGTGTCTATTTAGACACCTTCAACCTGGAGATAGACCTGAAACCAAAGCCGAGGATAAGTCGTCATAACATCCCCCCCTTCATTCCCCTGAACAGCCTGGCTGAACAGAGCAGCATGGAGACAAACATAAAGGCCTTCCTGGACCTCCTTAGTCGGCATCTCAATGCCTTTGCTGGTCGCAAGCAGCAGCTGAAGCTCGTTAAGGTGCCAGATTTGATTTTGTTAAATAAACTAACACAAAATGTTTCAGTAGTTGTGTTAATAGCTGCGGTGGCACTCAGCACAGATAAATATATACAGCTTTAAGAACCTGCTGAGAGAGGACAGCTCACAATAAACATATTTGATTTCAGTATGTTGACCGATATTATTTTCTACATAAACACACTGTAACTTAATCGTTTTTAGTATGGGTGTAATGGATGTGAAACCGAAACCGTAATACAAACCACAGCCTCATGTCGTGGTTCTGGAGGACAGAATTGGCTGCCATCCTGTGTTACTTATAATAATAACAGGTACCTGGTGCCCACAAACTATATACAGTATAATAATTCTCATATTATATTAAATAATTGTTATATTACAATATAATGCAATTATGTTTATAAACACTAACACAGAAATCTGATATTTCCTCTCTAGTGTGGCTCATCTGTGTTTCAGAAGCACTCAGAGCCCAATGTTGTTGTTTTTTTATACAATCTACGGTTAATCCACAGAAAATATATTGGTAAAGTATTCTGAGAACTATTTAAATATGTTTTAGCCTCACTGGCTTAGATACATACACATATATACTGTATGTGTATATGGATGTATGACACTTGAATAGAGCAAAATATTAAAGAGTAAAATAATCAGCGGACTGATTAGTAATAAAAGTAGTATAATATCTGTGATAAGCAGTGGACAGTAAATTGGTCCACCGATATATGTAATCAAAGTGAGACAGCATACCTTTGTATGTGGTGGTGAGCAGTGAAATTCTTGCTTTGTGTTGATAAAAGGTTTTGTACAACTTACAGACTTCCTATAAAACTTACAGTGTTGTAGACTGAAGACTTAGTTTGGGTTTTCAGTACAGTTTCTCTTACAGGAAGTAGAATTATAGTGACATTAATAGTGGAACAATGATTACATGCTATGAGTTCTCACTGACCCTGTCCTCACACTTTTTTATAGGAGGAGTATAAGTCCATAGAAGTGATGGAGAGTAATGTTTTGTGTTCACTGTTTGTGCTGATGTTCACGGTGCCGAGACAGAAGTCGGCTGTACTCTGCACGTTGGACTACACGGACCACACCAGATGTCTTCCCACACGAGTCCACTTTGAATCTGAAGGTAGTGTCGTTCAACAGCGCCACAGCCACAGCATGTACTGTATGTGTACGAACATAAGCACAAAATATGTTTCAGAATTAAAACATCACGTGAGGTGAACTGATGAATCAGTTGTTGTTTGACAGAAATTTAATCAGCGCCACGTTCCGTAATTTATTCAGTGTTTAAGCAGTTTATCAAGCAAGAATAAGAAATATTTTCTGTTTTACATCACTGTAAATTAAATATTTTTGAGTAACCTCAAGATGTCGCCTTAGGGAAATGAAAGGTGGAAACTAGAATTTTTTGTGATTGTTTAATCTGCTGGTTATTTTCTTTATTAAGACATTGTCCTGTCTATGAAAGAGTCCACAGCGATGCCTTCAAATAGTTTTACAGTAATTTGCAACAATGTTTAGTTACTGTCATGTATTAAAGAGAAAAGCAGCAAGTCCTTCAATTCGAGAAGCTGAAAAATAACTTAAATGATTGTCAAGTAAAAAATTACAGCTGATAATTTCTCTGTTGATTAACCAAATTAAGTCACTACAAAAAGCTTTTCATTTATCCCCGTCCTCATGCTCTCACCCACTTGGTTTATGACTACAAGTAAAGTCTGTGGACTGAAATAAAGCAACTTTTTGTTGAGTCCTTCTCATGCTGCTTCTTATATAGTGTGCAAAAATGCTGTATTAGGGAAGGTAAGAGGATGAATTAAAAGCCAGTTAGTTTACAGTATTTAAATGTTAAATGGACGTCTGACAGTGAAACATGAAAATGCATCATTACAATTCTACATATGAAAATAATACATATCTTTCTGAGATGTTTGTTATTGCCTGCATCATAAACTCATGCTCCTGTCATATTTACACATTTCTTTTTTTTTTTTGCAGACAAAGAACTTCCTAATTCTCCTGAGTGGAAGAAAAACTGCAGCCTGCTCAAGGAGACCCCCGTGCACAAAGCTTTGCTAACGATGCAAAAGATGGAGCACATTGTGTAGTTTGTTCAGTAGATTAACATTAAGTGTGTATAAAAATGAGCAGTGTTTCGTGTTTATGTGAAAAATAATGTACATAATGTTTATAGTTAAACTTTCAGCTTCCTCTGTGGAGGTTCCAGAAGTATTTCCATGTTGCCTTTGTCCTTGAGACTTTCTATAAATGCTGTAACTCGCGTGTGTAAAGTTTCCCTCTGAAGCTGTCTCAGCTTCTCCATTTCCTCTCGGGCTTTCTGCTGTTGCCTTGCGAGTTCTTTTTCCGATATTGAGTCAATAGTTGCGATGTTTTTCATCTGCATTAGCGACAGGTTGCTCTGGATGTTGCCTCTGTGTCTCACTGGACTTGTGGGTTTAACAGAGGGTGGCGGTGCTGATGTCGACCGGCTCTGCTCCACCAGCTCAGACCCTTTACTGTGACACAGTCGTCTTCCGTCAGGTGTGTGGATTCCTCTGAAGTGTGTCTCTGCGCTCACGTGTTCGTCTATTTCTTTCATAGCGATGTTCACTGTAGCTTTAGGTTCACAGACTTTTACCATCACCACTTTTCTCTGCTCCTTCGTGAGCGACTCTCGCCTTTGTTTAAGCATTTTTTGTGTGTACCTGAACTGTTTGTCCAGCATGTTTAGTTTGTGCTTAAAATCTCTGTCCTCCTTTTGGTTTAACACTCTCAGCTCCCTCTGCACAGGTCTTCTGTAGATTTTATCCATTTGTACAAAAGCTAGAGTGAGAAACACATGCTTCTGAGCTAGTTTCATTAACAAATTGTGTTATGTTTTTTTTTTTTTTTTTTTTGTAATTAAAGTCAGGGTTGCATTTTTCTTACCTGACTTGTGTGCATTGTCGCCCAGAGTGCTGTTATACAGGAGTGTTTGCTGCTATGGCTGCCTCAGCATGTGTAATATAATAGCTCATTGTGCTTGTTGCTGAATACTGAAAGTGTGCTGTTGGTAATCGTGTACTGACACATTCCCAAGAGATTCAATTTCAAGATGTCTTCAAAGCACAGGCACAGCCCTCTGCAGCTTATGAAATCAGTGTTTTTTTTCTGGTTTTATGCAGCTGTCATTAAACAATGCTACTTCTCCTCTCTCGTCATCTTTTATTACTTTGAAGTAATGTTTTTGTTATGGTTTTACATACAATCAAATAACAAATGTATATTAAATAAAAATACAAACAAAATCTTTTTTATTCTCTACATTTTCTACATTTTGTGGCAGTGATGATCTAATTTAATCATCTTAGGCTTTGGGGACTTCTACGGGATGCTACTTAGAAATAGAGAAATTCATAATAAGCTGGTGATAATTAATGACAGAATGAATGAATCAGCTATGACAACCTGTAAGATGTGGAATCATTGAACCTCCTTATTTAAAATATATAATATTCTATGTGCAAATATGAAAGACTAAAGTTATTAATGCAAAAAATGACTGTGCACTATTCCTTTAATGGTCATGGCCATTGAGAGAAAGCCTGCCCCTCTGATGGTTTAATCCTCCTCCACCAAGCTGAGACTCAGTCTGGATGATGGAGCAACTAAACTTCCCCAAAGCTCGTCCAGTCATCTCCGAGTTGATGAACTGTTGACACCTTTGCCTGGTAAGTTAATTTAAATTTAATTTTAATACTTCAACATAAATTACAAGTAACTCGGTGTAAAATGAGCAGCTATAAAAAAACATAAAACGATTCTTCGTATCATACCTTTAACTGAACTTTATGTATTAGTTTTACCAGTTTAGATTGGATTCTTATCAAATTTACTTTTCGCCACAAACTCCTGAACTCGGTTCTGCATGGACCTTGGACAGCACAGCGCATGCGCGTCGCGTTGCGTAACGGCTCTAACGTAATCGTGGATCTTCCCTTATCGTCAGATCAGTGCAGAACTTCACTTATTCTTTCTACCTTCAGTTTTTTTATTCTGCGTGCCTGAAGTTTTCCTTCTGCTAACTAGTTTCGTTACTTTTCACACACTTCGTACACCACTTTTTATGAGCTAGCTAACTTTGCTCTGCAGTGGTATGGAACGCCAAATGGATCATAATTCATTTTGCGCGTTTTCACTTCTCCGTGATTAAAACGTGGGTTCATAATAATAATAACAAATAATTTATTGATATTTTGTGCTTTTATCTATGGAGCAGGGTAGATATCGATATAGACATTGATTTGTCACTGTGTTGTTCAGGTTTGGAGATATTTGTCTCTTTCATTTATGTTATTGAAGTGGTAGAAAATCTCATTGACAGTTTTCTTATGCTGTCTTTAGACGTGAAATACATAAAATTGCAGATTTCTTCAAGCTGTCAGGACTTTGTGTCATGTAGGCACAAGTGGCTAATGCCCCTTATTCTTTTTAGTTTTGAGAAACATTACAGAAAGAGGCACAGTGGGGGCACAATATTTGGCATCTGTCTGACACAGACAATTACCTCACAGTGACTGATCGTTACACCAAACTTAAAAAGATGTCATGCTGTAGTCATTGTATTTGTGTCTGTGCCTCCCAGCTCGTTCAGTGTTCAAAGTGATTAATGTCTTTTATTAGGTCAGACCTGTTATCAATTTATGGAAAAGTAGAAAAAACAGGGTGTTTATTTAAACGCATGTTCAACATTTGTTTAATATGAAAACAAATTTTTGGTGTTGATGGTAAAAAATGTTTTTTTTATGTTTTATCAAATCACAGCTGCCACTACTGGAGCTTTCAAATGCACCGCACACTGCACATTGGAAGGTTTTTATTGGGAAACCCCTACCAGACGGTGAGTGTTTCAAACTGCATAAATTGGCTTCAGGTTAACAGGCTGCTGTTTATGCTGTGGACGTTTGACACAGTAGTTATAAACATTAAAACCTGTTTTACTTCTCCTTTTATAGACCTGGCACAAGTGTTGCTCCAGTTTTTCCAAGATGATGCGGGCAGTGTGTGTTGACAAACCAGGAGGACCAGAGAATTTGCTGCTACGAAATATCCCCAGACCCCAACCTAAAGATGGAGAAGTTCTGATTAAAGTTCATGCAACTGCCCTCAACAGGGCAGATTTATTACAGGTGTGAAACAATATACATTCTAAAGTGTGTACCTGGTTATTTCAAAACTAAAGTAAAATATGTTGATTCTAAAACACATCTCAACTCATTTCCTGTTTTCCATAGAGACGAGGACTGTACCCACCTCCCCCAGGTGAGAGTGACATCATAGGCCTGGAAGTGGCTGGTACTGTGGACAGTCTGGGCCCTGGGGTTAAAATGGACTGGAAGCCAGATGATAGGGTCATGGCCTTGCTCTGTGGAGGAGGTTATGCAGAATATGTCGCTGTGCCTGAGGAACTTCTCATGCCTGTTCCCACTAATCTCACACTGTGCCAGGCAGCTGCAATCCCAGAGGCCTGGCTCACTGCTTTCCAGCTGCTGGTTTTCATTGGTATACCATGATTGATGTCCACATAGTTCATTATAAAAAATTTACAAATAACTGAATTATTTGTAGTTTTGTACGACCTTATTTCTCCCTTTTCCCTCAACAGACCAGTATTAAATTCTGTACCTTGTTGCCATCTGTTTTCCCTGCCACAGCTCAGGTGAAGGAGGGCGAAGTGGTGCTGGCTCACGCTGGAGCGAGCGGGGTAGGAACAGCTGCCGTTCAGCTGGTTCGTCTGTTTGGTGCGGTGCCCGTCATCACTGCTGGGAGCTCACAAAAACTGAAGATGGTAGAGGACCTGGGAGCCGCAGCTGGTTTTAACTACAAAGAGACAAACTTTGCAGAGAGAGTCCATGAATTTACAGGAGGTGAATTGTGTAACTGTGAAGATGATTCACTGTGGTGCAGAACAGTATGTTCATAATCACTCAGTGCTGTAACGTCTTTATTCATTACATATTAGTGAAACCTTTCATAAAGCTCTTATACAGTGCCAGAATATTAGTAATTATTGGGGAAAATATGAAACAAATGGCCTCTACCACAGTGTTTCTGTGAAGAAAGACCTGAAATTAAGAAAATAAGTCTGAGGAAAAGTACTAAAAGTAACCCAGTGTTAACAGTGTGATTTATTCATGTCTTCTAGTCTTTTCATGGAATTTCTGCAGAAAAATATTATTATTCTTAAATATATAGTATTTTATGAGAACAGAAATGTAGAATCCATCTTGTCTGCAGAATAACTCCATCGTAATTTCACAGGAAACGGAGCAAACGTCATTCTTGACTGCATTGGTGGACGCAACTGGGAGCAGAATGTGAGCTGCTTAGCCATGGATGGTAGGTGGGTGCTGTACGGCACCATGGGAGGCAGGACGGTAGAAGGAGATCTGTTGGGAAAACTTCTCTCCAAGCGGGGACACTTGCTCACCAGCCTCCTTCGCTCTCGCAGCCTCCAGGTGAGAATTTGAACCAGCTGCGTTTCTTCATCTCTGCGCGTGAACGACTTGACTCATGTCTACTGATATAGTATTAGTTCCTCTTTTCTCGATACACTTCATATCTGGTTTTCCATAATGAGGCAATTTTAATTTTTAGTGACACTTCTGGAACTTCTGCCTTTTTTCACAGTACAAAGCGGAGCTGGTACAGGCTTTCTCCCGCAGAGTGTTACCATATTTCTCAGACCAGGCTGCCTCGTTGAGGCCAGTGATTGACAGCACATTCAGCCTGGAGGAAGTTGCAGAAGCTCATCAGCACATGGAGGCCAACAAAAACATGGGGAAGATAATTATTAGTGTGGTTCCAGAGAATCAGGAAAGTCAGCGCCTAACAGCTGCTTCTGCATATTAACACAGATGTCATTGTTCTGAAATGTATGTTTATATAACATAATGTTATTTGTCTCTCACAAATCACAGTTTCTTTTTTAATGATTCAGGATGACCCACCACTGAATGTTTATAATCTGTACTATGTTCACGTTGGAGATGTGGTGAAGCTGTATAAATCTTACTGTGTAACATATCCATACAGGGAGTCAACAAATCGCTAAATACCGACCTAGTACAGTAACCAAACCTTTATACAGATTACTGTTTTATTCATGTTTTCATTTAATCTGCCAGTTTTGTTTATGAAATAAAAAATAATATTTGACATAAGCCTATTTTTTAATGTTGGTTTGTGGCAGGGAATTAAATGTATTTTGCTCTACAATCTATAAAATACGAAAAAATACAATTGTAAGAAGTAGTAATATTTGTTATATTTACAGGGATACAGTCATTTTATAGTATTTCTACTATTTCTATATAATAATTATGATGACATATTATTATATGTTACATGTTTCGAAGTGGGGGGAGGGATCACAGACTACTCACAGGTTTAAACAAGGGAATTATTTTAGTATAATTTTATAAATATTAATAATTATCTAGTTCTTTACAAAAACTTTTAGAGCCTTAAAATTCATTGATGTATTAGAGTCTCTTTTAGGGCCATCTCTTTAATGTAAAAGCAACTAAAACTTTGTATTTACTTATTTAGGTAGTTAATTATTTTAATGTGTTTATTTATAAGCAGATATTTTACGTCGTTCGCTCTAATCACGTTGTTTGTTTGTTGACTTTGACAATAAAGTTTCTGTGAGAAACGTCCGATGACGTTTTTGAAAGAAACTTTATTAAGTTGTGAAACTTCCTGCTTCCCTGTTGCGGTTCCTCTGAACTTTTTCTCCGGTTATGGGAGGCGAAATTTAAGCTGAAGAACCCGGGGCCCAGCTCCATCTAATGGACCCAACTTTAAGACGATCAGGGGACAAGATTCGGGCTCTATGATTCGACCCCAAACAACGATATTCATCGATTCAGTGCGTAAGATTTAACGTCTCTCTCCTGCTAAAGTTTGCTAAGTCTGTTAGCAGTTTGTCGTGATTTGACCCCGCAGCGTTTAACATGAGGTGGAAAGGCGGTGAAAACAGATATTATCAGAGTCAAATCAGTGAATTAATTCTAGTTATAACTAGTTCTTAGTTACTTTAAGCGCAGTGTGAAGTCTGTCCTTGCTGGACGTAACAGGAAGTTAGTTTTAATGTTTGTTTTTTATGTCACAGCCACAAAATCCTAAAACATGGAGGATCCCAACAGACCTCAGAGGAAAATGTCAACAGCAGGACTCAGTTTGTACAAAGTCCTGGACCTGGAGAAAGGAGCATCTCCTGAGGAAATAAAGAAGGCATACAGGTGAGTTTTAAACCATCTTTAGAACCAGACTCTGGGGATTCAGGCTGGATCTTAGATTTATTATTTATTAATTGTCAAGTGTTTGTCAGAAGTGAAAAGGGCCCATCACCACCTCATGAAGTGTCATTCTGACATAGCTGGATTCAAAAACTAAAAATGAGGAAACATCTTCACCAACATGTCAACGCAGGTGAAGCATTTATATAGAAAGCTGCCGATACACGAAACACAACCAAATACAGACATCTGATTCACGCCATGAGAAAGTAAAACACGGTCTGAAAATTACACGCTGGTTCATTTTGCTGCCTGCTTCATGCTTCACGAGTCACTACGCAACAACAAGCGTGTCCCATCTGCCTTCATCACTTTTTTATTGCCTCGTTGAAAACATTTCTGTTCTACTGATTTCAAACCTGAGCCTCAGTGAAATCTTAAGAAAATGTTTTTTTTTTCTGATCCTTTATAATGAAAGAAGTCTGGGTAATAACCGTGATTTATTCCAGTCTGCACAATAAAATATTTTACAGACTGTATTTTGTTCTGGACGGCAGCGGTACTTAAAGCTGCTGTAGTAGTTAGTGTTTGGGACTTTATTATGGAAAACAATTTATCTAAGTGTTTTGTGGAGTTAAACAAGAGACAGTTCTCTTGCATCTGTCTTCTCTCCCTCTTCACAATCTGTATATTAGATATGTTTGTGTACATCTCCTACAATACTACTCACAAAACCTTGTTACTTTTATGGGATTTTATTGTGTTGAGACATGTATCTAGATAACTGGAATCACTGACTGGAATTGATCCCAGGTTGCACAAACCTCTTTAAAAATTCAGTTAATGAAGGCGCTGACTCAACATCATAGCTGCATATGCTCTGCCTGTTTTATGAAACAACTGTGGCACCACAGGAACTAAACACTTAGATTCATGCTTTTAAAGCAGCGTTTTTTAAAGGGAAATGACACATTTCAACACATTGTGTTATCAGACTTCAGTGTGCTCTACCCCTCATTTATATTCAGGAAATTGGCTTTGAGGCATCACCCTGATAAGAACCCAGACAACCCAGAAGCTGCTGAAAAGTTCAAGGAGATCAACAATGCCAACTCGATCCTCAGTGATGACAATAAAAAGAAAATCTATGATGAGTATGGATCTATGGGTCTGTACGCAGCAGAGCAGTTTGGGGAGGAGGGCATCAAATACTACTTCCTCATGTCTAAGTGTTGGTTTAAGGTAAGAAGCATGGGATGTGGTTTCACAAGTCGAAACTGATCAAATGTCTGCAAATTATTTTTACTATTGTAGCATGCATATGTTAATTTTAAGTAGCATTTACTGTATATACAGTGTCACCCATTGTTACGCTAGCTTTTGATTTTGAAATGTGTGAAAAGTGGGATACAAAAAGATATGTGATGATATTTCTCTTTGTGTTTAGGCACTTGTGGCGTGCTGCAGTATTTTCACATGCTGCTGCTGTTTCTGCTGCTGCTGTTTTTGCTGTGGGAAGTGCAAAGCACCAGAAGACGACGGGAACTTCGTCTATATAGATCCTGAGGACCTGGAGGCACAGATCAGGGAACAGGATGCAGGTGAGGGACCATTATTGCTCGAAACACGTACAGACAAAATGCTGTCGTCCTGCGATTTGAAAGTGTCCTCTAAGACGTGCCCTAATCTTGATTTCTGTATTTGTTGACACTTTACCTCCAGAGTCTTCTTAATCTGTTTTTATGTGTGTTTCTATATTCTTTACAATAAAAATAGATAAGATAAAATAATAAGCACATAACAAGCAACATACATTCTGTGTCACAGCAGGAGACCATGTAATTATTGTTCAGCCGAGCCCTAGTGCTGCCACTGACAAACCAGGTAAAGTTATGACCTCTTCAGGTAATGTTCACCTGTTCTCAGCTGACTGCTGCTCTGTGCTGCTTCATTTATCTGGCAGAGCTTGAAGCAGTGTGGGCGATTTCATGTCGTGGCAGATTCCGGCGCTGCTGGTCCCGGGCATGGACAGTGTTGTCACATCACATTCTAGCATTTTACTTGCTAAGGAAATTAATGTTGTAATACCTTCTTATAAATTCCACACGATCCAGCAAAATCAACAGAGCTTTGCTTGCTTTAGCTTATCGCCGTTGTTGATAATGTTATCAGTGTCGAGCACAGTGAAAGAAATGTTATACTGAAATACAAATTTCAGAGGAACCACACAATGATTCATGAGACAGAGAACAGCCAGATTCCTACTTTAATCATGTCATTTTTTTTTCAGCCATATGCAGAACTGGCTTTAAGAACAACTTCATATAGAAGGTTAAAATGTTTGAGAATCACTGATGTTGATTGACTTGTACTGTTTGAAGGGAAAGTGTTTCAATTGCTCTGCTGCTCCCTAATGTTGAATAGTAATAAGTATAAAGTAGCAAGGCTCAGAAAAAAGACTTGAACCCTAGGACCCTACCCCTAACACTAAAATAATTTTCATAATTTCAAAATGTAATTATGTGTTTTCATGTTTCACTGTTCTATCTGCAGTGTCTGCAACTTTATGTCACAGGAATAGTGAGGGAAGGGAAAATAACTAGTTGATACATTTCTTAGTCTTTAATTCCAACTTAAAGGTGATTTTAGGTTTTCTTAGTTCTCTGCAATAGTAAATTGAATATCCTTTGTACTGATGGTCAGACAGTGGAAAGCATTTGTAGACACCATGATTTTTCACTATTTTATAAACTGCTAACTGGTCATTTAAAAAAAAACAGTCACGTCTTTCAATGTTTCATCAGACTTTGCAAATAGTTTATGACATAAGACAGAGATAAACCATCTAAAAAGCAGGAAGCAACAAATATGTTATTTTTGTTTGGTTGAACGACTGAAATAAATGATAGCTTGCTTGTAGTATTTAGATGAATACAACCTACTTATTAGATACTGTGAGTGTAAATATGCATATACAGTATAAATAAATATTACAATATATAACTGTACTTAAATAAATACAGAATATTATCAGGGAGCACTGGTAGCTGAATGCCACAAAACCACAGTGTCCTCAGTTTGATTCCAGGTGGGATCCCTCGCTGCATGTTCTATCGCCTCTTTTTGAAACAAACTGCTCTATTTTGCTGCTTTTCCTGATTAATAAGTCATAAGATAAAACTGTAGCTGTCATTAAAAACACCGTTTTTCTTTCCTGCAGGTGAAAACGCACCGATTGTGATTCAGCCTCACGCAACCAGCAGCACCTTGAATGAATGATTAAACTGCGAAAAGAACGGTTTAGATGCTCAAAAAACAGGTTGCTATCAGTGACTGATGATGAGTATAAACACATTTTCTGTGTTTGTTCTCCTCCGACTGTGGCTCACATGCAGAAAACATCTCAGAGCACAATTTGTTTACATGAATCAAGCAGCGATTTGATTGTGCCACATTTTTCTTAATACCAACGAATTTGTCTTCCTTCTAATCGCATATGTATTTATTTTTTCTAAATTTCGGGATCTGTCTGTGCTGCAGTGACAAATGACAAACATGCCAATCAAAGCTCTGTAATAAAAAAATGTATGTGCACTTTAAAATAGTAATATTTAAAATCCTAAAGCTGTCAGAAAAGAAAAAAAATGGATCACGGGTCAGAAATCACCACTTGAAAACTTTAATCAAACTGCATATAGAAATATATTGTCGAGACAAGGTAAAGGGCTTAATAAATTATGTTTTTAATCCACATATGAATATATATATATGATGTTTTTTAATCTTAGGATGTAAATAGTCTCTGCACCATACGATTAATAATGAAACACTGATGTGCATTTAAGGAGAAATTCAGCTATTTTAAGGGCTTTTCCTTAGAGTTAGATTAATATATTGATACACCTCTAATGCCTTTTTAAGATGTGTTTTTTGTCATATGGGATTTTGGCAAAGGTAAATTCCCATTTTGCTGTCACATCCCTGGACAATTCTGAACTGAGTGAAACCTAAAATGCCACGATTTGTCACTATATTTATAAAACTGTAACGTTTGGTGTTTATGAACTTTCATATCGTTACACACAAAACAGGATATATGTCCATGACATTTGTTGTGTAATGATGACTTGGTTTGACCCTGTGTGCAAGTTGTAAAGTGGTTGAATAAGTGTGTTATGATTCTGGTAGGTGTGAAGCTGGAGCTGGGAGGTGACAGGGGCCCAGTTGTTTCTAAAGTCAACAACACTCTTGCAAAGCTCCCAGTTTACCAGTTATGATTAAAACCTGAGTGTTGAAACCAGCCAAGAAACAGAAAACATAAAAATGGACCTCAACACAGAGTCCAGTTCTGCAGTTTCCTTGCAACATATATGGATTGTTCAGGTGTAACACAGCAACGTTCTGTTGTTCCCATGTAGTCTCTGTAGGCAGCTGCTGTTATGCTTGAAGCTTACGAGCTAATATGCAAAATTCAATGCAATGCAAATGCATATTGGGTAGACTGTAGAGACAGACAGTGACGGGCAGAATCACCATGTATGAAGTGTCAATTATATTATGAACGAAACGAAGGAAAAACTAATATAATAATATGGAGCCACAGATATGTAGAAAATGCAAACAGACTGCACCAGTTTATATCACAGCAGTCTTAAGCTGCAGTGCAAAATCTACCATAGTACAGTAAAACAAGCTGAATTGGCTTTCAACATCAGCCATGAGGAAAATCAAATGGTGGAACTACATGCAGACAAACAGGCGGATTTGGGTACATATGGACGGAGTCATGCTAGCTGTTTCCCTCTGTTTACAGTCTTTATGCTAAGCTAGGCTAATCACCTCCAGGATCCAGCTGCATATTTACCGGACAGGCATGAAGTTGGTATCAATGTTCTGACCTAACTCTAAAAAAAGAAAGCAAGTGTGTTTATTTACCAAAATGCTGAACGATGTCTGTAGACGATACTGTAGTAATGTTTGTTTGCTGTACCTGCAAGGAAAAGCACAAGGGGTGGATTCTTTTTATAGTGATCAGATCTTGTCTACACATAAACTAATAACATGACCTGAGAAGACGGCTCATCGATGAGTATTCTGTCTGTGGTGATGTGATGCAGATGTGCCAAGATCATAGAAAAGCAGCTTTTCTTTTCCTCTGGTGAGGTGATTTGTTCCCTGCAAGTACAGTGAAACATTATTTAAAATACAGGACTCGTGTTTTATGTAAATTCAGAGCTCTATTTTTGATTTGAGGTTTTATGATATTTCGGGTGTGAGTATTAGAACAAAATCTTAAATGATGTCATTTGTCAACACATTAATATAATGTGTGTTTTTTAAATTTCTGATGGTTGTAGAAATGTTTGTGCTGCGTTATTACAAATCTGATGTGTGTATATACATTAGATAAGGTATTTGTGGATAATCTTTTAGCATTTAAACTTGTTTTTTTTCCTTGGGGTTCAGGACGTCTAACATTCCCAGAGGTGCATTTAAAAGCCAGTTTTGTTTGTGTAACATAAAACGTACTTGACAAATGTGTCTTTAAATTTTTTTTCAAATTCTAAAACTGTGTTTATTATGTTTCATCTCAACCTTCTGGTGTATTTCACTTTAAATTGTTTGTTGAAATAAACTCGAGTTATAATGATAAAGTGGTCTGGTGACAGTCTTCACGCCTGGGCTCAGTTGGGATCCCGTCATTGGTTCCCGTCGTGCTCCACCTCTGACAGATAGCACATGTTGGAGCAGCTGGAGACTTGTCCAGCTTCACTGAACACTGCTTAAACATAACATTTCTGCAGCGTAGCCACCTGAGGATATGGAGCCGTCAACAGATTCAGAGAAACAGCATCTGATTGAGACTCATCTGGAGCCGCTTACATGGTTCGTCGTTGTTTTTCCTCTCTCATAAATCAGCACTGATGTTCTGTTGTTTTAACTTACAGATAAACTCCTCTGTTTAAAACTGTCAGACTCACTGTGTGTTCTCTCAGGATAAATCCTCCAGAAGACAAACACTGGGACTCCGAGTTCAGCGACGATGCCTCCAGCGTGGACGGCCTGTGGCAGCCTGAGCGGCTCTGCCAGGAGATCAACGCGATGTCGGGGGCTGAAAGTGACACAAGACGTTCGGCAAGAAGGAAGCTGATCGCCGCCTGCGCTGTCAGCCTCGTGTTCATGACGGGAGAGGTGATTGGTGAGATGTTTATTAACATGACTTCACCTGTCAGACATGTTTAAAAGACGTATAATACAGAATACATACAGAATATGTTGAGTTTGTCTGTCCATAATCTGTAATTGTGACTTTTTTTGGGCAGGTAGATAATGAAAAGTTGGTGGAATGTAACTAAATACATCAACTTAATTGCAGTTTTGAGTAACTTGATAATTTAGCTATAATTTATCCGCCTTTATATTTATATCAACTCTGTCATATTGCACAGAGGCTTTCATCATTCAATGCAGAGAGAGGATCACAGTGTGTTGATGAGGTGGGGGTCACCAAACTGTTCAGCATTTTCATTGTTATTGTATTTTATTATATAGGTTTTAGCGCTTGTTATATATGTTCTGTAAAGTATGTTCTTTTATGAAGTTGATCTGTGTAGTTTAAATTACACAGAGCTTAATGTTTAAAACAAAAAGACGATTGTTTAAGTGCTTGGAACGTGTCACACCCTCGTTGTTTGAATAGAGCTTTATAATCCTCTACTCTCCCTGAAGTCACTACATCTGAAACCAACTAATGTGTCTCAGCATGTAAACAGAGTTCTTGCCAAAGAGGAATCAGTCTCCAGGTGCGTCTCTCCTGTGCAGGTGGATACGCCGCCCACAGTCTGGCCATCATGACAGACGCCGCTCATCTGCTCACTGATTTCGGGAGCATCGTGATCAGCATTTTCTCTCTGTGGATGTCGTCCAGGCCTCAGACACACACCATGACCTTTGGATGGCAGCGAGCAGGTGAGATCAAAATAAAGAAAAAGAGAATTGTGCTGCAGAGATGCACTTTGTTTGTAGAGATGCACTTTGTGGAGTCTCTCTCATCAGTAAACCGGGTGAACTGCTGCAGTGCATCACTTAAATCTAACGCTGTCAAACCTCTGGTTGCATGATTATGACGATCACTGGTCGAGCTGAAATAGTTAAATAACCAGCTGCCGTATTCTTTCTGACTGTAGCAGCGTTGACCTCTGCACAACTTACTCAACAAATCCTAAAAGAAGCTTTTATTTTGCTACTGAGTGCAAAATGTGAAAATGTAAAAAACACGATTAGTGAAAAGCTTCGTTTTAGTAATTACGATATTATCTTAATCCATAGAGCGAAATAATCAAAGGTTTGTGCTGCAACTATTTCTACTCCATTTTTGTATTTTAGATATTTTTATTGGGCATTTACATCTAATTAGTTTTTTATTAGAGAGGCAGGCAGGAAACAATGTGCCGTTTTTATATATAGATGGGTTAAGAAACAGAAGCAGCTGAATATCTATTCTGCAGATTTTTCTTCTCTCGTGATTTACAGTTCAGCCCCGAGCTTAACTGCAGGCTCTTTGTTCCCCAACACAGACCAGCTGAGTGTTTAATATTAAAATAATAATTTACTGTCAGGGTGCAGACTTTTAAATCAAGAAAAAGTTAAATGTCATATGTGCAGAGTCATTTTCTACACAGGTGAATCTACTGTAAATCCAGCTGTTACAGAAATGTATAATCAGACTATTTCTATGGATGAATGAGGTTCTGTGCTTTGACTCTCAGTTGTTGTGTTGAACAGAGATGCTGGGCGTGTTGCTGTCGGTTGTGTCTGTCTGGGCTGTGACCGCGGTGCTGGTCGTATCGGCCACACAGAGGATCACTGATGGAGACTACGACGTCGACAGTCAGATCATGTTATTAACCTCGGCCTGTGCTGTGGGGGTCAACGTCCTGTGAGTAGGCCGAGCTCACTTCCTGGATTGGTTTAACTTAACCCGTCAGTGATCAGACACGCCTCTAAAAAATATGTTTGATGCCTTTGTTGTGTTTAGCATGGTTCTGATCCTGCATCAGTCTGGTGCCCCGCACGGCCACAGCCACACGTTCCCCCCCGGCCGGCTGCAGAGGGAGGCCGAGCGTCAGGACCACGGCCGCACTCGTGGACACGCCAACGCCAGCGTGAAGGCAGCTTTCGTCCACGTGGTGGGAGATCTGCTGCAGAGCGTCGGGGTCCTGCTGGCTGCAACCATCATCCACTTCTGGGTCAGTATCAGCAGAAACTCTGGACGTGGCTGAAACTGTAACGTACAGTTATGTGACAAACCTCAGTGCCACTCACAATAAACGCTTCATCTGGATCTTTCAGCCTCACCCCATGGTCTTCATCAGTGGATAGACCCTGTAAATTCTCGTTATAACATTTTGTCATAAATGATTAGACAAAGATAACTTGGCGAGACATGAAGCTACTGTAAAGGCTCCCATCGACTTCTTGTTTTTATTTTTAATCCCGTTTCTGTGTCCGTCACAGCCTGAATGTAAAATAGCAGATCCAATCTGCACGTTCCTGTTCTCTGTTCTTGTCCTGTGGACAACACTTCCAGTCACAAAGGATGTTTTCAGGATACTGATGGAAGGTAAACACCATGTGGTGACATCACGTCACTGGGTAAAGTTGATGCGCTGACGGTGTCGTCTCTGTTTTCTGCAGGCGCTCCTCATGGCGTGAACTCCAACACTGTGAGAGAGCTGCTGCTGTCGGTCAGAGGAGTCGTGGCCGTTCACAGTTTGCACACGTGGAGCCTCAACACGACTCACCGTTTACTGTCTGTCCACGTGGTCACAGGTGACTATGGTAATCCGGCGCCGGTCATGAACCGCTGGACGAAACTAAAATGCTGCAATATAATAATTATATTTAAAATGATTCATCGTTATTTAAAAAAAAAGGAATAAGATAAAAAGTCACATTAAGTCTGTTGCACATAGGAGCAGGATGAAAAGCGTCAAAACTTAGATTCTTATTATTCTAAACCCTTAAATGAAATATCGTTTGTCTCCTCAGACGAAGTCGCTGACTCGCAGATCGTCCTCATGAAGGCAACGAAGCTCCTGCGTTCAGAGTTTGGTTTCTCCAGCATCACTATCCAAGTGGAGAGGTACAAGACTGACGGGACCATAACCTGACTCGAGACAGAGTCAGAAAAAGTCGGCGGGTGGAGGTCCTGATGCACCTGAACAGGTTGTTCCTGCTTGACAACCTGCTCCTCTGCACAGTTTCCCTTCACTCCCATGTTGGATGTTATATTTACAGATAGTTCCTCCACATTTACACAACGTCTGATTCATGATTCAATCGTTTGCTATGATGCAGCTCGGTAACACTGACACCCGTTCACGTCCATCTTCTCTCCATCTGCTGAAAAGCAAAGACAATAAAAATTCTTGGTCTAAACCAAAACGCAGTGTGTGTTTTCTCCACGTCTCTTGTGCTGCCAGCCTGTCTGTGCGTTGGCCACAGTGACGTCTGGAGCCTCAGCGCAGAGAGGAGCGACTCCTTCCACAAAAATGACCATTTCTCTGAACTACAAACGTCAAAGTGATCCCAAAAAGCCGTGATACCATATTTAGGAACCTCCTTTTTATAAGTAACATACATTTAATGCTTATAGTGCAGCTACTGTAACAAATCTTTTCCTTCAATAAGACTACACGTGTTTTCTGATTATTACGGACAAATGTACAAATGTGATTCACAGTTGTGTATTTTTTAAAGATTCCTGGTCTGTTGAAGTGAACCGTTGTAGCATTAATTACCTTCATTATCAGATATGTATAAACCTTTGCTAATTCAGTTTCAATTTATTTCAAATGACAATCCTGGTCGGAACAGTTCCTGAAGTCATACAGGCACATCATCATTATTAGGTTGTACAGTACGCGCATCATGTTCAAACATAAAACAGACGTAACAGAGTTAAACATGATGTCTGATCTATAAAGTCAGTTTGAATTTAAGTCCTGGTCACGATGAATGGAAATGGAATATGAAGCAAAACACAATCAATCATTGTCAAAGGGCAGAATTTCAGCTCCGTGGATTTCATGTACTCATCAGTTTCTGTGATGAGCAGATCAAAGTAAAAAAACAAACACAAAACTGATATCTGGACATTACATGGCCCGAAGTTACCTTCACATGTACGAATGTGTGAGTTAAATTGTTCAACATACCACAAACACAAGAAACCCCTGGTTCGAACATGCTTCCTGGAAAAACCAGACTTCAGCTAGTGTTTTGGCTCATGGTGTCCGTCTCTCCAGTAGTTGTTGTAGGCCTCCTGGAACATCTTCTCGCAGGCTATTTTTGCTTTAAGTTTGGAGCAGATGAGGAAGGAGCCACCCATCTTTCTGTGGAGTGAGTACGTTTCCTCGGGAGGCGGCGTCAGTCGCTCCTTCAGCATCACGGGGATGAGTTTGTGGATGCGCTCGGTGGTGCTCTGACATCCAAAGTCAAAGGGAACCTGGGAAGAGAAGGCCTCGCCGAGTATCATCACTGCATCCACGTGGGCGTTCTCCATCGCCTAAATACAGGACATTAACATAAACACACTGTCCAAACTGATTCAGGACAGAAAATGACCACATACAGTTTCCCCAAGGACACAGATCTGTATTTGATCAGATCTTAGCCTGAATATTAAGGCTCCACCTTCAAACCTCTGCTGTCTTAACAAAGATCCTTGTGTATATCCAAATGTATACATGTGACAAAACAGCATCACAGCGACAGTATTTAATGTGATGACTGAATGAGTTAAAACAATAAGGTTCTGTCAGTGTAATGTCTCTCTGTCACCAGCAGAGGTCAAGAAAAGTCCATTTTTGATTAACTCACTGAACACAACATGTTTTGATAATGTTTGACAGAATCTCCGCCCTGTTTATACAGCAAAGTGTGAAGCGTCTGCAGGAGTTTAATTCAGATCGTTCAGCAGATTGATTTTAAACGAGAAAACAGCTCGAGACATGTTAAGACAGAGAGGAGGAACTAACCTGGGAAATGTTCTGTGGCCTGCAAAATGAGACTAACAGGTGAAGTTTCTGCTGAAGGTTTTTAAAAACAGTCAAGACTAGTATCTGATTTTTTTTCTTTCAATACATTAATAATGTTTTTTGAATCTGACTGTTTCTAATCTTCATTCTCTCACTAATTTCCCTCTGATGAATCATTGTCGCAGTTTCTGGTCAAGATATGTTCAACGTTACCTTTGACTCGTATCCTGTGAGGAACTTCATATCTCTGGATTTCTGCAGGACGCCTTCTCGGTTTTGATCTGCAGCTGCCTTAATAATCTGATGAGAGAAATGCACATGTTCAATGATAATGTCCATTAAATATCTGCCTGCACGACATAACTCATTCACAAGACAATGTCAACTTTCCCAGCCACGAAGGCTTCGATGTCCTGACTGACTTTTTGTTGTACATGTTCCATGTAGTAATAAAGAGACACAAACAGTAGAAATACTTTAAATGTTACTGTGAAATGTTTGATCTTTACAGTTGTACAGTTTCTCACCTCTATGTACGCATCTGTGAAGTTTTTATCAAAACCTCTTGTAGCTCCAAAGTCCAGCAGTGCAACCTGACGACATGAAAACAGAGCACACGCTGTACCTCAGGGAAAAAGGAAAATGTATAAATTGTTTGGTGTGCTTGTAGTGATTCACTTTGTGATAAACGTACCCTGTGGGTTTGTGGATCAAAGAAGAAGTTGGACCAGTTTGGATCAGTCTGCATGTACCTGAACTCAAAAAGCTCCCTCAGGCATAAAATCAGGATTTGCTCACAAATCTAGGAGAAGAAAAAGAAAAGCACAAAACAGCTGAGATGAAGTGCAGAATGTGTGTAATAACACTCAAATATAAGTGAAACATGTCTCTGCATTTAGCACATAAGCTTAAACGTGCATGCAGGATCTTGGCAGTATGAAGGTGTAAAGTGTACAGGACGTAATCTGAGTCTCTGTGGACATACTTCATTCCTCAGTTCCTGAGGGAGATCAGTGGCCTGATCAAGAGGAAAACCAGGCACCAGTGTTGTGGTGAGGACGTGAGGGCTGCTCAGCTCGTCGATCACGTCGGGCACGTAGAAGAATGGGTGATCCTCCAGCAGCTCTCTGCAACACGAGCAAAGTTTAAAAGGTCGGCTGTAACCCAAACCCCAAGAGCTGTGACAGTATCAGCAGTGTCGCTTTGACTCGCCTCATATCTTAAGGTACTAATGTCAAACTTGTTAGCATTGTTTGGCTAATTTAAATTCAATATTTGCTCGTTTTGTCTCCGTGCTGGTTTCCTGAGGAGATATCTGCCTGTTTAGTTGCTGGAAGCTGCACTATGTCCAGTCATGATGCTGCCACGAAAGTCTTGACTAAAGCTCAGTATTATTGTGAAGTTGTGGTCTTGACACAAAAGCAGCGGAGCGCTAAGCTGAAGAAAACACTTTGTAATAAGCATGTGCAGTGGTAACCAGCATGACATGAACGGGCAACAAAAATAGTGGCAGCGACAAAAACACAAACATCCCTCCAACAGAAAATCCAAGACTACTGGCGGATTCTGAAGTGAATTATGGGAAAAACACTGCAGCAGAAACTGCTTAGTGTGCAGTAAAGATTGATAGAAAAACAGAAAGGGAAGCTTGCAGTTTATTCCTTTAGACACAAAACCTAAAACAGGACATTTGAAGTAACCACAGCTGCACACAGCAACGACTCTACAGGACGACTTTACAGTTACCAGGAAGTATATGGAAACTCAACTGACTGCCAACCAAACTAACTATGGAAACTATTTACTGCAGATCCTGAGGAAAAAATGCCATCCCATTCTTTTAAACTTTACAGGCCTGTAGCATTTACCTCACTGATGTGAAATTATTGGAGAAAATGAGCATCTTTCATCAAAGGTTTCTTTAAAATGTCAGTTGTCTGTTGGTTTGACTCGCTTGGTGCTGAACGAAAAAGTAAATCAAATGAGATTGTAAAAGTTAGCAGCTAAAAAAAGAAAAATAAACTGTTGAAAAGATTAAATTAAGGAATAAATAAATCAGAGTAATGAAAAAATACCGTTAGCTAAATAAATAAACGCATTAAAACTTTCAGCCTCGTGTAAGAAATAAAACATTTAAAGTTAGAAAATTCATATCAAACTATCTGAGCCGATCACAGTTTAGGGAGAAAAATATGGCTTTGAATTAAGGGGTTAAAATGTCAAGTCAAGGTGTAAAACGAAGTGTCTCATATGGACTCATGAGCACATGAACGACTTACTGGAATCTTTTGGCACATTTCGCCTCCCTTATGTAATCACACTCCAGCGCCAACTCCCGACTCATGACCTCAATGAGGTGCTCAGGGAACAGACCTGTAGAGAGGGCACGTTTCAGAAACGCTGAAAGTCATGACGCTCGAGCTGCTGCTGTGAGTGTGTTGACAGAGGTTTCAAACATCAGACAATGGCAGCTGTTATCGTGAAAATGATACCTTCAGGCAGCGCGTTGCTTAAGCTCAGAGCGGTCATGATGTTGTTGACGTCACTGTCGATGCTCTTTGCGACTCCAGGATACTGAAAGAAAAGGTTTTTGTTTTTCAACTCGCTGTATTTTGTCACATTTGTGTTTGTATGTTATCTCTGAGCAAACACTCCTCTTACCTGAATCTTCATGGCCACTTCTCTGCCGTCTTTCATCCGCGCTAGATGCACCTGACCTATAGACGCAGCTGCGAACGGCTTCTCCTCAAAGTACTCGAGGTTGTCCCTCCAGTTTGGGCCGAGGTCACTGCAGATCGCTTTCTGCAGGGACAAAAAATACCAATCTACGTACGAACTTGCTTTGCAGAATGTGTGTAGTTCACTTCAATTCGTCACTCGTTTACCATCATCTGTTTGGTGGGCATGAAGTCTGCACTCTGTCGAACGCGCTCGAAGATTTTGGCCAGCTGAGGGTTGATAAAAGCATCGTCTGAGAACAAAGAGAGAACAGTCCAGTAAAACAGAAGTGTTGTTGTTTTATTGTTTAAGTCAGTATTCAGCCTTTACAGATCTACACTATCAGAATAGTGTCGTCTATAAATGTCACCTCCCCGACACCTTGTCCACAAAGGAACCTGCATATGAGCACACTCCCACCTCCATGCTGGTTTCATAACAAACATGAATTGAATCCCTCTGGGCTGAATTTCACTTGATGCCAGTATTCGTGCTCTTTGCTTTAATCCTGAGGTTTTTGGGAATCACATTTTTGTTTTCTTGGACGCCGTCCATAGAGGTTGACTTCATGCAGTGTCCTTCACACAGTCTCACCAGTCGCTGAAACACTTTGTGCCAAGTCGGAAGCATGCACCCGTCTGTTTTCTAACGCGAGGTTGTGTAAATAGTGAAGTGTGCGTGGCATCATTCTTCGATGACGGCCACTGCACCTTCTGTTGTTGATAGCGTGGCTCCTCTTTCAACTCTGTTTTGACTTACACCAAGTAGCTAGTGATGCTCTTTTACCGTCTCGTCTTTAACAAGTCTGAAACTTTTCTAGGCTAAACTGAGAAAACTGACGCTGAGTTCATGCACCGAGCTCCAACAGGAAATCCCAGGTGTACTGACTACAGGTCCTGTATTTCCTGAACCTGTGTGAGTTGTTTAAACATAAGAAATATTTTACGCCTACATGTAAAACTAATTTGAATCAGTTAACATTCAGCGATCCTGCACAGCTGCTCAGTTTTGTTGTGTACTACAATAAAGGAATATTACTGTAATACACTGCAGCTGACAAACAATCACAGATCAAGGTCAGCTGTGCAGCTGATCCGTAGCTTTGAACCACATCACGTGATCATGGCGTCTGCACGGTGTTTGCTCAGTTGTCATTGGATATTCAGATGCTTCAATGTCCATTTCTGCGTTTCAGACGCATCATGTCTACGTCAGCTACAAACAGTAAAATCAATTAAAATAATGACAAATTGAAAACACCTGCAGAACGACGGTGGTTTTAAAAGACGGAGGAAACATGTTAAACTCTACGACTCGACTCTAACGGTGATGTATGAGAGGTGAACAGGTATACAGAGATGTACGAGCTGTACCGTAAGTACTGCTGCTCACAATAGCTCAGCTGGAATGGCGCTTATTGTGTTCAGCTGGTCAGAGGTTTATTTTTGGTGATGACATTTCCACGTTGGCAGAGGGATCTGGTTTGTTTGCCAGCGTCTGAATCAGACACATGATGAAGTGTTGGGAAACTGAAGCACCAGTTTACTGTCTCTGATGAAAGCTGAACCTTTATTTGCACACTGATACACATGGGTCTACTGTCCATCACATGCTTTAGCAGCGTGTCCTTGTATCGTGTGATGTCAGACTGAAGATGAATTCTTTAACGTCATGAACTGTTTTGTTAATTCCTCACCTTGAATACTGAGCATCTGTCCAAGTTTTAGAGCAGCACCTCGGACTTTGCATAGTGTCCGCACAATTCTTTCTGCGTTGGCTTCAGAGAGGAAGGCACTTGAATCCAGTATGGATTTCTTATTACCTTAAAAAAAAAACACACACAGGCATAAAAATCATTCATCTATAACCGAGCTACACATAAGATGTAACAGGCAATATTTCTGATGCCAGATTTGATTCTACAACATTGAAAGAACAGTCGTATTGTTAAAAAAACTCCTTTGTGTAATATGTGTGTTTAATTTAACACAAAGTCAGAAAAACTAATAATATGCTGAAGCATCTTTGGTAAAATCCTCGTTTTACCACTGTGCTGTCGAGGCCTGAAACTCTTCTTGGCCACTTCAGCGAGCGCCCCAATGCCGAGTCCAACGGCCAGACCTGCAAATAGACAGACGAACAGGCAGTGTTTGAAAGGTGACGTCAACACTATCAACCTGCGTGTTTTTTTATGAATTCCAACGTTACCCGTACTGATACCCTACTCTGCACTTGATAAGCAACAAGAAAAATGGACGTGATAACAGCAATCAGCCCCAGAGGGGGTCTCGACACTCTAAAGGAGTCCTTTAGAGTTCAGGGTAAAAAAAAGAGTTAGTGTGCTGCTCTACGATGAGAAGAGGGCTGACATCATGTTTTATCTTAGCTGGTCGGTCAGACGGGATTCAAACATGTCCCTGAAATGTTTCTCAGCTAATGACGCTCTGTAATCCCAGACCAGAGTCAGCACTTCCCACAATGTGAAAACGATGTGCTGGAAGCCCGGCGGCCGAGGTCAGCGATGCAAACCCGTCATTATCCAACACGACTGTAAGAGGAAAAAGGAAAAGCAAACAACTGCACTCATGAGACTAACTGAAAGAGAAGAAATGTTTATGAAAATGTTGCATGAACTGTGCCAATCTGCAGGAAGCACCAGTTATTCCAATGTCACTTTCACAACGTGTTTGCACAACTCAAGTCAAAAATAGTACTGAGTCAGTAACGAAATGCCAGAGTCCATTTAGGATTATTACAATTCTGAATCTGAGCTTTTTAAGTTAAGTCACACACACACACACACAGAAAGACTCCAACTGTTTTTATGACTGATTAACCTGCTGCCTGTTCTTGATTTAAATGTTTAGTCTATGAAATTGAAATAATCAAGTTTTCAGTGGATCAGGTGCTTTTAGATGACACGATACGTTTCCAAATAACCTCATTAACCGTTTTCTGTATAGAATTTGATACAGAGATTAAACAGAGAGACAAGTTGGTAAAACTCAACACTGAACTGTTTTTCCTGTGATTTGTACCAAACGACTCGGTTCATTCCTGGAAACCTTCAAGAATTTATTAGGAAAGAGCATAAAAAAAAAAGCATCCTCAAAACAAATATCAGCAAAAAAACTTGGCTCTGAAACTGAAGTAAAGGTCAGTAAAGTTTAAAAATATAACAAATCCAAAAACTCTGATGCCTCTGATTCACATTTATGCTGCCCGGTAATTTAACACTAACGCCTTGCTGAAGGGGATGTTGGCAGAGGTTTGAAATTATTATTTTCTCATACGTGACCTCTTCTAGCTCTGGTAAAAACCTACCTCCAAAACTCACCAGCCTTCCTATACGGGTGACGGGCACCTTCCTCTCTCTGGCTTTTTCACTGAGCTGAAATAAGAGACGAAAACCCAGTGACAAAGACTATACGTGCAGCAGTGTAATTGATATTGACAAGGTGTTTGTGTAGTTACCACTTGTTTATGTTGCTTGAATTCGGTTTTCTTGGCCCTTCTCGCTTTACTGATGTCCTCCGACGTCAGCCCCCCCACGATGGAGTTGTCCTGGTTAAACAACCTCGTATGTCCGGAGAACATGTGGTGCGACCAGTCCCTGTGGCACTTCAGTCGCCTGCTGCTGGATCTCCCAGTGCATGTCCCCCGACCGCCAGTCAAACAGGTGCTGAAACAAGCTGCCGCGGCTCTGTGGACGCAGGCGTCCTGCTGCTTCTCCTGCAGGAGAGAAAATGCTTCTTGTTTCAGAGTGAGACTCTGAAAAGCCACAAACACCAACAGACTTAAAAAACCCCCACAGTGCCTCCCCAGCATCATCTTCCTCACTGCCGCTGCAGTGTTGATGAGGTGAAGGTTGCACATGTTTCTACAGCAGCATGACGGTCAAACCACGGCTGACTGCTCACCATCGCTGATCTGGCGGCGTGATGCAGGTTCACCACCCTCTGGCTCCCGGTGCCAGGCAGGCGGCCTGGTGGGGCCCTGCTGGCTGCCTGCTTCATCCACGTCAGACCCCTCCTGACCGCAACGTCGCCCGTCATGGTGTCGTCCCCTTCAGACCCCTTCAAACACGAGGACTCTGTGACAGGGGGTTTTAGGTGTGAGATAAGGAAAAGCCACTTTATTAGGTACAGTGATCTAAAAGTGAGTCAGTCTAACAGTGTTTTACAGATGTGTTGACACATACACAAAATCACACTAATGCACAAGAACAAAAAGGTTTGTGATCTGGCCTGTGATGCAGATGAACAAACATGTCTCAGAACTAGAACACATACAGCAGTGTCACTTTTAAAAAGTAGGATTTACTGCAGAGGCATTAGCTGGATGGACCTAATAAACTGAGTCTCCCCCACGCCTGTAACGAGCCGCTGCACATGTGTGGCTGTGATAAAGGGCAAACACAACGACTTTCAACGCGAAGTTAAAACTTTAAGCGACTTCGCGGCGGGAATTTACCTTCTACTCACCAACAGACGCTTTTACAACACAGGTCTCAGCTCCGGGAGCATGCAGCGAGCATTGACCGCCTGCAGCCGCCGGCCGTCCGCTCACCTTCGGTCTGACTGGACGCGGTTTGGTGCGAACACCTCGGCTCCAGGACGAGGCGGCAAAGCGCTGAAGGACGCGCTGAAGGACACGCGAACTACCCCCCGGGCAGTGTGACAAACACGGGGCAGTGAGGCGGCGCTCGGACTATCAACAGACCTGGTCGGACAGGGCGTCAGTAACGGTGGCTGCGCGATGCGCGGCGGCTGACGTGTCCACGGAGGGGGCGGTCCCTGAACTGCCCATGCTGCGTTCAAGAGTGTTTCGAAATCCGGAGTTTCCAGAGAACTCGTTGTTTTTAATGCGTAATGAAGATGAGTTATTTGACACAGTGACTTAAGAAAAAGCGTAAGTCGTTTGTTTCAACACCACATTACAAGTATCACTGAGTGACAAAGCTAGAATATACATTTCAGTGTAAAACTGGAAACTATTCAAATGTAATTAGGAATTAAAATATAAACCAAGATTTTTTTACAGACACACACACACACACACACAAACATACGGTTTTATCTTTATGTGTAAGTTATTGTAAACTTGATCTGTAGTGCAAAATATAAATCTCTTTAAATTAGGTAGAGGCCAAAATATAGTAACAGTTTTTGAGAAAGTTCCAAATGTCCAAATCCAAAATGTGTTCTGGTATTTAACCGGCTCCTGATGATGAAATGTGTTGAGGTAGGTGAATTAGTTTTAACAAATAGATATACTTTACCCAATAAACTGTCAACTGGGTGTACGTGAATAAAAGGCAAGTTCCTGAAAAAGACTCACACATGAATCACTACTCCCACTTCTGCTTTCTTACTTCACACAGCTGAGGTTTTTGAGAGCCGTGCAGATATTATAGAGTTTAAGACTGTACCTGCTGTTAGTTCAGGTGCACCAGGCACAGACCCTGTGTTTTCTGTTCATAAGAAACTTGCATTTCATTTCCATTTTAGCATTTTAATTTGTTGTAATTGAAACATAGGTGCGTTAGCAGCTTTTAAAGGCAAAGACATGTGTCCTACACATTGAGCTGTAGGGTGAGACTTTATTATTAAAAAAAACATTTCAGGAACTGCATAATGAAAGCTCACAACTCAAATGTAGGAGCTTATGAGGAGCACATAAAGGCAGCAATACCCCATTTAACTGTGACTGAACAAGGGCCATTAGCGTTTGGCTGCAGCAGCTGCTGCTGAGTGAACCGTGAATCATCTTTTAATTATAAAGAAATAGCAACAGCACTGAAGTAAATAGTGCAAGTAGCCAGGGATATGTCTAATTTAATGACATCACTGTTCTGCTTGGATCAGACAATGAGCAACAGAAAGCTGAAACAGTGACGTCATGATTTTTAACTTTACAGTGACACGAATGTGTGAACCATGACTGATGTGCCTGAGACGTGACTAAGTGTTTATGAATTGCTGCATGTTTCAAATGTATCACATACATGAAAAATAAGCAACTTGTGTGTTAAACTGTTATTTCATCTTCATTTATTCACTGTAAGAACATCAGACACAGAGATGAACAAATGGCTTCACCTTGCTTGAACCTCTTTCCTTATTCAGGCCATTTTGGTTCCGTCAGTTGCCCTCATTAAAAAATATTCTTGACTGATAAAACAAACTTAAGGTTGCGTCATGGTCTTATGGCCAGCTGTAGCTTTGGGAAGAGTCGCAGCGCATTCTGTGTCGTCACCTCTATCACCTTCTCTAGTGACACCCCTTTTATCTTACTGATGTACTCAGCAGAGATAGAGATGTTCTTCGGCTCATTTCTCACCTGCACTCAGGCCACAAAAGGAGAAAGATAAGACATGAGTGGATTAATAAAACAGGAAGTATTTTAAGACAGCACAGCGAGACAGCAAAATATTTCAGAACGTGTTAAAAACATTGCAAACTAAATAAAAACCCTACTACTTCAATAAAAATAGAAATTAAAGCAACCATCACACACTGACTTCTGGCAAATATCCCGGGTTTGGATTTTAATCTGAGGAGAAAAGCACTATTTACCTGCTTTTCTGGACCCAGAGCAGGTGAATCGGTTTCGAGACAAATGTTCTCTAACGGCAACTGTTTCACAAGTTTCTGCTTCTTAGGTGAAAAGAAACCATCATCAATCATTAACAGACAATATCAAAATGCCAACCAATGAAAACAAAGCAAACATGGCCGCACGTTGACGGTAGTTAAGTTGTGTAAACTGTGAATACACAGAACAAAGAGATTCAATTAACTCAGTAACAATGTCAATGAAATCAATATTCAGTTTACACATAAACAACAGTTTATTTGCTTCCTATCACTCTGAGCAGAATTTATTGTGTTGCACATTTAACTTTAAATTGATACGTCTGACATTAAATAACCTCTAATGACAGAGTTTAAACACATTTTTAGATATTTCTGCAAATTTTGTGAAAATTAAACATGAATTTTCTTATTTTTAAAAAATAATTCAGACATTTCACTCAGGACTTTGTAGAAGAACTTTATAAAGCAGAAACAGTTTTGTATCTTCTTGGGCAAGTCTCTACACGCCTTGGATAGGAAGCATCAGCGAACTGCCAGGTTAATGTCCTGCCACAGATAATGTAGTTTAAAACGTGGCTCTGATTCAAGGACAGAGATTTGTACTGAAGCTACTCCAGCATTTTTTAGGCTGAATGATTAGAGTCACAGTCATGCTGGACTGTCACCCCGGTCTCAGCTCTTGTGCACTGTAGAGCAGGATTTATTGAAGAACTTCTCTGTGTTGAACTTCTGAGGTAACACTGAGAGGCACCCACACAGCATGATTGTACAGCACCGCATTTTGCCGTAGGGAAATCATTAGCAGGCGATGCGCAGTGATTAGTGTTCACCAGACACAATGCTGAAAGTGTCTCCTGTCTAGACACACTGAGTGGTGGAGCGCTGCTGTGGTAGTCATCCTTTCGGCACATTCTCCCATCTCTTGGTCACCTTGTTTACCAAGGTCCTCCTTGTCCTCAGTTCTATTTCAAAGTTATTGAGTCCACTGTGTGGTGGTACCATTCAAAGCTTTATAAATGGTTAGATACATCTCAGTGATAATTCAAACATTCAGAAAGTACAACCACAATTTGGGGCACAACAGCACAGGGTTTGAAGAATTTTGTTAATGAGAGGTTTGGAAAAAATTCTAAAAGCATATTCTCACTTTGTCATTATAAGTCACTAAGTGTAGAGCAATGTAAAAAAACTTTTATACTGTACATTTCAAATCAAGTGTGCAAAAAGTGAGCTGTATACTTTCTGATGTCTTTATGCTGTATGCGAGTGTAGAGGAGGGGGACACCTTAAAGTTGAGATACAGTGTAAATTTTATATCATGCGCCCTGACTTACCTGTTCACTACGAATTATAGAGGGTGGGATTGAAAAGAAATATCCTGCCTTCACTCCCTCCATGGCAACAGATGGTTTCCCATCAAAAGCATGAAGCAGGGCTTTTTCGACACCTAGTGGAATTTCAGAGAAGCTGCAGTTTTCTTGAAATATTCTTCCTTAAGTGAACTGGGAGTATAAATTTAGCCATTTACCTTGCTCCTTGAGGAGGTGAATGGTAGGTCTTCCAGCAGACCGTGAATGAATATTTCTAGAAATACATTTTGAAAACACATGTTAAACCAAATGTCTCTGATAAAGAGCAGCCAAACATTAGCCATCAAAATGAAAGAACATAACTATTTGGTATTCTAACAGGTGTTACCCACAGAGGGAGATCCAGTTCTTTGGCTATCTGTACTTGACGAATGAGGACCTGCCTTTGACTCTCTTTATCAGTCTCATTGCTGATATATCTAGGTGTAAAATCTAAACCAACCTATGACAAAAAGTGGAAAAGAGTTCATTGTTAAAGGAATGCAAAAGAAAGAAAGTCATAACAGAAAATAATTTTCTAAATCTTTACCTCCCCTATAGCAACAAGGTGGTCTTTGTATTTTTCTATGATAGGTACAGCAGCATCTAGATCCTGCAGACAAGACAGAAAAAAAAACATTTTATTCCTGTTTACTGTAATGTGATGACTGCAGAAACCATTAACAATCCAATAAATTGTAATGCTGACTTTTAAAACAGTTTATTAGAAATAATTATATTATATTTTTACTCTTAGTGTAACTGAGCTGTAGACGTAATTGTACGTATCACAGCTTTTGAGAGATAATTCTGTAAGATTCCTGCTTCCATACAAATACAGTGGAGGCATGTGCGCTGCTCACAGCATTGAAATTCTACACTGAGCGATAAATAGCTTCATAGATAATAAGTCCCTGAGAACTGAGAATCTGAACCAACTCAAACAAACTACAGTCTGACAATACTTTCAGTTTCAGTCAACTGACCCTAAACTTGATCCTACCTGAGTGGTGGCACTCCTCTGTTGTTCTGGGGAAACTTCTTGAACAGGGTGGACTCCTAAGCAGGGGAAAATAAAACCTGGGAACCTACATAAGAGGGAGAACGTCTGTATACACATTAACTCAAATTAAATTAGCTTATTCTTGTAATATTACTGTGATTACCTCTGTGACAACGCAATAATCTTGTCAAACTCCCCAGCATTCTCCGCTACGGCTAAAAGTGCCAATAATCCGAACTGAGGAATAATAAAACAAAGAGATTACCTCACACGCACAGTATAGTAATTATTCTGAATACTGTTTCTAGGAAAGTATGGCTCATCACCTTTCTGGAATTCTCTATCACATCATCTATGTCCTGACAATAAAAAGAAGAAACGTTACTTTGATAAGATATTTAACAGACATACTTTTCACTTGTACCCTTAAAAAGTGTAGTAGTAATACCCTGTCAAAGTCCCCCGCGGAGATATGACAGTGACAGTCAACGAACCCAGACATGCGGACAGCGCTGCGAGCACAACCAAAACAATACCCTCTTCCTGGAAGATAAACAGATTGCGCATGCGTTGGAGCTGCAGCGCGTGGTCAGAACGCGGCGTTGCCCGGACAGCAGCGTTCTCTGAAATCTGATTGGTTGAACCTCGGCGGTGAGTAAGCGGAAACAAATCGAACGAATCTCACGAAGAAGAAGTGTGTTTACACTGCGGACACTTCCTACTTTTCCCACTTATTACTGACACTTTCCCTTCATCATGTGATTCATTCCCGTTGTGTTTATGATTTATCATGTGATAGTCTAGTCAGACAAAATTAGTTCGAGCTGAAATGGGGGTTTTACCTCTCGTTTCTCTGCTTTTATCGGTGCTGTTCATCGGCACCTGCAGAGCTAAATACGAACCGAACTGGGAATCCATCGACTCCAGACCGCTACCAGAGTGGTATGATCAAGCCAAATTTGGTATCTTCATACACTGGGGGGTCTTTTCTGTCCCGAGCTTCGGCAGCGAGTGGTTTTGGTGAGTTTTTTTTGCTAACATCTTGCAGTTACTACACATATTACTACATCCTGTGTTGCCTTTATTTTCTGTTCCAGGTGGTACTGGCAGAAGCAGAAACTAAAGCCGTATGTTGACTTCATGCAGAGGAATTATGCTCCAGACTTCAAGTATCAAGACTTTGCGCCACAGTTCACTGCTGAGTTCTTTGATGCCAACGAATGGACAGACATATTCGCCTCATCTGGAGCAAAGTACATCGTCCTGACCACAAAACACCACGAAGGTGCAGTAAATGACAAACATGTTGTCACAGACATTCTTTGCTCGTTTAGGCACAAGTTACTTTATTGTTACAAAGACAATGTGCACTAATAACATTCCTCATTATTCCACATATGCTGCATCTTTTCAGCCATTCAAAAGATGTATTATTTTACTGACATATTTCAGGTTTCACACTGTGGGGATCGAAAACCTCCTGGAACTGGAATGCAGTGGATGTTGGACCCAAAAGAGACCTGGTGGAGGAAGTGGCGAGTGCTCTCCGTGCGAACAGCGACCTGCGTCTAGGGCTGTATCACTCCCTCTTTGAGTGGTTTAATCCACTCTTTGAACTGGATGCTGCCAGTGCCTTTACTACAGACTACTTTCCTACCAGTAAAACTCTGCCTGAGCTTTATGAGCTGATTGTTAGGTACAAACCAGATGTGTTGTGGTCTGATGGGGATGGAGATGCACCTGATAAGTACTGGAACAGCACAGGTTTCCTAGCTTGGCTCTATAATGACAGGTAATTAATGAGTATTTGCTGGTTTTCCATCTTTGATATAAAAACTGAAATTAATGAAATTTGTTTTACTTTCACAGTCCAGTGCGAGACACAGTGGTAACAAATGACCGATGGGGCTCAGGCTCCATATGCACCCATGGAGGATATTATACCTGTGCTGATCGCTACCAGCCAGGACACCTGCTCAAACACAAATGGGAAAACTGCATGACCATTGACAAAAAGTCCTGGGGTTACAGACGTAACGCTCAGCTCAGTGACTACCTCACTATCCAACAGCTTGTGGCGGTGAGAGTCTGGAATGTCATTAACCTTTAAAATGTTTTATCACACAGCCAATCTGTTGAAGTGCTTCCCTGTCTTATGGGAAGATTTTGCTCATGATGCCTTTACAATTGAAGTATTTAATTAGAGAGCGACCTTTTCCTGACATTCAAAATGTCAACCATCAACAGTGAAAATGTTTCAGACTTTCTGTTGGTGTATCTGGTTCACACACAGCTCACCAGTTAGCTTGTTAGCGATTTACAGCTTTTAAAGAAAATGTAAAAGAAAAAAAATCCAAAAAGCAGCAAATTTTACACAAATTACTTAATTATTATTTATAATATATAATGAAATTATAATATATATATTATTAGTATTTAACTTATAGTTTTATAGAATTATAAACAATTAAAGAGCGAAATGTGAAAGTAGGTAGAATTCAGAAAATGTTTCAGGAGGTAGTCGCCTGCCAATGGTTGGATCAGTGGTTTGATTCCCGGCTCCTCCTGTCATAGGTCAAAGTGTCCTCGGGCAAGATACTGAACCCCAAATTGCCCCCGGTGTGTCAGGTCAAGCTGCATAGCAGCTCTGCCATCAGTGTGTGAGTGTATGAAGTTAACGTGGTGATTATGTATTGATGTCTAACAGCCACGCTCATCACCTTGAACTCACGTTTATATGTGTTTCAGACATTAGTGGAGACTGTGTCCTGTGGGGGAAACCTGCTAATGAACGTCGGCCCCACACATGATGGGCGGATTGCTCCGATCTTTGAGGAGCGTCTGAGGCAGATGGGTCAGTGGCTGAAGGTCAACGGAGACGCCATCTACAACACAACGGCGTGGCGGGCTCAGAATGACAGCGTCACTCCACATGTCTGGTCGGTTTGTGTGTTAAATTTGGTTTAATGAAAAACTTTTAATTCATAATTTATGCAATAAATATTAGACAAATAAGTGAGTTTTTAATAAGTGATGTTTTACGTAGGATTTTATGGGAATTGAATGAGCTCTTCTGTTAAATATACTTAAGTGTTACAATCAGAAAAGATTATTATACTTTATATGCTCATACAGGAGCCCGTACTGTACATTAGTAATATTTTTAATAGATTGCTTACATTAAAGTTTTTGAACTGGCCTATGTTCCAGGTACACGTCCAGACCACAGGAAAAAGCCGTCTTTGCCATTTTACTGGAGTGGCCCAATAATGGTTCTGTAGTTCTGAATGAACCTGAGGTTGCACAAGGACAGACTCAGGTAAGACCAGTCAAACCTACGGGGCTATTAGCTTATTGTAAAAAGATATGTTGGTTTTGGCATATTTCACAATAAAGTACCAATAAATTCCAGTACCGAAATACCACAGATACTGTATGTTATACGTTTTTCACTAATTTAGAAAGTTTGTCCACCAAGAAGCTGCAAAATGTCACAATCAGTACATAGTTTGGTCACAGTAGTTTTAAAACATGTTTAACCTATGTGTGTATGTCCTTGTCAGATTGGTAAAACATCACTACCGATTAGTATTGACTTACATTTTTAACAGGAAACCCTCAGTGGCTGAAGCAAATACTGAAGGGTAATTGCATCACAATGATTATTTTTTTAACTACTGAAAAGAAGAAAATGATTGATTGATTGATTTAATGAAAACTATTAAAACTGTGTTTTACAGACTGTTACATTACAGTTGTGTTCAGGAACCTCTATTAGACAGCAGTGAAAGATTATTTTATTTAAAGGCTCTATATATCCCATCTTGGCAAATGTCCACAGAGTGTTTTCTTGTTCTGTTCATGTGGTTTTTTTTCCTTTAACTAAAAGGTGGTGCTTCTCGGTCACGGGTCTCTGCAGTGGGAGCCTATAAAGCCCAGAGGACTGCGCATTGTCCTGCCCCAGCTGTCCTTCAGCCAGCTGCCATGTCAGTGGGCCTGGACACTGAGGCTGACAGGTGCCACTTAAAGGAAAACGTGAAGAGGAACAGACAGAGCAGCAGGCAGAGAGAAGGATGTTTAAATAACTAGTATGTTTTATGTCCAGAAATGGGATAAAACTTAATATGCACTGGACTGTTTGTGACTTGTCCGTTTACAATGACAGAGGGGTGGGAAATACGCATATGAAGAATAAACATTCATACATGGTTTCTGTATTGGGTGCTGGTCAGTATGTTTTAGCACAGCTGTACAGCTGCAGCTCATGTGACCACTGATGTTATAAAATCGATTTCAGTGTGATTTTTGTTGAAATGATTTGTACTTGTTTTTTATGATTTGATGTAATGTAAATAAAATTATAAAGCTTTCAACAACTATTCATGTTTTCAGCCATCTTATTAATTAATTTTACCGTAAACAATCATACTTTTGATTTTGCGCACCTGATCACGAGGATTATTTCAGGTAACGCGTCCCTCTAGCGCCCCCTGTTGCTCGCATCTTTAATGGAACCACAGCCGTGCGGGACATTTTAGAGCACGCTGACGGCGCAGAACCGATGTCTCCGCCCGTGCTGTGCACAGACGACCCATGGAACGACATTCCTTCGTGAGGATCAGAAATGTGTCGGTGTGATGAAATTATCTGCACGTCGCACATTGACTGGTAAGCGTCGGTTGATTTTTTTCTGTGTCCTTAAAGTACTAACTGTGCGCATATTCCTCCGCTGTGCCACAATATCTGGAGGTGCATCTGTCACCTGAGATAGTGAGCCCGCCGGAGCGCTCATCTCACTGTTGTGTCTGCTCTCTGCTGCACGCCTTTACGGTGGGAGGTCCCTGTTCTGCAAATGTTCCATGACGTGCAGGTGGGGGGTTTGCAAGGGGTTCTCACGTCCGTGCATTTTCCCCCTTCAGCAGGCTATCCCCAGCACATGACAGCTGATCCCCCTGAACAACCACAACAGAAAGACGTGAGGATGCAAATTATGTGAGGACCATTTGCACAGTGTGGCAAAAAATTAGACCTTAGTCTATATTTATTCTGTATTCAATGCAGGTGAGCAAAGGGTGTCGAAGCTTTTACCTTTGTTCTCCAACTTAACGCTTTGAAGGAGAATTCAAACATATATATATATATATATACATATATATAAAAGCATATATAAAAGACTAATTATTAATCTGCTGTTTGATTTTTTTATTAATTGTTTTTCGATTAAATGTCAGAAAAATGGTTAATAGCATTCATCAAAATTCCACAGAGGCATGAGGTTGTTGTCTGTTAGTTAAAAATTGTTAGAAAAACAGCAAATATTCACATTTGAGAAGCTAGAAATTGTGTTTTTAAAAGGTGGATTTGTCGGCCACTACTGTCAGCTGAAATGTAAAGTTACACATATTGCAGGAGTGAAACCGAGCATCACACTGAGCATCAATTTTGCATGTGATTTAGCATGAATGTGGCATATTGTGATAAATGCATTTTGAGAAGAATATTGATAGATTTTACAGCCACAGATAACAGCCTTTTCCTAATGAATGATGCTGTAGTCAAACTAAGTGGTTGTATTTTAATGTGTATTAGCACATGATATATAACCTGAAACGCTGTGTTCGACATGGCCCGTTTTCTCCACTCATTGCTGCAGCCTTTGTGCTGCAATCTGTGGTAGTAATTATATATGTAGACAGGAACTGAGAAACTGTTACAGGCATTGGCATGGTTGCCATAGAAACACACAATCATGTCAGATTATTTTCAGGTACTGCTGTGATAATGGCACAAGTGTGCGTGGTTTGAGGGGCTGATTTATGGAGACGGATAGGTGAGACGATGATTAATCGGTCAAAAAGTGAACTGGGCGACGTTTTATGAATGAAACACTGATCAATCGAAGCAGAAGCGGAGGTTTTCAGTTGGGGTCTCGTCTGTTTGTTCAAGCTACAGTGTCTAAGTAATATGTCGGTCAGTCATATGACCACAGCCAGCAGGGAGGAAAACCTCATTCCTTCCATTCATAAACATTCTGTGTGTGTCTGTGTGTGTGTCGTCCCCTCTGTTATTCTCCCCTCCCATCTGTTGCAGCACTAATATCATTAGAGGCCTTCTAGTAGTCGGGTGCATGTGTGGCATTCAATCACATGCAAATTTGTGGCAGATTTGAGCCGGTCAGCAGAGCTGCAGTGTTGCTTTAGATAGTGGAAATGCCAAGCAGTGTGGAACATCCTGGGGGACAGACCATTATATTTATAGAGACGGGCGACTTGACCTTCACTGCACATTGAGTATCAGCCATTTTAGTGCCGCTCCTTTAGATACTGAATACAGCATAATGGATCTCAGCTGCAGTGCAGTTAGTTAGCTTCAACTTCATCTTCGGCTTGTTAGAGGCGATATCTAATAATAGCTCTGTGCAATTCCATACTGTGGAGGGACAGCGTCTCTGCGATCACTGCTTTGCTGGCGCACAGTAAGTTGCAGCTTTACCAAAGCAAATGCACTGTGAAATTACAGTTTTGCTGTGCAGCTTTTGCCATTCGAGTAGGATTTTGAACTCAGAGGTGAGGTTCAACTTTTAGTTGTTACATAAGTAGGAACTCTTTGTTCTGCTGTGTAAGCTTTATTTAAACAGCGAAAGCTCTGTTAAATACGCCTGAGCCATAGTAAGCACAGTTGGTGCAAACCCAAAGCCAAGGACTCCTATTCATAGAGACATGCAGTTGTTCTCACACATGGCACAGAGTGAAGCTGAGGAGGATGGTCAAAGCAGGTGAAGTATTTATAGTTGTGTAAATTTCATTGTGTTGAAAGGCCACAGTTACACACAAATGACACTGAATGAGCACATATCCAATCAATTCATGGTCAGTGGGGTGAAGACAGCAGAACATCTGCTTCAGTGTGAAGAATCCTAGGTGATGCTCAGACAGTAACATTTCTAAGCGTTGTCTGCTACTTTAACTAAAGCTTAACTAATGTTTTGAATGGAAATGTGTCTCTTATTTGTAAAGTAACAGCACCAGTGAGATGGTGGAGTAAAGATAAAAGTACAAAGTGTAAAACAGAATGCAAACAGAAATAGTCAAGCAAAGTATTTGGGTAAATATATTTACGGTAGCAGTGGTGGAAGAAGTACTCCTCATATCCTTCACTTAAGTCATTAAAATAAACCCCACTGTATGAGTGTTATATTATTATTATTATTAATAATGATGCTTTAAAGTGAAACGTGGTAAAGTCTCAACGAAGAACTAACACTTTCATACGTTTACTAATGACATGCTGAACTTAAACGCTAAAAGTAAATAATCAAATCTCAGGGTTGATAATACAGGTTGTTGTCTGATATAACTATGGTGGCTAATTATGTCGTACTGTCGTGTAACAGCATTAGTTGAGCACTTGTTAAACTACACTTTATTCTACATCTACATCATTATTCTGTAACTCGGGGGTACATTGACTATTAAAGTTTGATAAAGGTTAACTAGTCTTGCTTTAATATGCACAGTTTCGTTGTTTTATCTGTGTGTTAAATGGTGTAGAGTAAGTACAAATCAGCACAAACTCACATGAACCTCACAGTTGTACGTAACTGTAAGTGTGAGTACACAGTTTCTTCACTTTTCTTCTGAAAGTGTCAGAAAGCAACGAAATAACCTGTTGATAAGAAAAAGAGGAAAAAAGACATGAAGCACAAAATGAATAAAATTATACAGTAGGGCACAAAATAATGGTGAATGTTATATAAGGTTTAAGTAGAAAAGTATAGTACAATGGTTTTCAGCACTGAAATATTTGTTTTAATCAGGTTGCAGAAACAACATTTACAGCTATTCAAGAGGCAATCTCAAACTCTAGCTGGTGTTAATCGCTACGTTAATTAAATTAATGGATGCTCTCGGTTCTAGGTTCTATTATACAAATGTTTTTTTTTCCCTTAATGTGAATTTTCCAGTTGCAAATACAATATCAGACAACGCAGTGTGTGACTCTGGACAAAACCGTGCCAACACACCATTTAGTTTTTCATGAACTCGAAATTGTTCTGGGAAAGTTTCAGAGCCGTGTTAATATAGAGGCTGTAACAGCATCATGTCACACAGAACTCATACGTCTGATTCACAGGATGAGGTTTGCAGCTGCACATAATCTGCAGTATTGTCCTACTTTTTTGCCATGCTAATGACACCCTCATCACGACTCTCTCCATTCACAAAGCAAATCCTGTCGTGACGGGAAGAACTGGCTCTGAACAGATTGTGGGTGTCTCAGAATTCGGAGAACATTTCTAATTTTTGCAGCAGCCTCACAGCCAGCCGCATGCTGTCTTTTCATTGAGTTCCTCTCAATATACACTGAATAGGATCACGCTGTAGGAAATGTACATTCAGAGCTGCTGCACCATGTGATTAGCGTCTTTCATAGCGCCTGCCACTTTTACATTTCTCTTCACCTCTGCATATATTCACATGCACTGTCTCACAGATTTAGAGTTAGATTATAGTTAATGAACATGTACCTGAATAAATGTTCATCTTCACCCAGATCACACAAATTCAGGCTAAAATAAATTTCAGATTCTGGGCATGAATGGACTGAGCCTATATAGAAAGATGATGTTTAGCTGTTTGCATCATGATATCTGACTCCCCACTTTGTGTGTAGTGTGAGGCAGCTGCTGCTGTGCTTTGAAACAGCGCGAGAGAGGAAAAGCGCCCTTAAACGTGGGCTGTTGTGTAATCCCTCCCAGGGCCCCTTTGCTATTTTTGTGCCTGGGTCCACACGTCACGGTTGGGTATTTTCTCTGGTGACTAGCTCGCATCAATAGATCTTCTAATGTACACCCAGTCAGCCAGCAGCTTCATGACTGAAGGGACTTTATCTGGCTATTTTTTTCATTATTGTTACCCAGGCATAAGGAGAATGGAGAAATGGACTATGCAGCATGAGGAGTGTCACATGTGACTGTCGATATGGGACAGGAGACTATCCAAATGTCAGGTTTGTATGAGGATTATATTTGATATCTGAATGTCAGCTGCTGTATAAGTGGAGGCTTTTTTCTCCTTCATCAGACCGTGTGCTTTATGCCATTCTGATCACAGTGAGAACTGTTATTTTTGCATGCTATGTGCTGTGTTGCTGCTAGTGTATCACAGAGGGTTTTACCATCCATCTCTGAAGCCGGTCATCTCCTTATGATATTTATGGATTTGTTGTCAGCGTGCGGCTTCATGCCTGTTCCCTTTAATGGCCAACTTAGCCTCTAATGATGTAATGCAGTGGCATAACGATGCTCTCCATATCCAGCATTTGTTTGCTCATTGTCCTCTCTCGTGTGTAGAAAGCACTAAGGGATCTGCCCCATGACTGTCTGCTGTTCAATTAAATATCTCCATAAAGTTAATTCTCTATCCATGTGGACATACTGTACCACAGTCAGCCCACAATCGTCCTGAAACACACCTACTGCCACCCACCTGCCTCCTGTTGTTGCACGTCATTGCTGCTGTGTCATATATTTTCGTATAGGTTGCTGCTTGTTGCCAGGAGCAAGTGAAATTTGTAATGAAAGGTCTGTTGGTACAGTCTTTATAGGAAAAAAGTCTGAATCAGAGACTTGTCAATGAGACTGAATATGTCAGCTCTGTACCCTCTCTATCGTGCTTAGTTCATAGGTATGTATTGTTTCTGAGGGTCTTATCTCACTGTCACTCTACACCGATATTCCCCTTCCAACCTCTCGTAGCTGACAGAGGATGGAAACTAAGCAATGAGGTCAGACCGACCTTGAAAGGGAGCTCCCTACCAGGCCTCTGAATTTTGTTACCCCAAGGCACCTCACTTAGTTTACCTCTGTAAACCTCCCCGCTGAAACATGGACTGTTCCAATCCGAGGCAGCCCCCACCATCCCTCATACAGTATGCCTTCGTTAGTTATTCTCTACCCTGCTCTAGAAGAAGCCCTCAAATTTCCCTGAAAGCAGAGCAACTGCACCATAAAGAGAAAAACAAGGGAATGGCCATTTATAGTAAAAATGCAATGAGGAGATTTTCATCCTTACAGCTGCTTTCAAGCGTTTCTCTGCATCTCGAGAGTCACCTTGGATTCATATCCTCTGGTTTATGCCAGAGGAGTGTGTGGCGTGCTAACAAAGAAAGAGAGGGAGTGAGAGAAGGAGTGTGAGAGTCGGAGGATGTCCTAATTAAGGGGAACTCAGAGGGTTTGAACCAGATAATCTTACATAACCTCGTTAGGGAGGACACAGCATTTGATACTGAGAAGATGGAAATGACGTGCCCTCAGAGACACATCCCCATGGTATGAAATTAAAGTGTATGGCAAAAGCAATTCACTTCAACCACGGGGATAATGAAGATGTATCCTGTAGGAGTCCGGTGTGTTTATGTACAGTACAGTATGTGGTCCTTTGCAGCTCAGTGTGGAGGCAATGACAATAACTGAGGCAGGTTAAAGGGTTTAAATCCCATGAGAGGAAAACAACCTGTACTTGTTATACGATACCAACTCTGTATCCAAGAGTTGCGGATACAGTGGAAGAATATTTTGGTGTTTATGTAGATATCACATTAAAAGGGTAGACTCATCACATGTAACAGGATTGCCTGTGTGATTTTTTTATGACAAAAACTAAACAAGTTAAATCTGGGATATAGAATCAAGTACCTAGCTGCCACTTACATTCACTAATATTTAATTAGTGACATTTCATTTTGATATATTTGAAAGTAGACTCGAACACATTCGCTCACACTCAAAATAAACATACAAAGACATGGCCATTCATAACACACATACTACAGTGCTGGCATATAAATTAAATACCTACACAAACGCACACATATCTAGGCACGTCCACAGGGTTTTCAGCAAATGTGGGGCATCTGCCAGCGTTAACATGAGGCACCTTTTGGTTTTTTAGAGGCTGTTACAGTAAAGAGATTTTTTTTCCATTCCTGCTGTGATGGAGCTCATTATGAATTTTATACTCCAGTTTTATTAGGAGGACTTTTGGGAAAAAAAGCCTGAAATAGCTCTCAGGCTCGAGGAGTGGATTTGCACTCAGATTTTACAATGGAATTGTAGTTTAGAATTGAGTTTTTTTATTTTCTTCTTGGTAATATTCATATGCATCTTTATGTGCTCTCAGTGCTTTTCAAGCATCCATATTTGAGCTAATTTTCAATTCTTTCTTATTTCTTTCAGATGACCCTTCCCTGCAATCAATTCACACGTATGCTAATATCGCTACAGTCACATAACAGATATTGCCCTTGAAAATCAATCCCAAAGAAAGTGACATTGGATTCATGGAGTCACTTGAAACTACTGCAGGGGTGAAAAGCTCCATAGAGGGTCAGGACAGAAATGTTGCAAAGAAGAAATGCACATCAGAGGCCACGCAGATAAGGAGTCCATCCGCTGAACTGGAAGGCAAAGGGTGGCACCAACAAAAGCAAGACAGTCAGAGCAGAGACAAGTGTGGCTTTGGTGAAATGTCTGACTCAGGGAAATCACTGCAGATAGAAGATCAACACTCCCAAACCCAATCCACAAGCCATCAAGATTATGAGGTGTCCTCATATCCAGTACAGTCACCAAAGTTTCCCGATGGTACACAGAAAGCTGTAGGTCACTTAGTTTCTGCACAGTCCCCAGGACGTGCATGTCCCAGGAAGTCTCCCAGTTTGTCTGAAGTCCAACAACAGTGTTCTCATACAGGGATGGATCAGCTGTCAGAGACTGTGTGTAAGGTGGAACAGAAACCACAAAAGCCTGGGAAGTATGTTTGTGATTATTGTGGAAGGGCATGTGCCAAACCCAGTGTGCTTAAGAAACATATTCGCTCACATACAGGGGAACGGCCCTATCCATGTGTCCCCTGCGGATTCTCCTTCAAAACCAAGAGTAATTTATATAAACACAGAAAGTCCCATGCTCACTCTGTCAAAGCTGGAACAGTGCCATTCTCAGAACTTGGTTCTTACAATGCCAATACAGACCAGGGGTCTTTTGAAGGGGAAGGAGAATTATTCTCTGATGCTGAGCAAAGCACGGACACGGACGAGGACACTCTTAATGACCCGCTGCTGCTGCTGGACTCGCCAGTGGAGGCATCAGATAACACTGCTGTAAAAGTACTAAATCTCATTGCTCAGAAAAAGGCAGCCACGTCAATGTCAGCTCAGGATGGTTCATCCCAGTCCTATGAAATCAATGCACCTCCTGCTGCTGCTGAGGCTAGTCGTCCAATTCAATCTTGCACGATCAAACAGAGGCTTGCACTAAGGCTGTCTGAAAAAAGAAGCAGTGACTCTGACCACAATCTGTCCCTCCCAAGTCAGTCTAGCAAGGGCAGCACAGACTCTGGCTACTTTTCTCGCTCAGAGAGTGCTGAGCACCAGACTGGTCCTCCCAACACCAACGCAAAATCCTATCAAGAAATTATGTTCGGGAAGTGTTACAGACCAAGCCCTAAACAGACAACAGCATTCACGGCCTTCAGCTCAGACTCAAGTGAACATATTGGGAAGCATTCAGAAAAAGGTGTTTCCCGTGTTTTCACTCAAGAAAAAGACACTGTTGAGTCAATCAAAATAAACACAAAATCGTTCACAAGAGAGGAGGTAAAAGAACCCCAGTTAGATCCTGGCTCTGATGTGGGGCCTCTGATCAGAAGCAACTCAATGCCAACATCCTCAGCAGTGTGTCTGACTATGCCTCAAGCCCTCAGAGGCAGCCACTCGTTTGATGAGAGAACAAGCACTGGGGGCATGAGGAGACTCAGGCGGCAAGCTGCTTTTGAACTTTCTGCCCATGATGGCCATGCGGATACTGACATCCATGCAAAGATAAGTGAGAGTGGCTTTTCACCCTCAGGATTGGAAATGGAAAATCACCCCTCTGTGACGTCTAATCTGAGCCATCAGAGACATGCAATGGAATTGGCAACGAGGAAGCGTAGGAAGGAGAAGAGGGAAGAGGAAGACTTGCCGGGTCAATATGAGGGCCATCATGATCAGTGTGAAGAAATGTCTGATTCAAGCAAAGACTATGATTCAAAACAAGCTGCACTGGGCATTATGGCTTTAAGTAGAGGACATTCTTCAAGTATGCTAACACAGATGGATAGGTGTGATATGGATATATCTGTGATTCCTGAAATTTCTAGTCGAAAAACATTAGGGAATGTAATTTCAGTTATTCAGCATACAAATTCAATCAACAGGCCTCACTCTGAGCAGTCAGAATCCTACAAGTATCATGGGCAGAGACAGGAAAGTAGTTATTCATATCAATCTATGGAGGCAAGTGAATTATACGAGATGGATAGGAGTGATAGCAAACTACAGCAGTCATTTCAAATAGGCCCAAAACTTGTGCGGCAGCCCAACATACAAGTTCCCGAAATCAGAGTTACAGTAGAGCCTGACAGCCCTGAAAAAGCACCTGAGGTGCAGGTGAAGGAACCAGAGAAGCATGTGGAAGAATTTCAGTGGCCTCAAAGGAGTGAAACCTTAGCACAATTCCCTCCAGAAAAACTCCCTCCAAAGAAGAAAAGGCTACGCTTAGCTGATATTGAGCACTCCTCTGGTGAATCTAGCTTTGAGTCTGCCTGCACCAGTCTCTCCCGCAGTCCAAGCCAAGACAGCAACTTATCTTATAGCTCCACCTTCTCCTTTGACAGGGAGGACAGCTTGAAGTCCGTCTCTCCAGCCAGACAAGATGAATTTGGCAAACCACTGGAGCTCTTAGCTGTGCCAGGGAGTGGGCACTCCCTCTCTGTGCTCAACCAGCGTCAACAACATGAGATGAGACGCTCCTCCTCAGAGCAGGCACCATGTAACTTGCGCAAGGAGTTCCCAGAGGTACGCAGCATATCATTTGACTATGGTAGTCTTTCTCCAACATCCAAAGTTAGACACGTGGACATCAGTGCTGGCCACTCTGCTGTGAAGGAGAGGAGGAGGGGAAACTTAGTGCGACAGGAGTCATTGAATATGGACATCGAAGTAACACAAGTCCCATCACAAGTGCTCCCGCAGTACCTCAGTGGCACCTCCCCTCCATTTACAGCAGTTGCTGTTCTGCCGCAGACTTTGCCAATATTTTCTGCCGGGAATACATTTCCCCAGCTGTCACATCCGAGCCTGTTGGTTCCTGTAAGAATACAGACTCACGTGCCCTCCTATGGCAGTATCACATACACCTCAGTATCACAGATTTTCGACAATCAGTATGCCTATGTTAGCTCCACCACAGCCACTCAACCTTCACGTTTCTCTGGAAATCTTGATCCTCATAATGTATTAGCTTATACCAGATCACCTTTGACACACACCCTAAATGTTGAAGCCCTTGATTTGTCATCAGCTAAACTCAAAACAGGCATCCCCCTCTCTCTCACTTCTCGAACTATCTCAACCACTAATGCGTCCAGTGGTGGGGCAAACAAACGAATGCTATCCCCTGCCAGCAGTCTCGACCTGTTCATAGAAGTCAAGCAGCAAAAACGTGTCAAAGAGGAAAGAATGTTTGGGCAGATTGTTGAGGAGCTGAGTGCTGTGGAGTTGGGCAAATGTAATTTGAGCGAAGAGAAGGGGCACAGGTCAGAGATGCAGGGTGCATCCACACCCCATGCTCAGGATGACTCATGTAGGAGTAAATTTATCACACTTCAGCAAAAAGTGACAGAGGCCACTGACCACAGCTTTGAGTCAGCTATGGAAAGTAGCTCTCTGGAAACCAGCTCACCTCCCTACTCCATGATATCAGTCAGCGAAGTGAAAGAAGTTGGCATGGAGAAACGAGTGCAGATGGATATGGTGGCACAGCTGGTTACCAGTCAAGACATTCTGATCTCAGACACTGAGCATTCAAGGCTGTTATCTCAGTTTCCAAGTCTCCGCACAACGACAGGTGTGAGCTGGTGTTATCTCAACTACACGAAGCCGAGTTGCTCTCACAGCAGCGGTCCTTTCTCCTCCGTGTACGCCACCTGGTGTGTGAGTTCCCACAAACCAAACCCACTCGAACTGAGCACCAGTACTGCTCTGGCTCTGCTGCGGTCCAAGCAGAGGGGGGACAAGGTTATTTACACTCTGGCCGCCATGTGTCAGCCTGGCACGGGAAAACTGGTGTCATCCCTCATCCTGTGGAGGCAGACCATGGAACAGGTGGAAAAATTTTTTTTTTTACTAATATCGCCATGCATATAAATTATCCCTATTTAGAAAACCGTCTAATGAAGTTGCAGTGAAGCATTCCACCTTGGTAGTCCTAAATGTCAGCAAGAGATATTCCTTTGAAAAGTCTGAAGGACCTCATTACTCAGAATTTCAAACACTTCAAATCGTTGCCAGAAGGTCCCTATTGGTAAGTGTATTTGCTGGCTGGTGTTTGTGATGTTATGAGCTCTGATTCATCACTTCATCTAGTGTTTACAAAAAAATGTGCTGGCAATGAAAATAACCAACATCAAAGCTGTATTCAGATATGACTATGAAGGCTCAGTCTTGACAAGTTGATTAATGCTGGTAAAAATGGGTATAATATGGGATATATATATACATAGAAAAATGAAAAGCAACAAAATTAGAGTTTGTTTGACCAACAGCTGCATAATTCATATTTGCACAGCATGCTGCAGAACACGGTGGGTGACATACAATATTGGATGCCTCATGTTATGTTGTTGATGCAATGACTTCTTAAATGGATGTTAACAGCGTGTTTGTCCTTTGGTTTAGCTGCAGAGGAAACCGGAGCCCAAAGAGGTGGACATCACCTACGGGAAAAAGGTGAAAGACATCAGCTGCAGAGTGAAAACTGCTAAAGAAGAGTGGAAAGAGAGAGAGGCGTCCACAACCCAAACAGTGCCAACACGGATAAAGATCTTTGAGGGAGGGTCAGTCACAATATTAGTTATTATAACACGTCATATCTGACAGCAAATAAAAGGCTATATATTAGGATGTTGGGGCATGCACCAGCTTAATACTTGAGCTTTTTCTATTATTTTCCACTTGTCTATTAAAATTCCTATTTTGTCCCTTTTCAGGTACAAGTCTAATGAAGATTATGTGTATGTCAGAGGCCGAGGGCGAGGGAAATACATTTGTGAGGAGTGTGGTATTCGCTGTAAGAAACCCAGCATGCTAAAAAAACACATCCGGACCCATACAGATGTGAGGCCATACATCTGTAGGGTCTGCAACTTTGCTTTTAAAACTAAAGGTGGGCTAATTGATTATACTGACAATTTCTTTTGCATAAACTCTATTATGTAAATTTGAAATTTTTTGAGTTCATAATCATTTATTTTAACTTGTAATAATAAACAAAGTTGCGGCTCCTTTAGAAACAGGTGTAAGGTATCTGTAAGTGAAAACTGATAAGCAAAAACCTTTCATGTTACGTGTTACTTACGTTTCTCTTACAGGAAACCTTACTAAACATATGAAGTCAAAGGCGCACATGAAAAAGTGTCTTGAACTGGGAGTGTCAGTGACGATGGATGAGACTGAAATACAGGAGCATGGTAAGAAACTTGCCTTTCTACTGATATTTAACACATGTAAGAGTAAAGTTACTCCAAAGAAGGACAGGGGCACAATGGGGCATTTCTTTAGAGATTTTCAGTTCATGTTAAGTTTGTGTGCTTGAACAGCAATGCAAACCATCAAACAACAACAAATAATAATATCAAAATATATCCCAAACTAATTAGATATATTTGTTTTTTTAGAGTCCAAGACAGAGGTGGCCATTACAACCAAACACCAGTTCTCAGACGCAGAGGACTCTGATTGCATGGATGAAGAAGTTGACGAGATTGATGATGACAATGACGAGGATGACGAATATGAAGGCGACTCCACTCCAAAGCTGCATTCAAGAAGTACAAGCCCTCAGCCATGTGGAGTTACCTCTGTCTCAGTTACAGCCTCTGCTGCCATTCACGGCTGTTCACTCACTTCTCTGCCTGGTACCAACATCCGCCAACAGTCCTCTAGCAGACAGAAAGGCTCTGACCACCGACCTGTCCTCACGACTGACCAGAGAGAGAAGTCCGTGGATGAAGACTCTCTCACCATGCTGTCTCCAGATCAGGCCAGCTTCCTCTTTGACCCTTACTCCTCTTGTTTGCTGTCTCCTGGCTGGGAGTCTCCCATCAGGGAGCCCTCTCCTTCACGCCTGCGTTACCCATCTCCGAGGCGAGAGCTCTCCCCTCGAGGTCGCTCCTCTACCAGATGGGATACCTCCCCATTGAGGCCTGGCTCACCCAGCTTTACACCTATTCAGCACCTCTCACCAGTCTCGATTGAACGACCAATGTCTCCTGGATCAGAGCTGGTTGGGAAACGAGAATCGTCAGTCAGGGGTCGGCAGCGAGTTGTGCTGAGAGCCGTTTCACCACGTAGAGGCTCGCATCAATACAAAGGCAGCAGTGATAAAACCAGACATCAGGCAAAAATGGAAATGGCTCAACAACAAGGAGCCTTTGAAATGGAAATGGTATGTAGATGATGTGTCCTACATTACATAACACTATACTTGTGCATATACACATACTATATTTTATACAAAATAAACCTGTTGGGACATGATCATCTGAGCTCCTTACACCGCCAAACCCATTGTACCCCCCCTCCCCCTCCTACTGACCCCCCTCAATTCCTAGCATTTTCTTTTTGTATTTCTCTTGAGTCTCTCTCTTCGAAATATTAACTTAATGTAAGAAATCATTATTGGATATGGTTTTTTGACTCAAGAATAGGATACCAGATTTTAGTTTAAAAAGGGAAATCGTACCCTTAATTAAACTAAAAACGTGAGTTTTGCAAGAAAACCTGACAAGATGGTATTTTTGAAATATTTTTCCCGGGTTCAGTGAGTAAAAATCTAGAAACAGAAACAAAAAAATCAGTCAAAAAAATCCTATGCAGTTTTTTTGGTTGCAGATCTGTGTAATCATTCTTGAAGAGTTATTTATGTCTTCAGATAAAACAAATGGGCTTGGAGCTAAGAGTCAGGAATGATGTAGGAAGGTTCTGAAGAAAGAAGGTGGATTAATGCATTGTTTTCATGAGATTTGTTAAAAACTTAAAACATACTAAGCAGCCCAATAATTTGTGAAGTTACGGAGGTGGTGTATTTTCCAGGAGCTGGCCATATTTTTAATTTAATAATGCTGTACTTCTCACATTTCTGCTTCATTACTAACATATTTTCACATGAGAAATGATCTTGGCGATGTTGAAACTGCCCCTAATGCTGCCAATATGTCGTTTCAGGATCAAAGGAGCAACTTGGCTTCTACTGTGCCTGGTGCTGCCAGTTCACATCACCAGAACATCCTCAGCCACCTCCCTCTTCACTCTCAGCAACAGGCCCACAGCTTGCTCCCCGTTGTTCCTGTCGGAGGACTCCAGATGTTACACTCCCCACCTTCCTCCAGCACTGATGTCACCCTCTCGTCTGTGCAGAGCCCTGAGAGCAGCGAGGGCCAGCGTTGCAGCAGCAGGGAGGGAACTGTCCACGGGCCTGAGCTGGGAGGAGAGGACATCAGAGGCCAGAACCAGCTGTCCCCCCATCAGGCCACTCAAGAGAAAAGCCTCAACCCTTGCATCAGGGACAGCAAACAGGAGGAGAATGTCCAGACCTGCTTGAAAGCCATTGCCTCATTGAAGATTACCACAGAAGACCCTAATATTTCCTTGATCTGATCCAGGAACAGATGCCCTCCTGCTACACCTGCAACCTTGTTGTCCTCAGCCCTTTAGGCTTAAAACCACACCTTTATCCCATTAGAGGCAATACAGTAACACTTCTCTGGTTTTGCGCATACAGCAGACAGCTCCTTTCAAATCTGAGTGGAGATCAAACCTTTGCAGTGAAGAAGAAACCCGTCCTGTGTGATGTGCGCTCCTCTTCTGAGACTCTTTGAAACGATTGAATGAGAAGCAGGATGTTCAGGAAGGTTAAGAATCGTTATTGGGTGCAGGTGCAATATGGAAAGATATGCTAATATGCCTTTGTCTGACATAGTAGTTTGCGTACAATTGCACATAAATTATATTTATGGATTATGTACAAATGTCCTGAACATATACTCCTTCTTAGATGCATACAAACAGTGTATTTTACTGTATGTGTACTTTGAAAATAGACTTGTTTAATGTAACCATATCAAAGTGTGATGCAGTAGTGCAGTACATAAAGACTATAAGGGAAAAAGTATGTGTATTAAGAAACAGTCTGACCAAATTTTAAGTAGACGCTTCTTGTGCAGTTTGGTGTTTCTGATCAAGCGGCAAGAGTCTGTGCCTTTAATTTGCTTTTAATCTTTCTTTTTTTTTTTTTATCAGAAGGGTATTGTTGAAAAAGGTAAAACGTTGAAGTACTCTATTCAGAAGTGTTGGCTTTTTCTTTTTTTCCCTGTCAGATCTGCTGACAGACGAATGCAGCTTGATTTATGTGAAACAATCTTAAGAAATGTTTCTTATGTTGCATTTTTCTTAATGTTGTGGTTTTTATCTTGGTAAAAATGCATGGAATTTGCTATTGCACAAAATAGAGGAAGATAACATGTAATTATCAATACTGTAAGATGTATTTATACATTAGAACATAAGCACTTATTGATACTGGTAAATATTTGACTACTATTTATATGGTATATCTGTACTTATGCAGCAGTGATGCAGTTATGCAGTGAGCCACACTGGCATTGCTTTTGATCTCATGCCTTTGCTCTGATTAAACAAACAGCTTTTTTTTTTTCTCTCTTCTACAGATGACCATAAGCATTTATGCGTTTTGACGATGCACTTTCATTCTTTCATCTTTGATGTTTAACTGACTCGGTCAGTGGAAATGGAGGAGTAAAGCATGTTATGTTCTCTTGTGGTTTTGAAACATTCCAGTTGTTTTTCACGTTTCTCATTGTGTGAACATGTTGCACACAAATTCAAGGGGCTATGATGATCAGTCAATACTATGTTTTCTTGCATTTCAAGTGTAACTGGATAAATCAATATCACTTACTGTAAGTAATACTAAAGTAATGATGTTAACAGCGTGAGTTGGTTGACTATTACTGTGCTTCAGCTCAAAATGTCAGTAATTGTTCACCAAATGCATTACCTTCTTCTTTGTATATATATATACGTGTATTTTTATGATTTAAACTATTTTTGCAGTGTTGAATTCTGAAAACTTTTTATGTGGATTGTTTATATCTCTTTAAGAGGTAAAATGTCTGCAGTTGATATAACAGAGGTTTAATGAGGGGAAAATAGCACAGTGTCGATTGCTACTCATCTTTAAAAAAAGAAGAAGAAAAAAAGTTTATTCACATCTTAAAGTGGTTATGTTACCAGTTTGAGAATGGATTTCAAAATCAGATACCACTTTGTTCAATCATGTTTACATAAAACATTTTTAAAGGTGCACTGCTTTAAGTTTGTGTTTCCGTCTTTGAAGATGTACGTAGCTTTGATTTCATGGTTATGTAATTTTATTTCTCGTGATAACAGTGCAGAATGCTCATAAAATGTGAAGGGAAAGTGAAGCCTTTTATTTGCCTTTGCATACAGTATGTATTCAGATTGTGTTTGTGTTTTGTTTTTATTGTGCATTCATATATACTGAACTGCATTGTGCCTCTTCATGTCTATGAAATTCCCTGTAAAACACACAGAGGACAAATCATTTTACCTCTCAGCTAAGATTTGTTGAGGGAAAAACCTCAGTAGCCAATTTGTTGTTTAGCTATTTGCATCAAAACTGGTTAGTCAGGACGGAGTGCCTCTTTTATGCTATGGGGAATTTATTGTTTGGTGCTCTACTTTTTCAGATTAAATTCAAAATTGTTTATATATACTTCTATCCCAATGATGTGTGTGGCAGCTTATTTTTTGTTGTAGTGGCTTCTGTACCTTTCCTCCTGCGTGATTCACAACTGTTTAAATTAGAGCACACAAAGACTTTTCAGATGAAATAATTCACATTTATCTTCAGGGTGTGTAGAAAAAGAATGAAAAATTGGAGAGACCCCGACAAGTGACATCCTCTGGTGAAAAATGATTACTGCAGTCATAACATGGAATAAAAAAAATAAATCAATGCTTCCAAAAATAGTTCTCACCTTGAGGATAATATTCAACAATTTTCAGGTTGCATCAAATTCAGTGGAGCTGCATTGTCTCCACTGTGCATCAGCAGCAGGTACAGAGTACTGTACTGTAAGTTAATGCTGCATGTGTGAAGCATATATTAAGTGAGGAAATAACTGTAATCTTACAGCGCATTATGCTGGCTCTGACAGTCTTCTCTGTGGGTTGGGGAGGAGGTCTGTTCTAATTCTGGCCAATCAGAGAGACAGTTCATTTTTTTCTCTCTCCTGCTCAGCGACTAGCTCTGTCAGGCCCATTTGTTAGAATAATTATAGGGCTGTTAAAATAAAATTAGTAATGCATTGGTTTAAAGCAGCAGTGGCATCATCTAAAATGGCTGCTTAAGAGCTTAACAGAAAAACCTTTAAATGATGAAGCATTGTGATTGAAGTCATGCATTTTTAGCTTTCACGCAGCTTCTGTACAGTAGGTAACATTCTAGGGGAAAATTCCTGGTAAGATCACAATCAGAGAAGGTCTGTGAGTTTTTTTTTTTCTCCTGGACAGAGACAGAAACTGCATGTCTCTGTCCTCCCTCTCTCTGATCAGAGTGAGCTGTGCTCCTCTGGTTTATTTTGAGGTGGTCTTATCACAGCTGCTGTATCTGTAGTGGCAGCCTGTCCGAGCCCCTCACCACTCTTCCTTTTTCCCTTCTGGCCCTTGGTCCCGGTAAGACCCTATTTGCTTGTTACCCTGCTTCTTCATAAATATTTACACTTTAAATATCAGAGAAATAACTTCAAAATATCTGCTCTACATAATTTATGAATCTAAATGTAGTCTTAAAAGAACATAACAATTTCTATGAATTTAAAGGTCTTTTGAAGCTTGCTAAGTTTGCTAAAGAGGAGCTGCATTTACTGAGACTTGTCTGTGTCATTTCTTAACAGCGGAATGAGATTCCTTTTTCTTTTCAATATTTGTTAAATTTGTGTACAAAAAATCAGTTTGAGTCCTGTGAAAAGTGCAGAAATCAATAATGTCTTTTCCTCCAGCCATTTATTTTTAGTTCAATTTCCACATGGACGTCTGCCTCCTTCAAAAATATTGAATATAGATGGGGTCACTTATGTAACACTGATGTTTGTTATAGTTTCATAATGCAGCTTTTGCATTCACAACCACTGACATTGACATCAATAAGAGTGGATTAGAAATAAATAAATAACTTGCCCATATTAAGAAGTTCCTAAAATAGCCTGTGGGGTCTGGAACAGGTGCCATGTGCTCTGCTTGTAAAAGCACAGGCAGTATGCAGGCTGCACTAGTTTAATGCACGTAAACAGGCTCTGCCTGTGAGCATATACAACATAGGACAGAGTAGCTGTGAACTGACTAGGGTTGATTTATTTACATACAGCAGTTTGTAAATGCCCCACTTAAAAGCATCACGTTGGATGTCTGCCTCCTTTAAAAATACTGAAGGTCTGAAGCATGTGGCACAGATGTATTATTTATCGTTTGTTGCTCAACATGATTCAGGTTTCAAAAATGACAAATTGACTCTCCAGTATTTTAAAGAAAACAACAATGTGACAGATACATTGTTTTGAGGCATATACCAAAACTGATATTTGAAAATCAAAACGAGATTATGATCAAGGTCAATTTTACATAAACAAATAATATTTTAGGTATAACTTTAAATTGTTCTTTCCCTATGAACTCTGAACACCGTGACAAACTTTGTATTGTACTGGAGACACTGTTTTGAAAGTAACAAACTGGGATGCTGCTATTAATTTGATTATCAATTAGTTTACTGCAACATCTAAAAAGTCTCTTTTTTGACTGCCATTAATTTATCAATTAACTGTTGCAGCTCTAATCTGAAAAGAAAAAGCTGTAATGATATTAACTAATACCTAATGTCAGTCTGGCTAGCTGAAATTATATTATTATTACTGGTCCAATTATGCAGATTGTTGAGTAATCTGGCTTCAAAAGGCAGGGATGAAGTATCCAGTCGTTAGCAAAACCTAAAGAAATTCTGCTGACTGGAAAGACACTGGAATTGGTACTGAATACCTACTGCACTTCAAAATAAATTGTGAAAACATGAGTATAAGGTTCATATGAGATTAATGCTTTAGATAAAAATGCCAGGATGAGGTAAAATAGCACTTATTTCCAAGGATCCTCACAGAAACCGTTTCCTGCTCAGTACCAGCTCAGAATAATGGAGGCTTGTCAAGAGAACAGTCCTGCACCAATGGGTCCTGAGGCGTCCCTAGCCAAGGGTCAGCACATTGACCTGACAGAGGACCTGGGCAAGCAGCTGGAGGACATCATTAGCACCTACCAGGCTGCTGAGATTCCCACTGAGCCAGAGGACACAGAGGAGGTCACAGCCGTGAAAGAGGCAGACTCCCGCAAGGATCAGAAACTGGAGAAGAAGATGCTCAAAAACCTAGGTGTTTTGGTTTTCTTTCTAAATGTTTATGGATTTTTAGATAACGTGGGTTTCAATCAGCTCACTCAGCTAAATTCGAAGTTGTAATGAAACTGATAGCAAAGTCATAATGTGTGTAAGTGAGGTAAAACTGTATTTCTCTATAAGTTTCAGCTGACTCAGGTACCAAAATGAGTTTTCAGTTTGTAATTCCAGATGCATTTTAGCATATTAATTGGCTTTACAGCCACATATCAGTGTGTATTATTATAATTCACTGCCCAGTGATGTTTAACTTCCTGTGACTGTTAGGGAAGGAAGCCATGCTACTAATGCAAAGTTTGAACAAACTCGACACTCCAGAACAGAAACTGGAGGCCATCATCAAGAAGCACGCTGAGCTGGTAGGTAGATGACGAATGAAGCCAAAAACAATTGTTTCTGAAGTTGTGCTAGAAAAACAGTGGTATTCAGGAAAGACACTTTCTCCTTTATATGTGTTGCAGTTATCTGTGTATTTTTGCAGTTGGAGGAGCATCGCAGTGATCAGAAACAGCTGAAGGTTCTGCAGAAGAAGTTGCTCCAAGTGATGAAGGAGAAGGACCAGCTGCAGAGTGAACACAGCAGGGCCGTGCTTGCTCGCAGTAAACTGGAGGGGCTCTGTCGAGAGCTACAGAGGCACAACAAGACCTTAAAGGTGCCTAAGCTCCTGTCATTTATGTTCTTTGTAGTAGTACAAGTACCATAGTACTACTACTAGTAGTTGAAGTCAGTAGTAATGTTTAAGACTAACACCTAAACCCAAACGTTTACAAGCTACCAGGTGGTGTCACCATATGTTGTGCTCCACAGGAGGTGATGTCAGCTGGCACCAAAGATCAGTCAAAGTTCAGGATTTGATCCTTCAAATCTTACTTCCCCACAGCATAAAATGTTTCTTTATCTTTTTCACAGTAGTGGAAGTAAGGATTGCTTTTAATAGATGGATCATCACATGTGACAAAAAACAGAAAATCCACAAAATTGAGATGTGGATAAAAAAAAGCAGAAAAATGTTTGATTCTTTTTTCGTTGAAAATTTACAGTTAATTACCAAAATAATTTCTTTAGACTAATTAATGGAATAATCATTTCAACTCTAGTTTTATATTGACTTTTATATCAACTATGAAAGATGTGAGGCTCATAGAAGCAATTTAAACACAAATACTGTCACTAGACCAATGATAAATTGGTCAGTCAGCTTTGACTTAACCTTGTCCTTAGCCTTCAGGACATCTGCCAATTGGAGCAGCAGCTAATTAACTGCTAGAAGCTGCTCATATAAAATGTTTGTAGTTGGGAAGAAATAGTGAAACTGCATGGACAGACTGGAATTACCACATGTAAAATCAGGGTATGTACATCATCATGTATACCATAAATTTAATGCCATTTAACATCTGTGCCTCAAATGCAGGAAGAGACCCTGCAGAGGTGCCGGGAGGACGACCTGAAAAGGAAGGAGATCACCACCCACTTCCAAGGGACACTTAGTGAAATTCAGGCCCAAATTGAAGAACACAGCAATCGCAATACCAAACTGTGCCAGGAGAACAGTGCTCTGGCAGAGAAACTGAAGGGGCTCATTTCACAATATGACCAGCGAGAGGCGGTAAAAATCCTGCCACACATAAGCAGACATGAATTTAGACAAGTCACAGTGTTTGTAGTGCTTTCCTATAGTTTCTCAAAGTTAATATGCTCTGAATTTACAAGCAAACTTTTGCCATTGCTTAAATTGAACCAGTATTAATGAACAAAATACATGTACAGGTCAATTGTGTAGCAGTTTAGTCTTTACTTTTATATGTCTTTGAAGTTGGCATCCTATACAGCCAAATAGAACCACTTTGATTTGTTTGTGAAAACTATGCATGCACCATTTCTGAGAAATTAAACATAATACTTCTAAGAATCGGCCTCAGCAGCCTATTGACATCCAAATAACACCAAAGTGGTTACTCATTAGTTTGCCCAACCTAAGGTAGCACATAAGCTAAATAAATTATAATAAATCTCAGATGTTTGTTCTGGTTGCACAAACGTGAACAATGTGCAAACAAATGAGATCACTATGGAGTCATCTGGATGATAATAGGTGCTGACATGCACAAATAAACTCAAACAAACTGTAGTACTTTTACTCATATCCTAATGATGGGTATTTCTGCTATTTTAGTACTTACAGTATGTTATAATGCTGCTGCCTTTGCTAAAGACACTAGCCAAAAAAATAAATAAATAACAGAAGAGGCACTTAAGCCTACCTTCTTGCTATATGCTACTTCTCCCAAGTAAAGTCGCCAACAGGTTGGTTGTGAATATTAATAAAACTTGTGACATTTCAACAGCAGCAAATGCACATGTGGAAAACACTGCTGGACATACGCAAAACCTCACATATCTGGGCTGACATGCTTCCATCAAGCACATGAAATATTTGCAAATTTCGCCTGGGTCTTACATTTATTAGTTACAGTATTTCAGTTTTATGTAGCCAAAACTCCTTGACTAAGAAATAAAACCGCTCTCTGCATGAAAACGACTCATAAATTCACCCAAATGTCTTCCAGAACCTGGAAAAGGTCTTCAAACACAGAGACCTGAAAGAAAAGCTGCTGGAAACCAAACTCACACAGGCAAACATGATACTGAAGGAGGCAGAGGAGAAGCACAAACTGGAAAAAGAGCACGTACGTTTTGTTTATCAGATTTGTTGAGTGCTACAGGCATTTTAATAACACAATTGCAATATTACTCACTTTCATAGTACATTTCAATATTCCACAGCTGCTAAAACAGGTGGCAGAGAACAAATCGCAAATGAAGCTCCTGAAGGAGCAAGAAATCATTATGAAGGATCAGGTACGTCAACAAGGACTCGTGAGGAAAACTGTCATTGTCTGGCGTTCCACCTTTCTAGAGACATGAATATTGTCTTTCTCTCATTTTCTCCTCAGCTTGATATGTACTCCAAGAAGTTTGATGAATTCCAGGGCACAGTGTCAAAGAGTAACAGTGTCTACAGCAGCTTCAAACAGGACATGGACAAAGTAAGCTAAAATTGCTAAATATTTTAAATTAATATTGTTTATATTGTTTGGTTTTAATCCAAAAAATATATATAAAACAAGCATAGGATGAGAAAAAGGCCCCTGAGATTTACAAAAACACTTCAAAAATGTGACTAATGTGGCAGCTATTTTTAGAAGTTGCTTTGATCGTGTGCAGTGATTTTTTTGTTTATTGTAGATGGCCAAGAAAATGAAAAAGCTGGAGAAGGAGTGCCTGTCATGGAAGACACGCTTTGATTCCTGCAACAAGAATCTCATTGACATGGTGGCAGATGTAAGAAACAAATTTCTTCTTCCTAATAACTGCAAGGCCAACAATAAGTGAATTTTCCCCGTTTTGACCAATATGCTCTATACATTTTACTACTTTAACAGAAAGCAATCAAAGAAAAGGAGTTTGAACTCATCACAATCAAGAACCAGAAGCTTGAGAATCTATGCAGGGCTCTGCAAGAGGAGAGGAAGAATCTGTATGGAAAGGTGCAGGGAGCTGGAAGTACAGACATCAACACTGCTGAACCAACAGAGAAGAAGGTCCCTGAAGAACAAGAGACCCCTGAGAATGCTAAAGATGACCCCTTCATCCAGAATACTGCAGTTCCTACCACAACTACCCCCGCTGGGACCCTGACACTGGAAACTCCTCTGACCAAGGAGCTGGATAAGCTGAAAGCTGAGCAGACCCGTCTGAAGGAGATTGCAAGTTCTTTCATTGTCTCTCATGTTATATCCACAGAAACAGTCATTAGCCAATCACAAGGACTTCCTGAGGGTGACCAGGAGCCACAGAAGAACCACACAGAGAACAGCAGGAGCGAACATCTCCAGGATGTACAAGACGACGGATACCAAGAACAGAGAGATCTGGAAATGGAATCAGTTGATTAATGCTGCAAATACTGTGGAAAAAAAACCTGGTTCATGTAAGATTCACAGCAATAAAAAGAAAAAAAAACTTGCTTTGTGTTCACCGTCTAATACTGATGTGTCAAGATGTAAAAGAAAGTTCATTATAATGCCTGCAACAACCTTGCAGATGTGCTTTTTCTAACACACAGATCAAAAAGGAAAGAATCTGATGCTTTCTTATTTCTAGGAGCTATTTTAGGCTCCCTGGTTGCAGTAGTGTAACTTCCATTTCCATTATCACACAGTGTTAGATGGACACGGAGTTCTGCAGCATGATAATCAAATATGTGATTGTTTTATGAAATGTTGAAACATTTTTTAATAAAGTGCATTTCGGTAAAAAAACAAAATGCAAAAATACCAACAACATCTGACCCATAAAAATAGTGGTCAAGGTTCATGGGTATTGTACTAAGAGTTGTTTGTGATGCCAAACAAAGGCAAAACATGTCTTAGTAGAATAGGTTCCTGCATCTCTTATGAAACTATTACAGATCCACGGTTATACAGAAAATAGCTGAAGGAGCAAAGACAACTTTAGTCTCTTGTGTGAAAGCTTTTGTTGAAAATGAAAAAGCTTTGCAGGACCTTGCCGAGAAGGACAGCAAAGAAAGAAGGCAACATTTTGTGAAGCCAGAGAAGTGAACATAAAAATAGATAGTGCAGACACCATGTTCTGCAGTTGGCAGGCGATTCATGGTCATACCATGAGTGGGGGCAGCAAGAGGCCTGTCAATCATTAGACAAAAAGAATGAATCCAAGCAGACTGTTACACACTAGTTTCGTGTACTTTATTTCAAATAGGAAATAATGAATCTCTACAGGAACTAATCAGCTAGAAAATATGTATTGAGTTAAAACTGTTACTGTTGGGTTTGACTGAAGCTGCTGCAGTAAGAACATAGTATATGCAGTTTACAATTCATAGATACTGCTAAAGTACGCCTCTAGGTAAATGTAAAAAAAAAACCCAAAAACAATGTTGTATGATGTTTCCAGCTGTGTCGCTTTGAGGGAGACTGTGCATGACTTTCAGCAGCTAGCTGTGCGTTATTTAAATTAAAAAATCTTGTGTTTTATTCTTACTAAGCATAGCTGATGTAACACAGGTGTAGTGGGATGCCTTCTTTCAGTTTGGATGATGAGTTACAACTGAGACTGTTAAAATACGGGATACGGACCATCAGCCAAAATATATTTTTCACCAGATACCCCTCTCGTGAATGTCAGAACAGGAGAGTGAGTTTGATTAATTTCAATTTCATACACTCAATCTTCTTAAAATATAATAAAAAAAACAAAACAAGTCTTTCTTTTGGAGGAGCCTATTTTGGACTGAAGAAATATCTTGGTAGAGGCAAAAAAGACCTTGCAGGTTTTAATCTGTCAATACTCCTGTTGACCTCCTAGATTGTTGTTTACATAAGAAAAATAGGGAAGAACCAAGTAAACAGGACACACATAAAAATAACGTTTGCAATATTTTGTTTTCTATTCATCCACACGAATAAAGAAGTCAATTTTTCTGGCAGTGTTGTCAGAAGTGACCAGGCAGTAGAGACCACATTGGAATTTTTGAAAAATACTAAAATGGTGTAAAAACAGATTTTGTTTTTTGCCACAGCTGCATTTTGAAGTTATAATTCTCCACGTTTGCCTTACTTGTGCTTTTCCAGACACAGAACTGTTGAAAGTTGAAGCTTGTATCTCGGCTACAGAACACAATTCGTTTTACATAACATTTAGCTTTGTGTCTTGATGTGATATTATTTTTCAGAGATAAGTGCGCTCTCTGTGGAAGTGCTGATCATTTCCTTTGGGAGCTGTGCACTGGCTACAACGGACAGGCTGTCAGTATGCAATGCTGCTGGGCCCTTAAAGTAAAGTCAGGGTGCAGAGCTAGATGACTGTAATGCAGAATACGCCTTTTATACTTTTGTTGATTTATAATTCTGTATTAGATATTGCAGATATGTTGGATGGCTGCATTTGGCCTGGCAGCATCTCTGAAGAAAGTATTAGAATTTGCCAAGATACTGCTCTATGCTGAGTAGGTGGTAGGAAACATGGATTTTTCAAGAGGACTTCCATTAATTCAGAATGACATGTTTCAGGTGAAAAGCTGCAAGTACAAACAAACACGATGTGCCTCTGAGCAAGTCCCAGTACTTTAGTGAAACTTCTCATCTAACCAACAACATACAACAGTTATTGGATCAGTGCATGTGTGACTATGTGAAGGCAAAAACATTTTTGTTTTCACATCTACCAAAAAATTATTTTTAATTAAGATTTATTTAATAAAAGTGTTAAGTGTCTTGTCTGTTCCCTTACATTTTGGTCCAGCTGGGAGGAGACATTGTTTTGAATGAATAACAGAGGGTGCTGTTCTCTCACTGTCTCATGGGCCGACAAACAGTAGAGGACATTTTTATCTGCACAGTGAAGATTAAACTCCTTCATGCACAACACAGTAATTAAAAGAAACAGAACAGGTGACCTCTACTGATAATATTCCTGAACAAAGTACAGAAGTAAGAGTGACTGATAAACAGAAAATAACATTATGTTTCTTCATATGAGCTTATACCACAATTTCCAGCAGTGTAAATTATTTCAGTGCCTACGTTAAAGGTTACTGAAAAGGTAGACTTCAGGTAACAGTTGCCTCTCCCATTTCGACACATCTTGTGTGAAATGGGAGTGTTGGTAGATTTGGATTTGTTTTTATGAGCTGTAAAACATCACACACACATCAGACAAACAAGAACACAGCCACACAAGGAGATGAGATTTTGTCATTTAGGCAAAACCTTTGTAAATACTTGTACTGGTAGATGCAAATATTAAAAGCCAAATGAGAAATCAGTTTCTGGGCAAGTTTAGGTCAACAAACATCTATACCAACCCTTACATAGCTCAAATACACTTTTGTTGTTAACTTTAAATGCTCCATGATGAGGTTTATTTTCACATTTAAATTTTACGATCAAATATTAGAGCAAAAGTAAGAACATTGCACTTGGTACCAGCTACTTTGTGTTTAGCACTAATTAGCAAATTAGCATGCTAACATGCTCAAAATTAATTTGCTTTTTAATCTCACATTTTCAGGAGCTACCACTATTTCTTTAGAGTGATTTTTAGTGTCAGTCTGATGTTTAAGTTTCTTCCTCTACCTGCCACCACAATGCACTCTTAAATTATATATAGGGAAAATTCAACTTACCAGTTTAAGATATCGTCCAACTACCAGTGAGAAAAGGTGAGTTTTGCCCAAGATGAGTATGATCGCCCTGGAAGAGATAATGGAGAATGTGAGATTAGAGGACAAATGGATTTTGGTGTAATTAGTCTACATTATAAGTTCTATCTAGGTTTATGCTTATTAATTGATCATTCAGAGCAGATAATAAATTTAACAGAACAGCCATTTACAATTCACAACATTACAAACAAACTAATAAATCCGACTCTGTGTTTCCAAAAATGTTAGAGTACAACAGCAAAGACAGATGGAAATAAAGGAAGCAGAAAGTGTTTTGATGAAAAAGGAAGAATGTGTTGAGGTGCGAAGAAGTGAGGAAAGGTGTGAGAAATGGTGAGTCTGATGTCTGCGAGGCAACAATATGTTGGTAAATCTTAATTAAAATAATAAATTGGCAGTTGATGTGGAAATATTTTTTTCCTTGATTTGCCATTCTTGTATAAGAATGGGCATCGAAAGGATGCGTATGAACTGGCTAGGTGATACGACTGAAGCCTTTCCCATTACTGGATCATCTACATATGCGAGGTGCCTACGATATACCTGGTGTCCTCCTATAGTTTATTAATTAGCATTTCAGTGAATACAACTGTGAAATGTACTGCAGCGGTTGTTAATGCAGACTTGTTACTCTACATTGGATGCAACACAGAAGATGTTGAGAAATGAGAATACGGAATCTAACTGATCCTACAGAGTATTCCTGGTGTAGTCAAAGCCAACTATCTTGACCCTGTGACACAGAGCTCTGTTGTTGTACGAAACTTTTAGAAACACATCGATGTGCACATCACTGTCACTAGGGGACATTTTTTTAAGAAAGTCTTCCGTAGCAAAGGACATTAAAGACAGTAACAGAAAGATATTGAGAAAGAGACCAAACCCTGCCTCTGTTCCTCTAATCGATAGTCATGGCAGAAACTGTTGTTTCCCACTGTGACATGAGTTACTCTGCAGTTTCCAGCATGCAGACAACAATATCCTTGATTGTTCAGGATTTTAAGCTGTACTGTATATCTAATTAAGTGTTGGTTTTGTTAAGGCTTTTGTTCCACTGTGGATTTACCCTGAAAGCTTCAACAAAAGCTGCCCCATATACACAGTGCTGACTGAATGGGAAGACATGTAACCATAAATTGTGTTGAAAATCACTGGTATGCATGAGAAATGGGATTCCCTCAAGCGTAAATATCCATGTTGCTGTGAAAAATAGATAACAATTCATAGCGACTGAAAAGGTTTGAGACTACTGCGCACTGTCAGCATCACATGACAACTTCTGCACAATGGGTAAAACATGTAATAATTCATTAATGTAATATTTTGTAAGATCTATATAATAAATATTGGAAATGTTTAATAGTAGCACCAGCAAAAATCTACTAGGAAATCAACATAGGTGCTTGTTTTGATTTCCTACTATGATATGATATGAAATGATAACAAATAAATTAATAGATTATAAAAATGGGAATAATTTTTCTGTGATGGACATATTATTAAAAAACTGTTGGACTCACATAACAAAGATCCACTGACCCATTAAATGAGGGCAGCGGAGAGAGGGGGTTTAGAGCAGGCAAAGTGTATGTGGGGATGAATTAGGCAATTATGTTTAAGGTCTCGCACAGTACAATGAGTTTATAAGAGGAGGGGTCTTAACAGATTCAATACCCAGGACAAATGAGAACTTTTCTGTCACTGTCTACTCCAGACTGTTTTCTGGAGAATATCTACAACAACCTGTCAGACCGAAACGTTGAGGTGAATTGGTGAAAATGCCAGAGGAGCAAGAAAGAGAGAAATTAGCCAAAGTTATCAGAGAGTGGAATACCAAGAGACTGGACCTGTTTGAAATAAGTCAACCTGATGAGGTGAGTTGACCAAAGCTGGCCGCATAGTTAGTTAAGTTTGGTAAAGTACAACAGTTGTTATTCACCATTTTCTGGTATTTTATGGACAAAATTCATCAATTAGTCAAAAGATGAAAAAATACAAGAGTTTAACTGAGAAAAAAAACATAAAAGTTAGTTGCACTTGTAACATTACTATTAGTAATACTACTATTCCTTAGTTAAGCTAGTGTTGATCAGTGCTTTGAGATATTGAGGTGTTGGAGAAACAAAAAGCAGTAATGCAAACTTCATCTGATTATAAGTCATCAGGTAAGAAACAAATACTCAAGCTTTGAATAATCATGTATGTAGGGAAGCTCTGTAAATTCTCAAATCCAAAGCAGCATTTTAGATAAAGAAGATTGTCCTTTACATTCTCCATATATATTCAACAATATGGTGTCAGCCAAGGATGGTGAACATGAAAAAAACTAAAAAGATTATTCCTCTCTTTATCAGAGCCTGGAGTTTCATGGTGTGATGCGCTTCTACTTTGAGGATCATGTTGCTGGAAATGTGGCCACAAAGTGCCTACGTGTTTGCAGCAGCTCTTCAACTCATGAGGTTGTCGAAACCCTTTCAGAGAAATTCAGGCCAGATATGAAAATGCTGACTACTTCTTATGCCTTGTATGAGATACACGGAAATAAGGGTAAGCACCTCAGTAAAGATGCTAAAGTTAAACTGACTCTGAGCTTTTTTGCTGTGACCTGCAGTCAATTCTAAAATATTAGTGAAGACATTATTAGAGTGATTATTAGGTTTTGTTTAAAGCATATTTGCTAATAAATAAGCTAAATCGTGTGTCTTATATGACAGTAAATTGAAATATAATTGTAAATATTACTTGATAACCAAATAGTAAAAATAAACATCATCTGCAAATTAACCAATAGTGAAAATAATTATTAGCAGCTGCCCTAAACCAGAAAGATTTCTACATCATGGAAAACATATTTTGCGCTATTTGACAAGTTATACACCAAATATGTTATCAACTGTTATTCTGACCCTCTTTATTTTCCAATTACACAATTTATGTATCATAAAAGAACAGCCACGCACACAGCAGTCCTATAAACTATTTAGGTGTGTGCTTTAACCATTTTTCTGTGTTTTATGTGTGGATTAAGAACGTAAATTGGATATGGATGAGAGGCCTCTGGTTGTGCAATTAAACTGGAACTCAGACAACAGAGAAGGACGTTTTGTGCTCAAGAAAGACAAGCAGAGTTCACAGGTATCTTGAATCTATTGTACTTATTTTCATGAATCAACCAGTCGTCACTAAATGACCAAGTAATGTGCTATTTGACAGCTGGATGATAATTTAGTCTGCGCTTTCATGCTTCATTCACTCACACACAATCTCCTGCTTTTTTGTGTTGAACAATAAAGGAAATCTGTCATGAGAAGGAGAAAGGAGGCATGATTCAAAACTTCAAGAGGACGCTGTCAAGGAAAGAAAAAAAGACAGAGAAGAACAAAGCTAAATCCACAGAGAAGGTTTCAGGAGATGAGAATGGGTAATATGGCTCATTGTTTGCCCATCAGTATTTGTTTTTCAAACTACTGGCCCCAGGCCTACTTTACCTAACTGTCAGAATAACATTGTACCCTTTATAACGAACAACCAGGTCAACTGAAAAGCCCCCAAACAACAGTGAGACAAAACAGCACTGCACAGAAAACAAAACGCCACAGAGGAAATCTGCGCCTGGTGAGTGAGCTGCAAATAGTAGAAAACAGAAACAGTGCCATGTAAATGATGACCAAGACCATGCAGGTTCATTTAACTTCCAATCAATAAAGTCTTTGTTATAATGCATGAATAAAGCACTCAGGAAGTCCTTTTCCTGGCTTTTCAGATCAACCTGGATTACCAATAGGGATTATATTCTCTGACAACTGTGAGTATGAGATACAAATGATTTTTCCCCCACAGTGTAATTTTCTAGTTAAATACTTGTCAGTTGTGGGCTCAGTATCCACCCCTCCCATAATGTTGTCCTGCCCCCTGCTGGTGTCTTTCACATTTCAGCTGAGGAAGCCTTCCTGTCCGCAGTCATAAATTACACCAACAGCTCCACAGTTCATTTCAAGCTCTCGCCTGCATACGTTCTCTATGCTGTGGGACGCTTTGCTCTGCAACGACATTACAGCCGAGGCTGTCTGCAAACAGGGCACACACACAGTGTAACCTTGATCACAAACAAAATGGTGGACATGACAAGGAATGTCATCCAGGCAAGTCAATGTAAACTCTCCGTGATTAAAAAAATTGCCTAGCATAATATGAATAATTACACTGATATACTAGTTGTTTAAAACAAGTGCTTCTTACTATATTTGCCTTTTAGAAGCAGCAGACCATTGCCGGGGCTCTCGCCTTCTGGATGGCCAACTCCTCTGAGCTGCTAAACTTCTTCAAGAATGACAAAGACCTCAGCACGCTTACACAGCAAAGTCAGCTGGATCTGTCCCACCTGGTGCACAAAGCTTACAGGTATAAGAACAGGAGTTAAGAAATGCTGAGATTCTCTAGTGTGTTTGGGTTTAGTTTTGAAGCACAGACAGAATAGAAAATGTAGGACCACGCCTTTTCTCAATTAAACAATTGTATAAAACATCATAAAACATTAATACAATTATATCTGAGCTTGCTCACCTTGCTGCACCCTCATTCAAATTATAGTCACCTCAGCAAAATAAGATTAGATCCCAGTTTACCAGCAACTCCAACATTGCAGATCCCAGATACAGTACACACAAGCACATGAACACTGTGGTAATTTTCCTGTGTTATGAATATGGCAGTACCAAATGGATGAATCAAGTAGTTGAGCCCTGTTTCATATTTTATAGACTTAACTGTTGGAAATAAATGGACAAGTTACTTTCTATGTATATGTTTTATGTTAAGGTTTAGCTGAATTAAACAAAGCTAGTGTTATGTTTTATTCCACCAAGTTACCTGCGACAGTGTCTACAGAATGAGTTAATGAGGTACTTGCCAACTTTTCTGATTGATCCTGAACAACATGGTCATCTACCGGCTGGTATTGGTAAGGATTCTTTAATTTAATACAAAAACAAAAATCATTTTACTCAGTACATCATATAGTACATTTGGATTCCTTTATCAAATGTCTTTTTACTCTTACAGAGATGGTGCTGAACATCTTAATGAACACCATGTCTCTGTTACGCCGTTGTCGGGTCAACCCTGCTCTCACCATCCAGCTCTTCTCCCAGCTCTTCCATTTCATCAGCGCCTGGCTCTTTAATAAGCTGATGAGTCCAGAGGCAAACACTCCAGGCCTGCGCTCCCACTACTGGGGAGCTGCTCTTCGCCAGAGGCTCAGTGCCATTGAAGCCTGGGCAGAGAGGCAAGGCCTGGAGCTGGCTTCTGACTGCCACCTGGGACACATCATACAGGTCTGTATATAATTTGACCAAAATATCGGTAAATCTGAAACTAATAAGTAGACATCAACTAGTTGATGACAACTACAACAGGCGTAAACCTATGACTAAATGCTCTCTTCTTAAGTATTAAAACCGTTAAATAAACATATGTTGTACATAGTAGAACCTTTAGTTGTTTAACTGTTAATCTGTATGATAAATTTATCAAGGTAGAAATTCTGTTATCAAGCCTTTTTCACTGTGGCAAGATATAGATTTTGGGGCGAAATGTTGCATACCTTCTACTCTGACAGGCAGAAATTGTTCATGTTTACAACTAAAACACTGGTTTCAGTCCAAATAAGGTTAGTCAAGAAAAACTCAAAAAGCCATCAGATGAATATTCACAAAACTCAACTTGCATGTGTTTTACAGATGTTATCTCAGGTTTTATTCATTACCTAAATGATAAATTTGATGTTTCAGTGAGTACAAACTGTGAAAATAGCACTGCCTCAATATTTCTAGGCAACCACACTCCTGACCATGAACAAGTACTCCACGCACAATGCGAAGGACATCCAGAATACATCTTTCAAGTTGAATTCATTGCAGCTGCAGATGTTGCTATCCAGCTATCTCTATGCAACCAATGAACCTCACATCCCCCCTGTGAGTACTTTTTACAACTCTCATGTTTCATGTGTTTGTTTTATCTGCTTGTAACTAAAACTATGATGCTGTATTTTACGGCAACTGAGCCTGTCAAGATATGTTGAAACAAAATGAGGATTCTGTACGAATGACAGTTCCAGACAGTAACCTAAAGACCGTGTAGAACAACTGTTATTTTGGCACATGGTGGATAACCAGTAAACAGATACAAGTGTGGCTGAGTCTAGGAGCAGCCTCACCCACCAAACAGCTCAGCAGTACAGATTTAACAAAATTAATAATTAACAATGATGAATATAATAATGAATAATAAATGAAGATAGTAAAGCAAGTTGTCATATTACCCTAGTCCTCTGGGGTGAATTACTTCCTTAATATTTTCTGATAATGAGGTGTGTGAAAAAAGTTAATGTACCTATCTATCCTATGTGTGACAAAAGCCATGTCAAGTTTCCCATTAAGCCATTATTACAGGAAAATAATTTTGTAGCAGCATTCATTTACAACATTACTCTCCACTAATGCCTGGGTTTGCAATAAGCCATTGTAATGCCTCTGCAGAACAACAGCAACAACATGGAAGCTGGGAAATAATCAATTATATTTCCATATTTTATTTATTATATTTATACACAATATTGTGTATAGAATATACCATATAACCAAGCAAAGAGACCCATTTGTTTGGGTGAGAAAATACAATACAATACAAACAGGTTAAAATATCTTTATGTTATATCATATTGAACAAAATTTCCTTTTTTTAAGCACCTGGTTGGAGTGAAGAAAGAAGCGCAGTCGTTTAAATGACATTCTGTGTTTTCCCCATGTTGTTAGAAAGGGGACACTAGTTAGCTGTGACTCTAAAGTAACTTAGATACTTGGTAAATGCTAATGATAGTTTTATCAAAACAACAACCAAAGGGAAAAACAAGAGCTCTGCCACTACCTGAGCCTAATTTTCAGTTAATAGCAATACAGATATTGTACATGAGTATATGGTAGCACTATGCAGATGATTAGCCTTAATAATGGAAGAGGTTATTCAAGCACCTGTTAGCAACCTATTACCATTAGCTTAACCAGTTTAGCCAAACAATCAACAAACTGATTAGAACCAAGACATTGTTTAACAGGTGAAAGAAACACATGCATACCTTCTGAAATTAAACAGCCCCCATAGAGCAGCACAACGCCGGGATAAATGTAAACAACTAAACTTTATACCAATAATACTGATTTAACTTTAGCTAACCGGAACCCGTCAACGGCTGATGAAGCTCAACTGAAGGTAGTCTGACATTAGCATTAGCAGTAGCATTAGCGGTGGGCGGGGCTTTGTCAGTTTAAATATCCCGCCTTTGACGTTGCGTACGTAGGTTTTCTCCGCGCTGTGGTCTTTAAATTACAGGCTTCGCAATATTATAGTAAAACTAAAGTTGAGACTTACATTATTTACCACGGCACACAATGTTGCTTCGTCTGGAAAAGGCTAAAGGCTCTTAAACCTGACTTTTGAGGTGCTTCAACATTACCATGACCACTACCACTGAGTACTACTGTTACCTTTGACATCTACTACTGAGACTCTAACCACTGATAAATATTAACCTACTTCTTTTCTAATCTGACAACACTATAGATTTTGTATGTGAAATATCAATCTTCAAAGTAACTATAACTGGTAGTAAAGAGTAAATAATATTTTCTAAAATGTTGTAGAATTAGTATATGTATAGTAGCAACAGAACTACTGAAGTAAAATAAGTGTACTGTAAGTACAGGTAATGTAGTTATTTTCCACCAGTGTACTGCAAAATCAGTTCTTCTACTTGTGTCTACTTATAACTACTTGTAAACAACTGCCTCTATAACTAGAAGTACCACTATCACTCCATTTTCAAAATAATTATAATTGATACTTCTATTTCTTATTAAATAGTCTAGTCTAGTCCATTATCATTATTTTATTGGCATTACTTTAATTATATACTTTTATACTTACAACATGTACCTGAAAGGTCAAAGGTCAGGGTCTGGAAGGTCCCCAGTGTTTTGCTCATGGTCACGGGCAGATTAGATGACTGTCACAGAATGATAAATGCCAATCTCTGAACTAGAAGGACCTTTTCCTGAAAATTTCCGCTGTCTGATCCACTTGTCATCCTTGCTGCAGGATTTGATCGATGTTGTAGTGACAGCTGCGGAGAATTCAGCAGATTACCTAATTCGGAGCGAAGGACGGGACATTCAGCTGGAGGAGAGCCTCGACCTCCACCTGCCCTTCCTGCTGCCAGAGGGAGGATACTCCTGTGACACAGTGAGAGGAATCCCTCCAGGGTTTAGGGAGTTTTTAGAGCCAATCTGCCAGAAAGGTATAGAATAATGAACAGATTTGAAAAATCTAAATGTGGAAATCATATCCGGGGTTGTGGTGTATTTAAAAGAAACCAACCAAAATTGGGTTATTTGTCACATATTTGTATTATACATTCTTCTCCTCCAGGTCTCTGCTTTTTAACATGCCTACCAAACTCAAAAGGTGACTGGACTGTGTACTTCAGTGAACCGACGCCTTCTGCAGATAGCACATACCTGGTAAACAAAAGGACAGACTATGTTCTATAGTGAAGTAATTTCATCTCAACAGCATATCAAGCATTTTTGCAGGAGTCATGCATTTTATTTCTATTTCCTTCAATAGGCAGCAGACAGAGAGCCAGAGATTGTGACCATCACACTGAACAAACCTCTGAACAGTGGAATGGGGGCCAGCATCGTGGCTGCCAAGGTGACCGCCTCAGTTCTGATGTGCTCACTAACTGGAACTTTTCAAACACAAAAACTATCAGCCAGATGTCTCAGCTAATTATCACCCTCCCTCTTATTTTGCCACAGGGAGCAGGGCAGGGTAACCTTGGGATTTATATCAAATCTATTGTAAAGGGAGGACCAGCTGAAATGGTGAGCGCTAACACACTTTTGATTCATCTGAAGCCGAATCTCAAAGAATTTGTTGAAAAGATACAATACAAGGAAATGTCACAATAAATCCAGTGTGCATCTACTTTGTACTTCGTGCAGGATGGCAGGTTAACAGCTGGGGACCAGCTGCTCAGTGTGGACGATCAAAGCCTGATTGGCCTCAGCCAAGAAAGGTATATAACAGGACAGAGTGTGATAATGTCAGGAATCGCATCTTTTTATATACTCCTTCCCCACTTCAAATTTAATGACACGTTTGCTTTACTGTTTAACAATTAAAATGGGTGACCTTATATTCTGATTTCGGTTTAGGGCAGCAGCTATCATGATGCAAACAGGCCCCGTTGTGACCTTACAGGTTGCAAAGTATGGGGCGAGCTACCACGGCCTGGGGGGTCTGCTGAGCGAACCAACTCCTGAAGGGCCTACAGGTCAGAACACAATATGTTAAACCATTACACTTTTCCACTTCATCCCCCATGACCTAATTAAAACCTTTTTCCTTCTTCACAAGGCGATAAAAGCAATGTTAAACCGAATGGAGAGGTGGTCATGCTGTACAGCGTCGTGGATCCTGGTCCCTCTGAGCAGCTCCACGTAAGCAGCAAAAGGAAGAAAGACCAGATAATGCAGAGGAACAGGCAGCTTTATCGCTCCAATCCCAATATGACCAGTGGGTGCACTTCTGTTTGGATCACTTATCACTGCTGGGCACATACAGTAAATGCTTTAATATGAAATATGATTAATGCTGGAGGGTGACTCATTTAAACATATTTATTTTCTCCTCATTTCAACAGACACTAGCCTGGTGGATGGAGATGAACCTGCTGCTCCTGTTGTGAGAGGGAACAATATTGCTGCTGTTTCCAGCATCAGCCTTTGCACTGATGTGAGATATTAGATTTTTTTAACATTTCCTTTGTGGTGGAGGCAGCACACTTAACTGTTAGAAATACCCCTTTTTTTCTAGTAAAAGATTTTTTTTGTTGTCTGTACAAACTGTAAAGCCCCCTTGTAAAGCAGTTTGATTTAGAAACATAATCAGCTTTAAAACTGTATATAATTTACACGTTTTCCATTTTGTAATTCATGTATTTTATTTACTGTTGGATAGGACTTGCCAGTGGAGTTAGAATTTCCATTAAAGATAGTAAGCATTTATTCCCAGTGCTAATCTTTGTAGCATAAAAAATAATTCTGAAATCATTTTCATTAACCATCATCATGGAAAGACTGAGCACACAAACCTGAAACAAAAACTCCACAGTTGCAAAAATCAGCTTTTTTTGAATTATTTTATGTCACTATTCAGTCATTTCACAGAGAATATCAGACACTACCGACCCCTAAATCCCAGGGCAGGAACATATCTGAAAGCAGTTGGCCACAGCAAACATTCACAACGCCTTTAAGGGCTTTAGATGGACAGAGCTGCAGTAAGAAGACCATCATGGTAAGTTTTAAATTGCAATAAACAGTCATAATGTCCCGCTGGCAGCCCAATAATCTCTGTATTTACCCCTCTAGCGTCAAGCTCTCTCACAGGAAAACTTGTGCGTGGACAGTGGATGCCCCCTGCTGGACAAAAGGCAGAGCATGTGGGAGCAGCAGGACTGGAGGGCAAAGCAAACCATGAGCCACTACTCATCTTTCCCAATTCGCTCTAGTGTTTCTAGTCACGACATCCTCTCTGATACCAGTTCTCCAGCAAAAAAACAGCATGGTCTTCGTACAAGTGGTGCTGGTGTCTGGAGAACCCCCTTTTCACAACACCCAACACCTACACCTACACCTTCGATCCAGCCAGTACGCATAGACATCCCTGTAACCAGAGCAGTGAAGACACAGTTAAATCCCCCCCTCACCACCTTCCAGAGTTCTTCTTTTCTGGAAGTAAAGATGGGCCAAACTCTTAAAGTAAATGGACAAAATCAGAGTCCTCAAAACCAAAATATCTATGCATGCCCTATTTCTGCAGCTAAACAGCTACATCAGCCCTCATTTTCATCACAGCAGCAAAGAGCCAGCACACTCAGGGGTCAAGCAATAAAACCCACAGTAAGCCTCAGTCCAGTTAAACATGTCTCCTTCCAAGAACCTCCCACTCAGCAGAAGAGGGGCACAAGTCCAATGAAGCAAAAATACCCCCAAGAGCTAAGTGACCCATGGAGGAGGGAGGCTCAGGAGAAGCTGGAGAAGCAGCAGAGGCTCCATGTGGTGGAGCTCCTGCAGCAGGAAGTAAAGGAGCTTCAGGCTAAAGCGAAGCGCTCTGCAGAGGAGAACGACCGACTTCGCAAACTCAACCTGGAGTGGCAGTTTCAGAAGAGGCTGCAGGAAATTCAGCAAAGAGGGGAGGATGAGGATGATGAATACGATGATTTGGACATGATGGCGATGATACAGCAGCTGGAGGCAAGAGCACAGGTGAAGCACGTCTTACAGGTTAAATATAAATCCCACAGTAAAATACTTAGACATGGTGAAGAAACCAGCTGTCTCTTCTAGGTCCATTAAGTTGAACAAGTCAGTTGTGACAGTACATCCCAGATGTGATGTGGGAAATGGAGGCAATTCGTCATGATGAAGAGAAGTGTATAAAACATTCAATAGGAAAATGCTTGTGTTTTCTAATAAATAGTTTATCATAACTATATTACTTCAATGTAATTACAAAGTCAAACTCCCTGGTAAATTGTGATTATGTTTTCGGACACTGGTATCATGTGGGATACACTGTTGTTGTACATTAAAAACATACTGCAGCATCAATGTATGAAAACATTGAATAATGTATGTTAGGTACATATTAAAGTTCCAACAGCATCTAAAATAATAATATCATATTACCAGAACAGTCATAGTAAACTATGTGATTTGATTTTGCTCCATATTTAGAACAAGGGGAGCTCTGGAGGAAATATCAACAGTCAACTGGAAAAGCAGGAAGTAACTCGCCTCTCCCAAACAGAAGACAAAACACAGAGAGGTCATTTTTCACCAATGGATCATAAACAGTTTCCATTTAATTAATTCAAAATACATTGTTCTCATCATACTTAGCATCGCTTTCATGTTTTGGCAGATCAAAGATCAAGTGGACTGGTGGAAGATGTTCAGAAGGAGGCATCAAAAGAGTGAGTTTACATTTTTTTGGCAATTGAAACATAACATTGAAATTCCGTCCAATCTAACAAGAAATTTTACAGCATGTTGACTTAATGATACCATTGTATATTGTCACAACAAGCTTCTTCTATTTCAGTTATTGACACAATAACACATCAGCTATAGTAATTCATTTTTTCCAGCACGTTTGAAATAAATCCCTGAGTAAAATCTACAGACTGTATATTTAAAACTGCACAAGCTACTGTTTGCGTCCCCATACATGCTCCCACTTTAATAAAATTCAAGTATTCCAGCTCATATTACTACTTATTTACAGACACCAGGAGGAGAAAATCAAGAGAGCATCAGCTCCTGAAACACTCACATTTAAGGAGCGTCAACGTCTCTTTTCCCTGGCATCCAGTTCATAAATGAAGTTTAAAGCCACATAAACAGAAGAGAAACTTGTAAAAATAACGTACTAGAAAAATGAAGAATGATTATACAGTACAGTGTGAAAAGGCAGTGTGCGTATGTACTAACGATATAAATGTTTGTGTTAGTTAAATGAGAAAAAGGGCACACTGTGTGTAAATTCAGTTCACCATTGTTTTTTGTTGTCGTTTTAATATGTTTGAACATTATTTTTTGTATTTTCCTATTCCTTCAAAATAAAAAATGAATTCAGGAATATAATTTGTTTATAATTTCTGAATCTTTTTCTCAGTACTTTATGCTTATTAACTCTAATAGTTATTAGTGTCTGCACCACTGTGAAAGCTATTTAATACGCTGGTAAAACTGCACCACTGCTTTCTCTTGTTCGTGAGTTTCGATTGAACCTTTCCTCAGTCTGCGGATCTCGTTGATGGCATCGATTCCTGAAATCTTCCTCATCTTCACCAGGTAGCAGGCCAGCATGGTCCCTGTTCTCCCAAAGCCATGCATGCAGTGAACTCCCACACCCTTAAGAGGAACAATAATACAGTATTTATTTTTGGTTCATCTCCTGTAACACAGCACATATCCTGCATTACAGTACTGTAGCTTGTGAGCCAGCGGACAGTAGTAGGTACACTTCACCCTGGAGAGTCCTAAATGTACATAAGTCACGTCAGTCTATCTAATATCTAAGATCTTACCTCCCCTTTGGCGTTGGCCTCTTCCACGATCAAGAGAAATCTGTCAATCTGACTTGGTGAAGGAGGAGTAAAGTCAGCTATCTTGATGTGGTGCAGCTGTAACTCTGGACACGTGTCATGGTAAGGTGGTTTTCTCTCACAAAGACAAACCAGGTGTTTGATACCATTGTCCAGCAGATACTGGTATTCACATGTCATTCTGGGCATTGCCATTCCGGCCAATTTTCCAGGCTCAACCCAGGAAAAGTTGTGTGGAGCTAAAGAGGACATAATTGTCAACCTGTGGAGAGTAAGACACCACATCTGATTTATATACTTGTGATTTATTAAAACACAGAATCAAGCTCAAACACACATTCAAACAAAGGCGATTAGAAAAGTAACATGATGCTATGCTTTGCTTATAAGCATCACAAAATTACTATAGCTGTGACCTGCTGAGACAGCCAATAATGTAACCTAGCTTTAGCATTTTGTCGCAAGCTTTTAAAGTAAATATTACCTTTCCAACAAGTTGAGAAATTCAAGTCGAGCGGTTGAAGAGCCTGTGAGAAAAGTAAACACTGCAGGAATGACAGTGTTTGACATCGTCGAGCTATTTATCTAGCCAACATTAGCATACTGGCTGGGCTAGATAGTTCAGTAACTTAATACTGAGGGATTAGTTTGTTAACAGTACATATTTCAACACAGTAAGACTCACGGTTGATGTGGAAATACGCCCTATAGCAGACTCCACCGGGTTTTACTGAAAGATAAGTGAAATAAAACCAGAGTTTCTAACGCTAGTTTAGCTGTCAAACTTTAGAGGCACTTGAAGCTAACTAGGTTAGCTAACAGCAAGTGTCATGTTTATGCTAACTGTCTGTTTTTTAAACTAAACGTTGCAAATGATAATCACTCTAACACATTCACATATTATTTGACAGCTAGCGTGTATCACAGTGGGCTAACGTTATTTACTCACCGTTTTTCTGTAAAAGGAGGACAGACCTGGAGCTACCAAACTTAGCTAACAATTAAGCTAATAGCTGAATTCAATAGTCGATTAGTAGAGTTATACGCGGACAGACCTTATGGAACAACGGCTTCAGATTTAACCAAGTTCAGCCTAAGTCTGCTGTAATACTCGATGGTGCAATGCTGTACCTTTACCTACAAGACGATCAATCAGGGTGGCAACCAGCTGTCATAAAACGGGTCTAAAAAAACACAAGTAACTAGCTAACTTAGCTTAGCTGCTATAAATAACTGTGAAATAATAGGTTCATAAAGAGGAATCGATATTTTAACGATTTCATCATGATTCTGACTTTAGACATTTCACTGCTATAATATACAAACACACCAGCCCCACTGAATTATAACATACATCAAATAAGAGATTATAAGACAGTTTGAAAATATGTGTCTCTGTGTAGTCCAGGTCGCAGTCTCCTCTAGAGGCGTGGGTTCGAATCCCACTTCTGACAACAACCTATTGGCAAGAGTGGTTTTATTTGTATATATGTATTGTATATATATGTTATTTTCAGGCCTTAATTGTGTGATTCCACCACCTGGTTAAGTTTCCATGCATGTATCAAATGAACAAACCATAAGACATTTTACTGTTTACATTAGATAAGGGTCTCTTATATCATTACCATGATACCTCAGACCACAGGTAGGTACCACAGGGCTTCAGAACTAGCTGTCATGGTAGGTGCTTTGGCCACAGTTGTTTGGTGTATAATGGGTACCACAGTAATCACCAAAGTTCAGTCAGTAGTGTCTAATACATTATGTTTTTATGCACCACAGTTCATTCTACTGCTATGATATACTACAAGCAGTACTGGGTTGGTTGTTGGGTATAGTCATGTCTGGGCTTAACACTAAAAACACTACACACAAAGGTACCAGATTACCATTTCTGAGCCATCATGTGCTGCAGAAAGATTTCAGCATAGGATGCTCCAAATATACGTTGTTTACTTGAAGCATAGGTTCACATTTTTGACTACAGTTTTTACTTTACTCATTCATATTGTACTTTAAAGGGCAACATCAGAGATTTTTAGTTGTAGTTGGTAAGTATTAAACCTTACGTGACCGATTCACTTTCACGTGTCGAAAGAGGCTACTTTAAACTACTACTACTATTTCCATCCAGTGGTATTATAAAGGCACTGCTCCTTTTGAATAGTCAGTAGGCCTGTGTGTATATTTTGTCTAATACACTATATCTCTCTCTATGTGTGCTGTTTTGAGTGATTTGGCACCAACGCCTAAGATTTTACCTGTATTTTGATGCCAGTAATTGTATATTACTTGGTTCTTTGCTAAATTTATACATAGGTTTTTGCAATTTATTATTTAGAATAACATTTTCAGTTATAGAAATGTTTCTTTGAGCATGTTTGTGCTTATTACGGTAAAACATTCGAATTTTTTCACTCTGATTTTATGATTTTCTGTATATTGTAGGTAAAATATGAAGAAATGTGTAAAACAATATTTTACATACCCATGTCTGAGGCTGTGCTGAAAAGAATGAGACCAAACGAACATGTGCATGTAACAAAGATTGTTAAGAAGAAATAAAAGGGAAAAAACACAAGTAGTCATTTTATGCCACCGACTGAACTTAAACTAGAACCACACGCAGGATGAAAATTGGTAAAACAGCTCTGAATCCATATATGTGAATCGTCCCTGCAGTTGCAATTTAAATACCTGTAGAGGGCACAACATCTCCTGCAGCAGAATATCAATGATTCCACTACAGGTATGAAACGGTGCTTGTGCGGTAGATGATTCTATTTCATTACCCTTAGGTGGAGCTAAACTAATACTGTGCAGCCAAACACTGATCACAGCCACAACTCTAAACTTATGCTTTGAAACATCCAGTTACAGTATTTATGTGACGATAACGTCATACACTGTGGGGTTTATTTAGATTTCTAGAGATCACAATCTGTATTTGTTTTAATTAGTGTATATCTAACATCTGAAATAAATGAAAAGAAACTCCACAAATCCAATAATTTCTGCAGTAATTGCTGCTTCAACACATTTTAAAGTGTTAAAATCCGTCACCAGAGTTATTTTATATTTGAGAGATGTCTTTTTTGAGTTGAAGCATTCTTGTTTTAATAGTTTTTGCGTCCAGATGGAGGCTGCCGCTGTTTCACACAATCTCCACATGAAAGGAAAGAGAGTAGACAGTTTGTCCATTTCATGCAATAGTTAAGGATACAAACACAAACGTTCAGAACTCACAGCACGGCACAGTTTACTCGCTAGTCATTTTGTACAAATAGTAGAAAGAGGGTTTGTATTTGAAGGAGACAAACTGCATCACATGTTCCATATAGATGTTGATACACAGACTGACTTTCAGAAACATCTTCCGTAAAGAGAATCACAGAGTCGAATGTTTCAGACATCCCATTAAAAAAAAGCTTTCACTAACCTGTTGGTGTAAAAAAAAAAGTGAACAGCAGTTTCAGTAACCACAGACAGATATAGAAAGATATCTACTTGATAGGTAAAATTGAAATAAGCACAAAATTAAAAATAATAAAAAACATTCCAATAATGAGGTCGCATCTAGTGGTAGGCATACAGTATGTTTGTTTGCTGTCCTACGGTGCTCGACCCACCCACAAACCATTTAACAGAACATGTGAAAGTCCCCAAGAACCACAAAATATTTTTATTATTTTATGTTTAGTTTTTTCTTACACACATCACAACCTGAAAACGTCTTAGGTTGACTGGTAGTCCATTACGTCTCTGTATTATCCTCCTCCTCATCACCATCATCCCTTGTGTGTCATCTAAAAAGCACAGATCCCTTCAACATGCTGCAACACCTGTCAACAAAGCAATCACGACCCCTTTAATGTTTACATGGTAACTCTGTGGTTTTCATTGTCGCACTCTTTAGGTGCCGTTCGAGACAGGGGGCAATAATCGCCGTGCCTTCCTACTAGAAGATTTCTACGTATTTTGAACGTCCGCGTTCAAAGTCCCACACTGAGCAGACTGCTGAAGGGCCATGGTGAGTTTACAGGATGGCACAGAAGAACTTCTTCTCCCTGAACGGGTTCTCTGACGCTGGCACCGGCGATAGCAGAGGGTCCTCTTTAGCATGAGCTTCACAGTATGACATTAAGTCTGCCGCTGCTTTCGACACCTGGAATTCAGCATAAATACATGTCAGTAACATACGCTCATGTCTCGATGGTAAGCATGAAGCTACAGCAAACAGACTTAGCTTAGCTTAGCATGCAGACTAAACGGGTAGAAAAAAAACCCCAAAATGTCAAAGTGCTGTGTTTACACTTTTAAACTTTACAGTTTTTGTTTGGATTTGTTCTACCTTTGTACAGAGCAATGCTAGCTGTATCCATGTGTTACCCTCCTGTATGCTAAGCTAAGCTAACTCCATTTTGATTTTATATTTAATGTACACTGTAATGTCACTAGACTGCCATTAATCTTCCCATGAGACCTTTGGCAAAAAAAGGGAATAAAAGACTATTTCCAACAATATCAATCTTTAAGTATGGTGTGAGTGATTATCCTAGCTTAGCATCAAGACTTCCTGAAAACCACCATCAACTTTAAATCACAGTTTCTGTCCAGATTATATAAGCACGGCCTAATATGTTCATTTATATCTGCAGAGAAGCAGGTAAGCACATTTGAATTCCTGACAAAGTGACGTGGGTTGTTTTTCATACTTTTTGTGTGTGAGGACCAGGAAAGACTCTGTGGATGTGTGTGTGCATTAAGCCAGTTGCTCTTTTACATCAAAACTATGTGATGATTATTTTAGAAGTTAGACGAGCTGTTTGATTTCTTTCACTCTTCACCTAATTATAATTAGAGCAGGTCTCTATCATCACCACTGACTTCCCTTTATATTACTGACTCTTTTACATGCTGCTCAACGGAGAGATGCTAAACTTTTTTTCATTGTTCCTGTAACAGTGACAATAAATCTTATCTTATCCCAGCTCATACAGCATAGTCAGCTCTTCTTCTCGCTGTTGGTACCACCCACAGTTGCCATGTTTTGTAGTTTGCATGTGTGAAACATGTATGTGTCCATAGAGTAGACGATCAAACTGAAAGTACTAGTTAACTTTTCAGTGACTTTCTCCCTTAAGGATCAGACGTTCCTGTCATCTGCCTTATAATCACTGAATTACTGAATTTCCTAAACAAATCAGAGATTTAGCCCAATAAATACTGCACACATAGTGTACGTGTAACATCTATTCTGACCAGAATTTAGTCTCAAAAGAATCAGAGCAGATAGCTCGGACAGGACAGATGTGATAATATTAACATTAATAATATTTATGTGTCCCTGTAAAACGTTCCAGTGAGCTAATGCATGTATGTACATTTTAATAAACGTAAAACATGTCTCTTGCTGTGAGGAAGTTAAATTAACTCATATTTTTCACCTTTATCCTGTCAATGTTGGCCTCCATCTTCAGCTGCTCCACCAGCTTCCTGGTTTGTGCGATGCTGGCCGTGTTATTGCTCGCCATGGGCGCTGTCAGTCAGGTCTCGTGTGCTCTGTCTACATAGAGGAGAAAGAGATTTAAACATCCCAAACATTGTAGGTGGCACGCCGTGTGCCACTGAAGAGGGCGAGCTCTATAATATAACAGGTATGCAAAGAGGCGTGATGGTAACTGATACCCTGTTGATTATCACATGCCTGTGAACACACACGCACGAAAACCACACACAGAACATATTATTTATGGTGTCAGTTGCTAGGCAGCCTGTGACAGTGAGCGGGAGGCAGAGGAGGTGGGAGGAGAGTGAGGGGGCAGCGCTTTGTCCAGCACTATATTTAAAATGGTTAAACGGATAAGCAGCATTACTAGTTTCAGAGACAAAAACTCCTATTGGCTGCTGATGACTGTGGTTTTCCTGATGCGTACTCATACAGCAGACACGTCACAGTCACAGCACGCACACACACAGACACACACTCTGCCTCGTATGATGGACGATAAATACATTGATGTAGTTTGCCTTTAATCAAAGCTAAAGCACATTACAGGATCTTAGCTAGACAACAGTTAGACAACATCTTCGCTACATGATTTTAAATATTTGCTCTATGTAATCCACAGTCAACATGAACACGCTCTCTTATCAAACACACATCTGAGAACCAGTAAGTCAGCTTCACTAAAGTGATAGTGCTCCAGCTGTGCAGCACAATGTGTTTACACAGATGGAAGCTCAGCATCTGGAGCTCCCCACGTCTGCTGGTGCCGAAACCCGACTTAATGCCTCAGTTTTCTATTGACTATAGGAAGCCAACTAATGTCACCAAGCCTGACTAATTTCTTCTTCCTTATGTTGAGGATTGTATTGACAGGTTAGCTTGTTATGTAACCTCTAACCCAGCTAGATTTGCATAAACGTTACTGGAAAGCACCGTGGGTACAGAGGTACAGGTTAAAGCACACACTTTTCAGCGCCTGATGTGGAAAGTTGTCTGGCATGGCTAATTGTGAAGTGTGTTTGGATGAAGTTGTGTATTCACCTGAGGGACACTTGTGGCTGCGTTCTCATACTCATACTCATGAAATTATTAATTTAGATCTTGTGCCCTGTTTGGGAGCATCTGTTTTAGATGTGGTTCAACACCGGCCTACTCAGTTTTTCCTTTACGTTCGTTTTGGTAGTTTTCTTGTTCGTCTGCCTTTTATAACTTGCAGGTGCTCTAGAACAGCATCGTCTTTGGTGTGCGATCAGTCGTGATGTGTTGTTAAAACTACTTTTTGATTACGTTAAAGGTGATTTTTAATACATTCGTCACAATATTGTTGAATTTTAATGTTTTTCTAAAAACTGATCCTTAAGGTGGTCGGTGCTGAAAATGTCTCTGTCAGTTGCAAAGCAGAATAACTGTGAAACAGTAATTCCTCTCTGGACGTTGTAGCTAGTTCAAATCATTTGGTGATATCTAACTTTTATTGAGGTGAGAGAGGATTCCAGGTATGACCACCTGGATCAGTTGTTGCTGCACTAAGAGACTAGTATTGAAATACTTCTGGAAAGGTTAACTAAGTCTTTGTAGATAGTTTATCTCACTGTGGATCTCAATAGTTTAATATGAGGTATGGTTTATATTGTTCTTTGTCACTTTCATCAGAGGTAAACTTTGCTTCTTTAAGGTTAAATTAAGGTTGGAATAAAAACATCTTTTCTGACTTTTTAAGGACTGAAACGTTCCCTCATCATGAACTGATGTCAGTGCAAAGCAAGCAACCTGCAGCCGACTGCACAGTGTTAGCAGCGTAACATAAACACTCACAGCTGCGGGGTCCTGGTTGTTCTCACTCTGAGGGGCCCTTCACCTTTTAGGGTTCCTGTGTTTTAGTTAAAGCTGGGAGAGATGTCAAAAAAACTCTCAAACCTACTACGTTGTTATTTGTGTCCGTTTTTAAAGGAAGCAACATGTGGAATTATTCTTTGTGCCGATGAAACGAGCTTCAACTAAAAGTTAAGTGAAACAATAATATTATACAAATACTTATTTGTTGCACGCAGACCTCACTTTGTCTTAAAACAGAAACAGGGCCGAGACCTACTACAAGGACGTGATTGACATGTAGAAATTAGTCTTTGGTGTGTTTTGTATTAAGGCCACAATATTGTTTCAACACTCAGGGGAGCATCAACGCAGGCCAGCGTCTCACCAGACTACTGAGAAGGAGAGATGTCACTCTTTAATGTTTCTGGGATGTCTGCAGAAAAGTGGAGCTGCGTTCTTTACAGAGAGTAATCGCATATGAGACAATAGCCTAGTTAGTGTGGAACTGTCAAACAAAACCAGCTTGTTAGCCTGGCTCTGCCCAGAGGTAACCAAGTCGGATGAACCGCACCTTTTCATTAACACTTTGTCTTGTTTGCTTCATTTGCAGCATGAACCTGCAAAATATAAAAGCTACTTAGTAAAGCTGTAAGTATTTGTTATTTCCCTGCTTACTGTTGATGGAGGGAGCAAAAATGCCACCCTTATATGCTCTTATCTAGAGAGGGTGAAATGAGGGGATGGTGACATGCAGCAGAGGCTCGTGCAAGTGTGAACTCCAGGACGTATAGCTGGTACCTTGTGGAGGGTTTTAAGATGAGCAATAAACACTTTATTTTAGGCTTTTTAGCTTGTTCTCCTGAGGTAAGGGAAAATTTTACAGCTGCTCTTCTGTATCATAAAAACATTCTTCTTCCTTCCTATCGGTCAACTTCTCAAAATACCACCCAGACATGTTGCACATGGTGTCAACATGCTGATAACATCCTAACAGGCACTGATAAATAATGCATTCAGATGGACACAGGCCTTAACTGTGTCAGCTGGCGACGACTGTTTAGAAGCAGAGTGAAGGAGCTTTCATCACCTATCGCTCACGCTGTAACATTATGAAACCATCTGAGTCTCCGTCTTCTCTGATCATGCTGCTCTCCCTCAGGTCTGGACTTACTTCTTACCTCGTCTGCTTACGCCTCCACGCTCTGCCCCAATGTCCCCCCCCCCCGCTCTCTGCAAATACTGAGAAAGTGATAGAGAGTAGAAGAGAGTGAGGTTTACTGTGCAGGCTGATCACAGACGTGCTGAATGCTTTCAATCCTGCATTCCAGATAAGCGTCTGTCCTCTGATCGCACATATGCCATGCAGTGGATAACACAACAAACTACAGAGAAAGATGCACGTGACGCACAATCAACCATCATGTTTATTTGTGTTTGTGCAGTTAGACGAGAAGCTTAGCAAAGACTGGAAACAGCTGAGCTGGTTCTGTCCTTCACTTCCTTCCTGAGCTATATTGCTTTGCATGTACAGCGTGAAGTTTAGCATGAACTGGAGTATGTGCTGGACTTTTTCAGGGCTCAGTCCTGCACAAAAGCTCTTTTTGTTTTTAAGGTTTTGTGTTTTTTTTGTGAAGGTTAAACAAACTAAACATATCATGTTGCTGTTTCTAGTGTGTATGCTCCCTCTTCATTTACCACATGGGGACTGGAGAGGCATCGAGCTCTTGCCAGCTTTCAGAAATGAAGTGTACAAGGCGCTTCTCCTAAAACGTCCTTTAAGTCGAGCATCTGTGAGTGCTGAGCCCTGCACCTCCCTTCCTGAGACACCAAACTGAAACCTTAACATAAAGACACCGTCCATGTGTCTTACACACATGCAAAACTAAGTACGACTCAGTTGCATGTAATCACCATTATTGACACAGGATTCCCTGCTGAGCGATGGGATCAGATGATAAACAGAGTCAGAGTCACGAGATCTGTCACTTGTGATCCTGTCACAACATGTTTTATTTGCTCGAAGCATGTGTCTGCACACAGAGACATCCGGACCTTCACTCATGAGATTTACATTTACGTCTGGGGTTTCCCAGGAAAAGTGTCTGTTCTGTGCTGCTGCGCGTTTGGAGCTGGTGGAAATGAAAAAACACAGGCAAAGGTTTTCTCATGTGGGATTGTTTGTATTTCCACTGAATTTTAATTGATTTATCAATTAACTATTAGTGCATTAAAATATGGAAACCATAATGAGATTAGTGTGCAGCTTCTGCTGAATGTTTTATAAACTTGCAAAAGAACCTTTGCACATTTTAGTTTATTTACTAATTAGTGTTTTTCACATTATAACAGCATTTTGCAATCATACCGGCATAAAGGCTCCCAGTCATTTCCACTTACAGTGCAGTTAAAAAAAGGCTGAATTCCCTATTGAATGTTTGTGTCATCATATTTATGTTTCATGCAGCAGCTAAATCAGGGGACAGCGAGACAGCGAGTGTTAAAACAAGCATCTTGAGCTGAACTGCACCAAATGGAAAAAAGATGCTTCATGGTACGTGACTGACACATTTCTCTCCTGTGTTCCAACCTTATGCTCCCAGCCCTCCCTCTGTGGAGGACAGGTGTTCAGCGATAGGACTGAAACACCCCCAGCATGCTCCATCCTGCTGCTAGCACCACAGAATCAATCTGAGCCCCTCCGCCATCCTTCCCCTGCCATTTGGAGCTGTTTTGAACTCGTTCCTCCGGGGTTTTCAGGGGGTCTGTGTTCGTGACGAGGCTCTCCACAGATGTGATTATAGCTGCTGTTTTACTCTGGGTGTCTCTGACTTAAAGGGTGATTAAGCACCACAGGAAACATCCTGGTGAAAAAATATTATTCCTGTCCTGTCGAAAGCGACGGTGTCTCACACACTCCCACACATGCTGACTCTAAGCTCGGTTCTCCCTCCCTCTTTTTCCTTCTGTAGTACACACCTTATTATTGCGTCCTTTTTTTTCTTACACTGTCCAAGGAGACAAATTAAGGTGGCCAAGCAGGGAGTGTTCTCTCCTCTGTGACGCCCAGGGTGTGAAATCAGAGTGTGGTAATTAAAAATCTGTCCCTGGCTCCGTCACCTGGTCCCTGGACATTCAGTAATTAACCTGCGAGGGTCTGCTTAGAGATAACTGGGGCTAAGTTCGGAGGTCCACATAAGGCTTGTGTACACAAGGATGGATGTAAACAACTGAAAGTTTGCCCTTGCCCCACCCTTGTCAGTAACTGCTGCTCCACCTGTCAAAATTCCCACTGTTAAATAGCACATACACTCAACGGCCACTTTAGTAGGTACACCTGTACAATCTAATATAATCCAGTACTCGTTTTCGTGCATTCATGTTTCACTACACGTGCACACACTGCTGTGGAGATCTGTGAGAAGGAGGAGGATGTCAATATCAGTCTACACAAATGCAACAAATATATATATATGCTTAATTAGATTTAAATGTTAAACGACATTAGCATTTGTTTTGAGCTCATTTATAATGTTCTAACATTAATGTACTGATCTCAGTGTCACACAGTGCATGTTTACATACATTTTAAGGCCCGAAGAGGCTAAAGCTGTCAGTATCCTCACCGCATTGTTCTTACATGGTAGCACTGAGCTAGTTAGCACAATTATTTTAAATGTGATAAGGGAGTTGAGAGTGTTAACCCTGTTAAAAGACTTTATATGAGACCTAATGATGTCTTTTGCAAATGTAATGCTACCTTAGGTATAGTGCCACAGGAATGTACATCTAAATCCACCTAGGACCAGCTTCTATATCTGAAAAATAGCCTACTGCAGGGTAGATGCGTCAGGTGATAAGTCAGCTACTGATGTTCTTCTTGGCCTTGGTGCTGATTCTTTAAAAGGCTGATGCATGTAATACTTAAAAACTATGTGATGCCACTTTTTCAGCAGTGTAGTTGCTGCAGAAGCCGACACAATCTTCTTCTGTGCTGAGTGAGTCGTTTCGTTTTTGTATTTTGCTACAAAAACCATGAAAAGTAAGTCAGAAACCCTGCTGCAGATTTCTTCCTTATGGCAGCGGAGGATGAGCATGCAAAAGCACATGCACGCAGGCAGAAAGTTCAGTCATCAGAGCGCCCACAGTGTGACAGAGTGACTGTACCATCCTCAGTGTGTCATAGGACAATGAGGTACACTCTGCGATGTCACCGTGAAACGAGGCGTGAAGGGCACACTCGGCTAAAGAAAGATTTACAGAGTCATAAGCTGAAAGGCGATACAGAGACCGAGAAAAGATGGAAGAAGGAATAAAGCTGGACTGAGATGTCACAGTAATATCTTCTCCAGAGTGGTTTACAGCGACCGCAGCAAGGAGAAGTAACATAAAACTGACCTTCAGAGTTATTAATGAACACAATCAAGAGGATATTGACTATTGAATGTAATATAACACGGATCCCTGCCCTTGAATAGGAGAAAGGACGGCCCCCTCCCTCTGCACACAATCACAAAGAGATGGGACAGAGAGAGCAGAGCTGTCAGGGTCTGATCGCCTGCGGAGATGATGCTGAATGTGACAGCTGAGCCTTCGTCTCCATCACTATTTTCGTTCATGCATATTGTTTGTTATGCTGTGTGATGAAACTGACTTTACGTCACTGCTGTGTCCCACTGTGTAGAAAACTCCCAATAAACGGAATTTCTATAATAACATTTGTATTAAATAAACCACATGTGCAAATATCAGACATAAAATTTATGTTAGTGTTAACATTTTTATCATTATTGTTATTAATCAAATGATTCAGATCATCAAACTAATTTTACACAAAGATAACACGAGTAAATAAAACATTTTAATGACGATTTCTGGTTCTAGCTACCGGACAATAGCCGGACGAGCCTGCTTCATAGAGAAACAGATGACCTACAGATCTGAATTTGAGTTTTCTCCGTTGTACATCTGTGAAACGTGACAGAGAATAATCACAATCAATCAATACAGTTGTTTAAGTTGTAGTTAGTCAATGAACGGCTGCCTGCAACTGCTACTACAGCGTCTGAGTACGAAATGTCAACGGGACAAATAATTTCACTAAATATTGATTCTTTGGGGCAAAACAAAGCAATATGACCCATTAGTCCATCAGTGAAAAATAAATAAAGTGAAACAAAACGAAAACTCTGTTTATGTATCAGGGCAGATTTCTAACGGAGACCCGCCCTTTTCAAACAAGTAAGAAACCTCTCTGTCCTCGTTAATTAGCACATCTATTTTTCATTTTGTCAGGTAATAATCTGTCTGTGCTGGACTGTCTGGCTTATGCTAAGAAATGAAATGTAAAAAATATCTTGCAGTGGTTTTAAACCCATTTTAACACATAACTAATGTGTTGTTTAATTACTGAGGAATTAACATGAAGTAACATCTAAATAGATTGGACATGTGATTTGATGTATGACCATGTATTAAACTGTTAAACCATTAACCCTAATGATTCTTCCTCATGCTGTTGCCTCTTGGTCACCACCACCCTCGATCGTTCGATTAGCACAGACATCTGTGCCACCCCCAGCATCCCCTGCCCATTCTGCCATCTTGGAGGTTGTTGTGTATGTCTGTATTCATGTGTGTGTGTGTGTGTGTGTGTGTTGGGTTAATCTAGGTCCCAGAGGGGGGGAGGGGAGAAGGCAGTGGCCCAGGAAATGATGCATCCTCTGGGAGTCAAGAAGGCAGCAGGGAGGAGGCTTATTGCTCCAGGGAGCGCAAATGTGGTCTATTATGTTTATTAAATCAAACAATCAAAGCCCAGCATGTTTCTGTGTTGGATTAAAGCAGTGACCAAGTGGTTTTCTTTTCCTCAGATGTTTGAAGATTCGGGTTTAAAACATTTGATATGCGTGTTATGTAACGGCGGTTTAGTTAGTGGGGTAGAAACAAAGCATGACACTGCTGTCGCAGTTACAGAGCTCTGGTAACATTCAGAGAAACAGTGTGTTTCTGTGTGGCCAGGGTGGAAAATCAGCACCAGCCAAATAATGCTGGTGAATTTGGGCTGTGAGTGAGACGGCTGCTTTAAAATCATCAGCCCACTCTGACAGAAAACCATCATCAGGTTTCTTTTCCGCTCTTAAAATAATATTTGGCCAAATCTAAAAGGTTAACATCCTGCCCTGTGCGATACCAGTGACAATGATTGTCTTCTCCATGCTGTAAGTGTAAGGGGTCTGCAGGAGTTTTGCATTTGCATTTGAGGAAGCAGACACATACTTGTCCTCTGGAGTCAATCAACATGCCAAGAATAACATTACAAACATCAGGGCTTGTTTATATTGTGCTGAGAGAGAGTGCACTGCTCGAACACTTTCAACTCTAACTTGCTCCAACTGACTAAAAAGTAATAAAGGTTACTACTGGAGCAGTAAAACGGCTTTGGTAGACTCAGGACTTGTGATCTAGTCAGACAAACTGATAAATTTTACTTGTCACTAACTTGGCGTACTTGAAACCAGAGCCTCTAAAGAATTAACTTGAAAAGGGTTCAAAGTAAAACTTTCATCATAGAAAGTTCAAGACTTGACTTGGACTCGACAACCGAGAGACTTCAGTCAAGATTTTATGTTTTGCTCTGAAGAACTTGGACTGAGTTCAACATAAGTCACGCAAAAATAAGGAAGTGGCAATGTGAGACTTGAATTCCTAAAGATTTGTGCTTTACCTTCAAGATCCTGACTTGAGACTTATTTGCAAGGCCTATGACTTGAGTTTCCCAGAAAACATAAAAAGAGAGTCAGACCTTAATCATGAAAGCACTTGCTGCTTCACTTGGACTCAACGGCTGTGAGACCTGAGGTCTTAATAACTTCCTAAAGATCTGATTTAAAACTTCAAAGCCAAAAAGAGTCATGCTTTGCCTTCGTGGACTTAAACCACGGCTTGAAACATGGTTGGAGCTTCAGAACCTGATTTACTTCAGATGTTACACTGAGATCTACCCAACTATCTATCTATAAAAACTCAGGTGTATGAGTTTGGTTGGACAAGACTTGGGCCTGTGCTTGGTTTGAAAAGACTAGAAACAACCAACTCGTGTCAGTCAAATGAGGATTTGGCACTTGGAAAACTGCGTGGTTCTCTAAAGAGATGTGAAAAGTCAAAGTCAAAAGACGTCAGTTGAGACTTGGTAGCAAAGGACTTGAGCGTTGCCTTGTACCTGCTCCAAAATACTTCAAAACAGTTCTTATAGGTTTAACTCCAAGCTAAGGACTCAAAACTTGGTTGGCTCAGTTCTGAGTCCCACTCCAGAACCCCTATAACAGCTCTGGGTGCTTTACTCCAGACAGGGGAGGCCACACTAGAATAAGCTTAAAAAACAAATCAACACTGTTAGAAGCAAACAGGTGCAGAGTACAAGGTCAGTGCCCCCAGTGCAGCAACCCCCATTCAACCATGTGTTACCTCCCTCCTGAAACCCTTTACATCCCTGAAACTGATTAGTCTTCATAAAGGCTTCAGATTCACACAGTAATTATCTCAGCTATTAAGATGCTTGTAGGGAGCCCAGCCCTGTGTGCAGAGAATTCCTCACACTTGGCTAGAAAGGGAAGGATGTTTTTGACTAAAAGCTGTAAAGGGAGTGGAGAGGTCAAAGTAGTCAATAAGGCGTGGATGACTGCTCATATCTCCCTTATTATCTACCATTATCCGCCCCTTACTCCCTCTGTGCTTTCTATGTAACACTCAACATTTCCTATTGTGTTCCGGAAAACTCTCAAGGCTTTTCATCTTTCTGGATACTTCGTGAACCTCTCTTCTAGCCTCAACATCGACGCGCGTCGAACAATCTGTGGCCTTGCGACAGCTTGTGTTTGACATACAGTACGAGCTGCCTCGATGTGAGCTCTTGCGTAATTTAGACTCGCCGTGTGCATGTGTAACAGGCCTGAATATTTAAAACGCATGTCTCAATTAGAGTTGCACATGAGTGAGAGTGGGGAAGAAAGGGCGAACGTTTTCTCGTCTCTCCTACGAATTGAAGCCGCCGTCACCGACTGTATCTATGAGCGACATAAAAACACCCTCTCCACCCCCCCCCCCCCCCACCCCCCTCCACCAGCCATCTGCCTGATACAACCACTACCTGGAGCTTGTGTGTGGTCAACTTCCTTCTCCTCGCGCTGTGAAAGAAGGTTAAGCACGGCCAGAAAACCTCACAAGAGGCTCCTGGGATTCCTCTCTGCTTTTGTGCTGCCTCTGTCTTTCAGATCCCCTTCTGTCTGCCACATCCCCCCGTTTAAAAAAAATAATAAAAACCTTGTTTCTGACTCTTTTTCATCCCCTTTGGGATGCACATTTCCCCTGAAACAGATGCTGGTAATTTCTGTAGCGCCACATTATAAGATCTGGAAGATAAAGGGTGGTGAAAGATCTCTTGATCCTCTAACATATAGATGCATACATGTATAAAAGGAGGTAAGAGGTGGAGAAAAAGCAGCAGCGGAGGGGATTCCATCATCTAAACCAGCCAGTGGCATCAATCTCGCCCCTCAAGCGCCAAACAAAACGACAGCATGGATATGAAAACCCCCCTCCTCCTCTGGTACACACCCTGTTTTGATTGTGATTAACCCAGATGCCACCACAGCAGTAAAAATGAAATACCACCTGCCCCTGAAAATAAAATAAAAACCCTACCTTTTTTATGTGTGTGTTCTCCTGTGATGCCAAACACATCCAGTCCTGTGGAGTAGTATCCACACGTTCTCCCGTTGCCCTGATCTCTTTCTGTCAGGCAAGTACATCCACACACTCAACGCATACTCCTCCCTCTGTATGCCTCTCCCTCCCTCCCTCTCTCTCTCTCTCTCTGTTCCAGCTGAGATCCTCCCAGGCTCCCTCCTCACTGCTGCTCTCAGTCTCCACCCTTCACCCAACTGCTCAGGCTGCAAGAAACTACCCACCTCCTCCTCTTCCTCCTCCCTCCCTCATTCTGTCTTCTCTTTTCTGCTATCGGGACATACTCCCTCCGTCTCCCAGAGGTCCACAGGAAAAGCCTTGACTGTCTCTCTAAGCACCTACAGTAAACACATGCATACCAGGACAGCTGACAGTCTGGACTAAGTGGATTTCTGTCTTAATAAATATTCATATCGGCCCCTATGCAGATGTCAGCCGCTCAATTCTCTCCTCCTTTACTCACATTTTATTAGTGTGTCTGATTACAGAAAAAATAATCATTCAACCCCTGAACAACAACAACCAGAATTCCAGAGTTGAAGCTTTTAACCTTCAGACAACTCACATATTACAGCGAAGCCATCGAAGATCCAAACAAAACGAGAAAGAGAGTCACAGCTACATACACACCAAACCTGGAATGACACACGTAAACAAGCGGTGCACTGCACAAGCTCTTTCAAATCCAAGTGTTTACGTGCAGAGAATTGTCTGCACGTGTGGCATGCATTCAGTCAGAGAGAGATCAACAACATCAAATGTGCAATGTACGCATGCAGCTCGTGAGAAGGCATGTTACCTAAACTGAGCATGTTAATAGTCCAGGCAGAATATAAAAAAAAAAACATTTACAGATTTGAGTGTAAATTTATAGAACTGATACTATATTTATTTTAACTTTGTGAGCATGTTAGCACGCTGATGATGCCATTAAGCTGGTGCCAAAGGACAGCCTCGCAGAACCAACACCGCTCCTGCCCGCCTCTGTGCATCTGTGTTCTCTGCCTGCAGGTAAACTCAGCCAACATTACTCATCTTCGCCCTCCTTTTCTGAACCGAACGTCAGCTCCATTCACGAAGATGCTATTCTCTGCTAAACGTACAGTAACAGTACACATCCAGGGGGAGACTGAAGGAGGACGAAGGAGAATTAGTGAGTCATAGTTCCTGTGGAGGCGAACACAGGAAGCCTTTGTGATGAAGGATACCACAGTGATCGGCCCTAACCCTGTAGTACATTTTCTTATCTGATGTGTCCCACATTTAGATATCACAGATCCGTTTACTCGCCACACCCATTACAGTACTAATATGTTTCTCTTATTGGAATGATAACTGGATGATAACTGTTGCAGTAGTTGTTGCAGTGTTAATTATCTGTATCTCAGTATCTGTACGTCCATTTACATTGGTCAGCTACGACTTGGAGAACTTTTCATCCATTACTTTGTTTTTTTAATAACTTAACTTTTGCTATTTAAACTATGACTTCGTTACTGTAAGCTAAGTATCAGATCTGTTTATTCACTAATTATTTAAACTGTTATATTTATCAATTTTTAACTCTCTGTCTAATTATTCTGGCCAATCTTTTAAACCCCCCCCACCCACCCATTACTAGAGAGCCGATAAATCCAGAGATTTGTTTGTTTGTAATCTGATTACTATGCTCTAGGGATCATCTCTGAGCCTGGTGGTGTCAGTGCAGCTGTTTTGGTTAATAAGTTGGTTTATTAATTTCTCTTAATCCAACTCTGAGAGGACGTGGCCAGATGTGCAGTGACTACCGCTCTGTTTTCATTAAAACTGTGTTTTCTGCTGCAGGAATTAGTGCTGTTCTGTACCAGGGTGTGACAGAAATACTCCTCTTTTTAGGAACCGGCCCTGCCTTGGATTCAGACCGAGCATCTTATAAAAAGGCACAGTGTAAACCTGAAGCCCAGATTATAACATGAAAGCATTTAACATGAATTTCTCACAACAGTGGCGTCATTCTGGGTAAGAAGAGGGTTGAAGGATGCTTAAATGGTCCTGTTTTCAGTGTGTGTGCACGAGGGGTGGGGTTATCATAACTGCTGGGGGAGGGGCTTTTATTTCTGATTTGCGACCATCTGGCTCCTCCAGGCAGCTGCTGGCCCGAGCCGAGCCGCCGAGCTGCCCCGCCTGTGCTGTCGCAACGCACCATGGGATTTACAGAGAGGTCAACACTGCTGCTGGAGACACTATCACCTATTAGTCACACAACAATCGGCTCAAATCATCCCCCCCCCCCTCTAGGAAATGAAAATAAAAATACATCTCAGTGGAGCAGATCGAATCTGTTTCAGCCTTATTTCCTGATTTAAATATCAGAAGTATTATTAGTGTCGGCACACGATGACCTCACTTCATTTAAATGCAAAAAACAACCTGTGAAAATGGTCTGAGCCAAGCTACACCTAATTCAACACAACAAAAGAAAGGAGAGGAAGGAGGGGTTGGTGACAGAAAGCGAGAATGAACACACACCCCCTCCCTGTTGCCATGGTGACAGCAGAGGATGGTGGATGATTTGCTGTACAGCTGTGGAACTTGGAGAGCAGAGAGACGCACCTTATCTGTGTCGGACGGAGAAAAACATACATATCTTCTCTTGAACTGTTCGTCAGACTTTATGCAGTGATTCCTGCCTTGATGTTTGATATTCTGTTTCATAACCTATTAGGAAACATCATGTATTATATAATTCACACAGTGTCTGAAAATGTACCTGGTTTAGTTTAGGTCTGCTTCGATGTGGACGTTTTGTTGAGCCAAATCGTCTGGTCATGACGTAAACAAGCAAGACTCGAGAGAGAGGGAGAGACATGAAGGTGACGTTAGCATTTACAAACCTGATAAGAGCTTAAAAGCTAACCCTAATCATTATACACTACTGATGGTGAATGACTTCCTACTGATGCGACAATGTGTGTGCAGCATTTTACTGTTTAGTTTACTTTATATACAGGTAGTTTAGTTAGTTAGTTAAGACTCACTTCTAAGGCTCGACAACACATTTGCAAAAAACTGGACAATTAAACAGACATGAACAAGTACTTTATACAGTACAGTTTGCAAGGTGATGGTAATGCACTCAAATGTAGTGTAGTAGAAATACGAAAGAGCAGAACATAAAAATACTCAACTAAAGTACCTCTAACCATTAGACAGACACAGCAGTTGAGTAAATGTACACAGGTGAATTCAAACACTTCTCCTCTGAATAAGCAGCAAGAAATTAGTGTGTGTAGAGAACATTTAAACATACATTTGAGAAAAATCATGTATAAGGTCTACTTAGTGTCTGTGACCCAAAACACAAACTACACATTACTTCCTCAGTAATGCAGAGAGAACTGCAAAGACAAAACACGAACATGCAGAAACAATGAAATTCAGAACGTTTTTAGGCTGCATGTGAGTTTGACAAGTTGTAGAATATATTGTTGTAAGATTTTTGTCATTTTAGCTGAAACAATGACTGAAATGGTGGACTGACTTTCAGAACAGCTGCAAGTTAACTATGTTTTGATTAATCAAATAATTGTTGTAGCTTTACGTTTTACTGTATTAAATTGCAGATTCGCTTTATTACATTAGGTAACATCAACTTTAGCTCAACAACAGGAAATCATATGAATCTTAATCAGCTGGTGCTAACGTCACTCTGCTACCATCAAGCTAGTTAGCAGTAGTATGAGTTTTTTTTTTTTCATTATTGAATTTAGCCAACTGCGAAACTGAAATAACAAAGAATTCGGTTAATTAAAAATATGAAGCAACAATAGCACTGATTTACTAAACTTCAATCAACAACATAAATAAACTTGAATCTTAGCTAAAGCTAACCGTTAGCATTAAATATATTAGCTTACCTCTTTCTAACAGGTCAGAGAAGCAAGTAACTTTACTTATTTTGTATCTACGTGTTGTACTTAGTGCTAATATAACATATTGTTTGTATTAAAACGTATAAGTTTTGTTTGATTTGCATGTTGCTTCCATGAGGTTTAACTCACTGAGCAGGTATCGATCACCAGCAGCTAAACTTTCTACCTCACCCGTTTACACTTCATCTCCGGTGAAAGAGCCCTTTTTCTTCTTGACCTCACAGTGTTTCACTTCACGTCTTTTACTCCATCTTACGAACAAGCAAACGTTTATGGCAGAAAACATCCAATGTAAAAAAAAAAAAGGGAGTGGAGATGCCGGGGATTGAACCCGGGGCCTCATACATGCAAAGCATGCGCTCTACCACTGAGCTACATCCCCGTCCGGTACACCGGGTTAAAAAGTCGTCTGAGACATAATGATGAGTGATGGGCTGATGGTTGTATGCATGAAGTGTTTTGTTGTTGTGTTAATTTTTATATATGTGTGTCATAGTTTGGTAATTTCTCCGTGAGTCTGTAGGAAATACCTCATGGATACGCAGCACCGGGCTCAGGAGATCGGGACAGTGACAGCAGGGCTGGCGTCTCTTGTGTGAGACAACACTGCCCCCTTCAGACCCAAACAGCATTCACATGACAGTGTTTTACACCAGAGGGCAGCACAAACCAGTGAAACACTTTGGGCCTGTGATACATCCAAAAAGGCCAATAGAAATATTTCACTTTGGTTACCTAAAGTAATCTCTCTGTATTTTTAAAAGCACAGATACTGCAACAACACCACCCTAAAATCACCACAAAGCAGCAGAACTTTGGTAGATAAATGTACCTTTTTTATTGAATATTGAGGGCGTTAGTACCAAGAAGGCACAGACCAGACTTCATAACAAATCTTTGTTTTTTTAACTACAGGGTAACCAAAAATAAAATTAAGAACAATTTTTTATTTCTTTTCAGAAGGGAGATCCTTTCACAGAAAGGATTATGGACACAGACATACAGACCCTTACAAAGTGTAAGTATGACCATATAATGAAGTCACAAAAGATTAACAAGCTATGAAGACTTTAAGGACATGGTTATGACTGTATGGCTATGTACCTTAACACACATCGTTTTAATATAAGAAACATCTTTGTTCATCAAAATATGACTTGAGACATTTTCAATTAATGAATAGAAATAATTATAAGTTTAAAACAGTGAAATAAAACTGTAAGAAATATAGTTGTTGTACTTACATAGCAGTATCAAATGCATGTATTTGTTATGTAATATATAAATGTAATTGTTACAAACGTTCAGATGCTTTATTGCCAGGCTGTGAGAAAGGTGTTTGTTAAACATGGGGTTAATTAAAGCTGCACTGAGACGACTCTGAAAAAAGAAAAGATCTCAGATGACCATAATTAAGTTACAGTCATTCGCCCCACAGAGATGCATGTATTTGTTTTCATTCTCTAGTTGGTAATTCAAAATCATAACATTTCATCTGTAGATGACACAGTGAACACTAATCAGAACAGTTGCAGAATAAAGCTTAGTCACTTCCTTGCTGAGAAGTTAGAAGAGAAGATTGATGCCATTATTTCTCATGCATGCTAAAAAATATGAATATAGCCAGCATCTGGTTAGCTTAGCGTAGCTTAGCATAAATACTGGAAACAGCTAGGCTGGCTGTGTCCAACACTAGTAGCTCCAACTCATCAAGAGAACTTTTTTCTGTGTTTACAGTTTTAATGCTAAGCTAAGCTAACTGGATGCTTGCTGTAATTTTATTTATACTGTATAACACACATCATGAAAGCAGCTTCTCATCCAACTATCAGCAAGACAATAAATATTTTCCAAAAGGACCAGCCAGCCCTTTATCATCCCATCTTTTTTAAACTGGTGTCTGTTAACTTAAAGTATAATTTGAACCAACGAACCTAACAAACATAAGTGGTAAATCAGTGGTCATGATAAAAGGGTTACGGTGCAGTGTTTTCCACCTGATTCAAATAAGAGTACAACCTCGTTTTAAATCAATCTGAGTGTTTCCACTTAGAATTTCATCATCTTTTCTTAAAACTGACGTCTATGAATTAAATTGGAAAAACCAGAACGTGCAGCTGGACTTAAAACTTCATGTGATTCAGTATAAGAAAACACTTTGATTTCTAACAACCATTTACATTTACATCAGTTCTATGAGAATCATGATTTATGAGTAACAACAGCTTTGTAACGCATCTTGTCAGCTACCGCAGCTTTTGTTTCTCTTGAATCTTAACTGAGACATCAAAATGATAAAACCAATCTTTCTTGTTCAGAGCCATCACATGTCCTTAATACTGTCACCTACATTTGATGGTAATACTGAATGAATTAATCAGTATACACTGGTCTGGACAATTCATACAAAAAAAAGCTTGTGAAGAAATTTCAGTTAAAAGCAACAAATGAGGAATAAAAACAAATTCCACTTATACCATAGATGAAACAGAAGAATGAAAGGAAGACAACACAAGGATGCATAAAAATGTGCGGTTTGTTTAGGCCGACAGCCAATGTGGCCTCCATTTCGAGTTTAGATTACAGAGGAGCGTTTGTGGCCACAAATTCACTGCTAGTCAGGACATGTTGGAACTCACTCGACCTCATTCCTCCCTGGAGACTGTCGGATTTCACAGGACACAAAATAGTTTCAAATCAGAATCTTAAGTTATTTAAGGATCTGTAAAACTGTCTGGATCTACTAATGCGCCTGCAGTGTTCAAAAATAAAGTAGAGCGTTGAACTCTCATGGCTTTGTTCATCTGACGAATGACTGAGCTGAGGGTGTGTGATTGTCAAGGCGACGGTTGGACACCTGCATAGTGTGATGAAGGCACGTCAGGTGTGTGTTCACATGATTAAGAGTTCAGTCTGAGAGCGGGGAGTTGGCACGCTTGCACTTCCTGCTGAGGTAAAATGAAGTGCCGTAGAAGAAAGAACCATGGCTGCTCTCTCTCTCATAGGATTATGGGTGCATCTGTCCTCCCATCATAACTTTATTAACGGCTGCACAGGTGTTTTACTTTTTTCCCCATTTCTTGTCTTTGGTTCGTAGCTCAGAGTGATTTTGTCCTTTGTGTTAGAGAATCTCTGATATGCTCCTCACGTGTCTGTATGGTGTACATCTAGCGTCTTTTTACTCACTCAGTCAAGCTGGCAAACACAACATGTGGATGCTGAAACTGTTTGAAGGAGACACACAAATAAAAATGTTTTTTAAAGACGCGACACGATCCCTTTTTTGTTTCCTCTCACCCAGACGAGTAGCTTAGGGGAACCTTTTTAAGACACAGGTGCTCCTGAGCCCAGTTTTCATCCTTTAAATTCCCATTTAATCCTTCATGTTTGTTCATTTATTGTGTTTCCATGTTGGAAGTGGTAACTGAAGGACAGCCAACATGTTGCCAGCTTACTAATTTCTGTTGTTTGCTGCCTAGAATAGAAACTTCCTCTCTTGTCTCGTTCCCTGAGGTCTGAATCATCCCCACATCTGACACAGAGGAATGAAACGGTCAGCCTGGCGTTGCTTTGTCTCTGCCTCGATCACACCACAAACTCTGGGACCTCGTCGCTGGTCAGATCCAGGGAGAAGTACTTGTTGGTTCTCTTGATGGGAAAGGGGTGCTGCTCGCTCAGCATGCTGGCTCGCTGATCGGCCAGGCCCTGGTAGCCACTGCCGTCGCTCAGCTCCTGAGCGCAGCCAAACGTGTAGCTGTGGGCGGTGTCCTGGCAGAGCTCGGCCCACTGCAGGCAGTCTTTCTGGTAGAGCCGTATGTCGTCCAGCGACTGGCTGTGCCGGTCAGTCGAAGACTGAGCCTTTCTGCATGCAAGTGTCTGAAAGTGGAAAGCAACAAATCAAACATCATAACAGTAAAGGGAAAATCTGCAATAATAGAGAAGTTCTTACAAATGACCTGATTTACTTTTGTTCTGGAATCACAATAGTTTGTGACTTAAGTATTGACAATGTGTAAGGTTAATTTAGAATACAGAAAACACACTGACAACAACAATAGGTGCTTTTACAAGTTACAGATTTACAAACATGTAGCCTTACAGCATTCAGTGGTTCACATCTGGAGAATCATGGTCTAACAGGAGTTATGTTAAAATTAAAACATTTAATTGGTGTGTTTGAGGCATTAGTTACCTGCTGTGGACTTTTAATAGCAGTGAATGTGGTAAATTTGAAATACCTGTGGCAGAGACTCGATGCTCTGTCCTCTCATCTTGACGACGGTCTCAGAGGAGCTGGAGGTGGAGGAGCTGACATCTTTCACTATCAGTCCTGGGAAAAACACATGCAAATGTTTTAAGTACACTATGTGATGGATCAGCCTGGCTGCAACTATTAAGCATCGTTGATTTTATTGCTTTCCCTGATGCTTCTTTATCTTTGTTTATTACATCTACTCTTGTTCTGCATTGATTTCAGTGGCAACTAAAAGTTGAGCATCAACACCAATAACCTGCCTGTACCTGAGTAGCCGTTGGTCTGGTCGGGGGACATAGTAAGCATGTCCTCAGTGATGTGGATACACAGCTCCTGGTCCAGAGCCATCTCGTGTAGCTCTTCGTAGTCTTTGGGGTCGTCCACCAGCATCTCAATCTCTGCAGAATTATTACAATACAACCTCAAAAAACAGAACTTAGACAATCAAGTGGTATTCAGAATGTTTGTGACATTTCTGCTGCAAAAAAACCAAAGAGTTTTCTTTATTTATTTTGGCTACACTTGCTGTCACAAACAATTTATATTTCTCACCACAAGGAAGGTGGAATAACTTTAAACTGACATTAAACCCTTTAAAAGCTGAGAGACATACAGTATATGCCATCAGAAACCGATGAAAACATTTAAATGACATCATCATCGTCTCTCTTACCGTCTTCATCTAATATGCGCTCCTTGCCGCTGCTCTCGATGCCGGAAGTGTGCGAGCTTCCGTGGCTTGTTGTAGATGAGCTGCAGGTTCGCAGAGGTCTGTGTGGGGTCTGACCCAATGCCCGGAAGCTATCTGTTTCAATGCCGGAGGTGTGTGAGCTGCCGTGGCTGGTTGTGGAGTGGCGAGACAGACGTTTGTGATGAGAAATGCTCCCCGCACTGCTGCCACTAGCCCGTGAATGCTTGTCCAGATGCTCTATGTCCAGTTCGAGAGCATCACTAATGTACGACTCTCTGTACTGCTTCTTCTCTGAAAGAAGCCAGAGGCACATTTTACACACGTTACACACGTGTACATGTAAAATCCTGCTTTACATATAATTCAACATTTTGGGGGATTAATCCCTTTTTATTACTATTATTTTTCTTTTTATAGTACATGGATGAGAAGATCAGGGAACAAACTCAACAGCAAATGTGAACGTTCCAAAGTGAATAAAGTCCAACTACCAGCAGTTCTAAATCTCACCAATAACCACATTATATATAATTTGTTTAATCAGCACAAAAACATAAGTGTAAAAATGTTTTGTTTTACAGGGAGTTATATTGGATTATTTCTTGGCTCTGAGCAGCTGCCAGGCAACAAACAGAGACTCCAAGAAGTTACTTGCAGTTGCAGTATTTAACCGCTGTTGCCACATTACCCATCGCTAAAGTCTCAAAGTTTACAACGTTTATGTTACTGTGTTTTGTGAAATGTGTGTTGGAACAAGACACAAGTCAGAAAAAGAAATGAAAAGAACCTTCATTTTCCTCCAGCCGACGGACTTGTTTGAGAACCGGCTGCAGGTTCATGTAGAGCCGGTGGCTGTTGCTGAGCAGCTGCAGGAGGTGGCGAGAGCGCATTGGACAACCTGTGTAGTAGATGAGTTTACGGGCTGAGGGCAAACCGTCAGGAAGGATTTCAAACTTCTTCCCCTGTGAGAGTGGAAGGAGAGAGAAGAAAAGAACAGCACATGAATGCTAATTGCAGGATGCTATGACTTAAAGCAGTTACTAATAAAATCTTACGAAAGAGGAAAGTTGATGTGAAAGTACCGGAGAGACCCAAAAGACAAACCTCAGAAAAGGCACAAACTCGTTTTTTGAAGCCAAACACAACGCAACAATCAGCTAATGGATCTGTTCTTTGTTTGTTCAAACAGACTGAAACAAATGCGTTTTGAGCAGTTTTGATGATATTCCAGGGAGAGGACATGTTGGCTGAATGGACGGAAAAACTAAAATGGAGGGTTTATGCTTTCTCCCTTGGCTTCTGGCAGAAGCTCGACACAATAACAGCTGTCTTTAGTGTCAGTGGGGTTGTTTTCAATACAGACCTATAAACATTCTGCAAGCGTTCTGACTTTTAAAGGCGACCGGTGGGTTTAAACCCTTGTGAAAATGCAAAGAGCTGCACATTTCTAACCACAGGACTGACTTTCACTTTATTCATCCAGACATTTTTAAAGAAAACGGCTGAATCCAAGTGTGTTTAAAGACTGCACATAGATAGGGCACATTATATGTATTTAACTTTTTGCTGTTGGGAATTAGATCACAAAAACATATAAGCTTTGATTTTCTCAGGGAAAATATACCCTGGAGGCTTCAGGATTTCCTGTTCAAAACCCTATGCTGGATGTGAACATGAGGGATAAAGTCTCCTCCACCCCTGAAGATAAGTATTTGTCTTTAACCTCAAACTACCCCTCTGCAGCTCCTTCTGGACACCTGTAAAACATTAAAGTCACACTGGGCAGCAGCCAGGTGTGAATGAGCCAAAAGTAGTGAGTCAAGCAGTTGGATTATACCTCAATTTTATTTATTTTTTGCTACAGTTCCCAACATGCTTTGAGCAAGTTAGTTAGTAGTTCACTGTGGGTTACTGCCACGTTTGTGTCATATCGCAATTACAATAATCACAAGTTTCTGACGACGTCACGTCAACATACAAGGCTGCAATTATAATCAGGAAATGTAGATTTTTTAAGATGTCACTGTATCCGACTTGGCACTTGATGACACATGAGTGAAAACCAAAAGGTGGATGTATCACGTCAGACAAAATCTATCAGCCAAGGTAAACAAACCCAAAGTTTTCAGACATCTTCTTGTTTCGTGGGGGACATATCGCCAGTCGATCTAAATGCTCTGCACAGAACAGCTGGACAACTCTCATCTCCTTTCAGATGAAACAGGCCACACGCACTGAAAACAATCCAACAATCCCTCAACAACACCAGCATTAACCAAAGCACTGGCGAGCCAGAAATTGTCTCCAACTCCACAGAACATAAGAGTGATGACTTCATTTTAGCCTTCAGATGGATTCGATTATGCTCTCAAAGGCTCACAAAAACCATAAATGTAACTTTGTTTGGTCTTACTGTATGAAAAACACTGAATCCCACCTTGTCCTAACACTGAGCTGTAAACTAGCCCCTGTGTCCTTTGATACCAAAGAGGAGATGCAGTCATCCTAGCCAAAACGCCCAAATCCAAAATTCCCCCCAAAACCATTGCAACATCTGGTGTTTATTGACCCACAAGTCCCTCCGCCCTGCTCTGCTCTCTAGCTCGATCGGCCATAGCTGCAGCAGTGGTGGCAGCGGTGTTGGATGATGTGACTTATGGGTGGAGTGGAGGAGAAAGACTGTTATTCAGGAGAAGGGTGGGACAGGGCCACGAGAGGCCCTTCACATCCACAGCAAAACCACAGCCACGCAACCGCTGGTTCACTCTCACGACGCTGCAGACAGGAGACGCGAGGAAACCACAGAAAAAACAGGTTTGAGGAAAACAGGATGTCTTTACTATGAACTGTGTGGCAGATGCGACGGCTGTTTGTTCCAAAATTAGGCCAAAGCAAAACTTTCTCTTGGATTAAAACCCTCATCTTTCTGGGACAATAATGCAAGTTTCTCAGGGGCCTCGCAGTCATGAAACCCGCCTGTACAGTCTGTTGTTTAACAATGAAGAAGTGGCCAAAATTAGAGTCACATGGAGCTTGTTTTTGTGCAACAGCAGTGATTAACAGCCAACTGGCAGGACACATGAAGCTGTCAGAGTGAAGCAGATATACAGTAAGCTTCTCTGCCTTCCTGCAATAGGAGAAACCCTATAGAAGCAAATTAAATGACTGTGGTGCTCAGCTTAACAACGAGCTGACTCAGAGCAAAGATGAGAAGATTTTATGTTTTTTCCTTTAAACAGTAAAGGGACACCATTTATTAATAGTAATATGGATCAATCATCATCCGTGTTTATCATATAAAGGAAATATTACTTCTGATTACACAAAAATCTGCATACAGTATACAGTGTCTGTGTGTGTGCACAGGCAAGGAGAATCTTTTAAAATCCCTGATTAGTTCCAGAGGACTTGCAGGGCTAAGATAAAACAGCAGCGTGGAGAAGAGAAGCCCTGTGTAAAAATTTCCACGATCCTGAGCAGGAGTTAGGCTTTTGTAAACATCGCCTTAAGCCTGGGGATGCTTGGGTTGCATCATTACTGAAATGACTAGAAGAAGAAGTGGTACCTACGAAAAATGTTCCACAGAAAAAAAATTTAAGTTCTGATGGTGGAGCTGACTTACCACAAATACCAGTTTCCCCACATTGGTCCACGGGAAATCATACAACAGTTGCCTCACAGAGCCAACATACTGCAACAGAGAAGCACAGACACATGAAGTCAGAGTGGAAGCTACGGCTCCAAGACAAAGAACGACACAGGGGACACAACATGGTGGTTTACAATAACACAAGGAAGGTTTTTACTGCTTTACTGAATTACATTCACAAACATTAAAGGCGGCAACAGATGATGTTATGTTATGTATAACTACTGTGCCAGAGTAAATTCATAAAAGACTTTCAGTTTTCTGTTTGAACATGGTTTTGGGACTCAGTATTAAGCAAAAGTAAGTTTACATGACAGTTATTAGGTATAGAAAGTATATTCTAATCCAGAATCAGTCAGTGTGTTCATATACAGTTAACCAGTTTACACTCAGCTTTCACAAGTGAGCTGATTTCTTGACTTGACTGGGCAAGGGATTATATGAACCTGATTTCCTCGGGTAGATTTCTCTGGGAGAATCCTGATTTCTCTGCCATGTATACACATAATTAGGTTTCTAATAGGCTGCTCCATATATAAATGGAAGTCCATTAATTAGGTTTCATAACAGCATGTAAACTAAAGTTCTCTCCTGTTTTTTTCTGTGTAACCTGTTTACTGTAAACGCAATCAAACTTAAACTTAAACTTAAGAAAACTTCAAATCTAAAGTTTTTGATTGCTAACATGAAACATTACCTGAAATATTTGGATTCCACGTAAAGTCAGTCCCAGGGTAAGAGATGCCTCTACTTCCTTCTTGTCCTGTTGACAGAGTTCAAATCATAGGTAGATGGAGAATAACGTGGAGCTAAATCAAAACTGAAACCTACTGAGTTAACAAAAGTATCTGTACACTAGTAATGGTGTCTGCATGTACAATTTAATTGCCCAAGACAGAAACAGAGTCTTTGTTGAACACAGCTACACTGGGATATAAGAATTCTCACCTTGTAAAGTCTGTAGTAGTGGACTGTGACGTCATCAAGCTGAGCACACTCCTTGATGTATTTGAGGTGCGCCTCTGAAGCCGTGAGAGCAAACTGGTCTTTGTGCATATTTGGGATATGCCTCAGGATGTACTCGCGGCCGCGCTTGGATATCACCTGAGCCGGGAGAGAGAAAAACATCAGGCTTGGCTGTCCTGAGATTGTGTGGACTCATTACAGTAGACTGGCAGCACAAATTGCCAGTGAGGGTAATAAACATGACTGGCAGAGGGCAAACAGATGGTTGAACTGAGCAAGAGGCAGGAAATGGAAACACACACACACACAAACACACACACTAAGCTTTTGCATTTGACGACTTTGTAAGTAAGCTTCCTAAGCACCTAAATCTGGGTAAGATTTACTGTAGAGTAGCACTCATCATCAAACAATTTCCTGTCACTGTTGGTTTCAAGTGGCGATAAGGCGGCAGGAGGCTAATCACAGGAAGTGAAGGGCAATCAGACGGGAGTGGCTGTCATAGCCAGAGATGTGGTGGCGGTGGTGGGGGAGCAGGACGGCAGCGTGGCCAGAAGAGTCATGTCAGCCAAAGCATTTCTCAAGATTAAAAAAACAATGTGTGTGCCACTTCCAGAGACAAAAATAAACATGGTGTCCCAGTTCTCATTAACCCACAAGCTCAGATGTGGAGCTGTCGCTAAGTGTTCGGTCAATGTGATTAATGATAGGTGGCTCCAGATGTACTTACTGTACTGTAAACACTGCAGGACACTGGGTGCTGCCTGACAGTCTAAAACACACTTTTACTGGACATACAACTTCTCACTCAGTGACACTTTTTCAGGTCAGACCTATTTCAGTCACTGATGTTTGAATCAGTGACTGAAAAGACATTCACTGTGACTCACTGGAATATCAGACAGACTTAGCACAGAGGGATTTAAAAGGTCTAGTGCATGAATGCATTTATTGTATTACTCACACATTTCACTTTAATGTTTGTTCCAATAGAAGCCAATCAAAATTTTTACTTACATTTTTTAACTTTACAATGCATCATTCAGAATAAAACTGATTTATATGCATTATATGAGTCAGTTTTAAGGAAAAATGAGCTTGCTGCAGCTTATGCAGCATGGGGATCCTTCTCTCTCCTATATATCTTTTGAATAGCTGAATTTTGGACTGTTGTTTGGACAAAACAAGACATTTAAATCTAAAAATGTCACCCTGAAGAACTGTAATGGGCATAGCAAGTGTGTATTAGTCACAGAACTCAAATAAAAACTAAAGCAAATATTTGAAAGTAATTCCAGAAAGAAGAAAGTTTTGTTTGTAATATTAATACAAGATGTTATCAGGCTGCGATGGACTGGCGATCTGTCCGGGCTGTACCCCGCCTCTCGCCCGAAGACAGCTGGGATAGGCTCCAGCACCCCCCGCGACCCGAATTCGGATTAAGCGGTAGATAATGGATGGATGGATGTTATCAGGTGCAGGTTCAAAAGCCAGATGTGGTTTGGTGAGAACAGGAAGGTTAAGTCAGCAGATTGAGGGTTATTTATCTTAAATCATCTCTTCTTCTCTAAGAAGTTTGACATAAGAGGGTTCAGACCACATACAGTACGTGTTAAACATGCTTACCCATGGGGGGAAGTAGGCTTCAGGTTCAAAGTATTTCCCAAAGTGCTTGTTGCGTTTGAAATTGCCGAGGTCCGCCTGCAGGGCAAAGGCTGCTAGGAGAAAGTAGGCTTCCTCCCTTTGGATACACTGCGAGAGCAGCACCTGTTTCCTTAAGTGCCAGTAGTAGTAGTACCTGGCTGCTCGATCACTGCACGGCAGATAAGAGCAGAAATAACTGGTTAACTGGTGCTAAACAAAAAGACGTTAGAGCACTTGGTACAGGTATTTAATACCGGGTTTACTCACCTGATCAGTCTCCCATTCTCAACATAATACTGAGCTCTGAAGTGAATGATCATTGGAGGGCCGAACTGATCGATGCCCTGGAAAACACAAGTGGAAATGTTTGAGTACATATTTTCTATTCTAATATATAAAATGTATGGTCAATATAGCACTGCCAGAATAACAAAGACAGTTGCACAGTACTGTATATCAGACAATAAAAGCAATGGTTAGGTGTCATAAGTGTCAAATGTGCGGCAAAAAAGCTTTTTAAATAACAGGGAAATTAAAAATCCAACTTGTAACTCTCCCAAAAAGCATTATAATCTACATTATTATTTATAAATATTTTGTGTTACATGCCACCATGCATGTGACGTAGTAACAGATGGCTCATGCTTTTTTTTAACCTTAATAATCATTTACCGTGAGGAGTAGTTGTAACTAGAAAAGTTCCTGGGGAAACTTTGAAGGTGCCTGCCACCTTGCGCCCGTGAACCTTAAACCCATCACGCCAA
>JAUYWH010000014.1:4638780-4665588 GCA_034779795.1 Ctenopoma multispine | reverse complement strand
TGGCAGGCACCAATAAATAAAGAAGCCAGTTTAGAGGTGGATAACAATATGTGCCTCCATTGAAATGAATGGAGGCATTCAGGCCTCCATTCATCAGGCCTCCATTCATTGCCTCCTATTCATTTTCAATGGCAGGCACCAATTAACCATCATAGCACCTTTTTTTCATTATCCCAGAAATGTCCCAGATGTTTTATCTGTGTGTCCCATATAAGATTTTCCTATTCTACCAGTTTTATAGAACATAAAAATACAAGAAAAACAGCTAAATCAATATCTAGTATTGAAATGTTCTGATTTAGCAAAATGTTTGTTTACATCAGTAATGTTTGTAAGCATGTAATGTGTGATGATCATGAAACCGGAACAAAGATGAGATGATCTTAGCTTAGCACAAAGTCTGGCAGCAGATGGAAACACCTACGTGTCTTCCAGTACCTCTGAAAATGACTAACACACACATCATTTGTCTAACACATACACAAAGAAAAATGTAAAAACAATGATTTGTGCTTTTAGAGCAAGTCACAGACTTCCTGGGTTGTTCCAGTGAAGCTTCTCGGCATGGTACAATAATATCTGTACAGAGATTAAAATCTGTGCTCATCAACCGTATTTGACAGCCTGAGTTCTGTACCTGCCAAAATACTTGATCACACTCTGCACTTATATTTACACATTATACACCTGCAATCTACTGTATATGAGGTCAAAATTAAAGAGATGGTGAGACAGCTTATATATCCCTATACCAGGCAAAGGGCCTATAAATCCAATTCAGTGAATTAGGGTGGTGAGTTTTTATCTGTACTCACTGTAAAACATATAATTTAAATCCAACAACGCTGCACATCATTTCTTACCTTGCTGGCTTCTCGCTTCCATTCTTTGGGGCAGTATTTAGATAGTTTCTGATCTAGCTCCATATAGATGTGTTCATTATCTGCGAGAGGAGGAGAGAGACAAGTTTAGTGAAGACACTGTGTCATCAGCGTGTTTGTGTGTGGACGTCTCCTTGTACTGGTGCTTTCATGATTGTGTGTGCTCAGAGAAATCTCCCCTGAATGAGGACTGTTGAAAGACCACCTCAGAGCAATCACATCAGACAGCCTCTGCACTGCCCTTTGTATTCAGAGCCTCCGGTATTCCTTCTCATTTCTTCACTGCACTCTGTCTTGTGTTAATCTGCTCCTGCAGGCCTGCTGATCTGACAGCTCTGGAGTTTCTACACTTTGAAACCCCACTGAAAAGTCAAAGTAAAAAAGAGCAGGAGCTGAGCCTTTCTGACAGAATGTCAATGCATATTTTATCATATCTGGAAACCAGATAACCATACAAGATGAAGAGAGAGTTTAAATGAGCATGATGTCCAGGATATACTGGTCCCTGTAAATGCCTTGTTTTCACCTTGTTAAATTTAAATAATTTTCCCAGAAACTTGTGGTTTTTATTTGGTGGCAATTTGAAATATCCGCAGCTGAGACTTCTGTCGCCAGCCTTTAATAAATTGGGTCAGCGGGTTTTGGTTTGTGGTGCATAAAGAATCCAAAGATTAAATTTTTAAACTCGAAAGCCACGTCTACTTCCAGGAACGATATCCCAGTGAAAAGTTTTCATTAAGAACTATTTTTGTGGTTTTACATTATTAGAAATGTAAGAGGACAGGGAGCATGTGGAAAAGCATGAAATGACCCTCAAACATAATTTCTGTGGTGTATTCCTGACAGATTATGTGAAGAGTGAGAAGACGAGCCCTAAATTACGTAGTTAATGTGTGTAACAGTAATGTGGAGAAATAAGAGATGTTTGGGGGAAAATGTGATGAAGAGAATGGAAGAAAACCATCAATGCCACATTGCTTTAGGGCTACGACTAACAACTATTTATTGATCAAACAAGTTTCAGGAGCCCAAAATGTCATCTAGAAATGTCTTGTTTTGTCCGACCAACAGTCCAGAAAAACACAAACATTTGAAAGGCAAGAACCGGTGCCAGTTTGGTGATCTTTATTACAATAACTCCAACAATGACTCAATTTTTGGAAATAGTTGCAGATTATTTTCATTCAATCAAAAAAATTATTTCAGCTCCACTTACAGTTAAAGTAGTGATGATATTGGCTGCCCTTAGCGAGTTCACAAAATTGACACAGTAGCTTCTTATACACTGCCTGTTCAAGGCCTGCAAGATCCTGACCCTTTGTGAGCTTTGGCTTGTGTTCATGTCATGTGTGAGATGGGCAAAAGCACACTGGTTCATCTGCTGTGATAGTCTTGAAAGCAACACTGATGTGCATTTTATTTCTGGTGTCATATGACATGCTGGAGCCAACACTGAACGTCATGTCTCTAAATCAGGCCTTATCCCGACTTTCTCTGAGTTTAGTGCAAACAGGCCAAGGCGTCATAAAGTAGGGTCAGCTTTACTGAGTACTTTTTTGCATTTATATTTGAACACATATCTGTGGACAGTGGTCAGGGTGACTGTGGGTGACCCACAGAGAGTGGGTGGCCTCTGTTTGCTGTGGAGATTTCACGCTGTTCAGACAAGCACTTCAGGAATGTCCTACAATCAGACCCCTTGGCTCCTGCTCAACTGACCTGCTGGGCCGCCATTGGCTCATCTGGACGGCAGCTGCCTGAAAACACTGTCTTTGCAATTTATTCACCCTTTGCAGTTGCATGCAACTGTCACCCTCTGTCTCCTTGGCCGTGAGACAGACACTATGACTCATTCTGTCTGTTCAACCCCTGCAGAGCCTTGTCACTGTAAAAACAACCTTAGCCTGACTGCACAATAGGAGTCAGTCAGGACGAGGAGGCCCTAGTTCCTTGGAGACCGTCATGACGGATAGGAGAGAGATGCAATGTTTAGGCCAGTCTCCTGTTTTCAGCTTTAAGTTACTGGTGTGAGGATAGTAACTACCTAGTTACACTGTTTGTACGTGGCTGTGCTGTTCTTAATGAATGGATTCATTCCTCTGGAAACCTAAATATTAAAATAAAGATACGGCTGAATAGTCAGTCTCCTCTAGTTTAGATATAGAGATGTGCTGTTGACAAACAATCGTAAACAAAATAGGGCACTGTTTTTCCAAATGAAAGCAGGAAATGAGAAGTCTTACTCTGAATGATGCTGAGTCCAAACAGGTGACAGTCCTTCAGTCTGAGGAGATCACACACCTGGACCAACAGTTCCTGGCACAAACTCTTCACCTGACGAGGAGATGAGATAACCGTTTATATACCGTAAATAAATCAAATAAATACAAGTAATCCGCGTAATTTATACCACTGTTAATGTCTAGTATTCATGTCATGTTGTTGTGAACAGTTAGCAGCACAGTGTTTGCATATTTCATTCCTTGTGACCTGTGGTGCAACATATTTAAATTACAGTCTATGCTCTTAAAGGAATGGTGGAACAAGTTTATTTACTTTCCTTCCCAGAGTTAGATGAGAATATCACTGCCACACTTATGTTTGTTTAATAAATATGAAGTTACGACTGGAAACACGGCAGCAGCTAACAAAACTGAACTAAACTAAAGCTAAACTTTGGGTGGGAGGTGGTTTTTGCTTCTAATTGTGGAAATAACAGGCCAGCGGTTTCCCTGTTTCTAGTCTTTGTGCTCAGATAAAATAAGCTGGCTTAAAATTAGTGTACAGACAACAAGAGACAAGACTAGTATCCGTAAGAAAGTAAATTATTCAGGCTCCCTCAGAATGTTGTAGGATGTATGTTCATATGTTGAGAACAGCATTGCTATAGAAAAAGAAATATCTGTGTACTCACATTGACTATGATATTGAGAGTGTCGTCATTGGGCAGAAAGACACAGACAGAGCGGCGGTCCTGCATGGTTTTGTTGTTGTGGAAGTTCAGTTTGTTCATCTTCGTGTGGATAGTACAGGACCGGCCCCTGTAACCAGGGCTCTGAGCCCTCTAATGACCTGCCTCCACCCCCGCAGGCACCAACACCACCACGCGGCTGCTCTGTCCCTGCTTCAGTTGGAGCCCAGTACAGACACACCCACACTTTTGGGCACAGTCGGCCAAGCAGCACTCACATGGCAGGGCATGGGGACCTGAGCTGAAGTCCGCCACTGTGGAGACACAACAGAGGGGGAAAATGACTTGATGTTAGTGGGTTCAAAGGTACGGATTGTAAAGACATGTTCTAGAGTGCAGGGGTTGAGGCAGTGGTTGTGTGGCTCACATTAAAATTCATATTTGTCTGAAGACAGGAAATTGGGACATACACTACAGACAGACTAAAAAGAGGGTTGCATTCCTGGTTATATCCATGAATATGACATCAGTAGAGGGGAATGCCAGTGACTCCAAAGGAACATGTTAACATCTGTCTGAGGAACTGATGAAATGTAATGATGGCATAAGGGAAACACAGACACTCAGCCAGGGCCAACACAGGCTGATTTCTACCTCTTTCCCACTTAAAATGCAGCAAAAACAGTTCTAAACTGTAACTTCTGGGCATTTTTAACAAACCAGAAATTCAACACAACAACAATAAAGCAACATTTAACCATGCTTGACTTGAACAGCTGTTAAGACACTTATAAAGGGGGGTTCAGATGTCGGCAGGGTCTCTGATTTTGTTGGCTCCACATTTTGCCTCTGGCATCAATTTTCATAACTCATTCAGCTCTGTTTACTTGCTTTCGGCTGTTTGACTTTACTGTCTGCTGAAATTCACAGCCGACGCAGTCTCATTCAGCTTCTCTGAATAGAAGTCAGAGGACGCTGATAGGGAAACAATTAGCTAAAATGCCTCTAAACTATTCTCCCCTCTGTTTTACTTTTTCACTAAATAGAATTGGTTATTATCGAAGAGTAACGTGCAAAAGTGTTACACAAATGTAGACACTGCAAAGCAGAAACCGCAATGTTCTGTCAGTGTGTTTAAAAAATGTATATGTTTTATTTTGTCTGATCCCAAATCAGGCAACAAGTGAAGCACAGCACAAGACAGAAAATGTGTCCCTTTGTTCTCTGCACACCTCCAACTTTAACAGTCGTTCCCGAGAGCTGCAAGTAGCTCACAGCATGAACTGCACCTCCGCATGTGTGAGGCCTTTACAGGGTGTGAAAAGTCTCAGACCAAACAAAAGAATGTTAAAGGACAATCAGTCTGAATTATCACCTCTTCCTGTTTAAAGCCCCTCACCTTGAAACCATGTTATCATTACAAACAGACAGGATGTATAAGGGGTAGGACAATTAACATTTAAAAAGATGTAGTCAAGGAATTAAGTGTTTAATTATACCATAGAAAGGTGATGGACTCATAGGGTGGTGAAAGTGTAACAACATAAACAAAAATTAAAGTTTCACTGCAGTCATAACATTTTGACATTAAAAATGTGGAATATATCATATGGTGTTAGTCCATATGTTTAAACACAGAGTGTCTTAGTAATGACACAACTGTGACTTCAGTATAGCTGGTAGCAGTGAAAACAAGAAAGAAATTACTAGACTAGACTGATTCAAACAAACTGCAGCTTAAACAGCAGATCTAAACTTCTGCTGCAAAGTTAGAAAGTGCTTTTCAGACTGCGTGTGCCCAATATGCCTGTTGTTCACATATAAAACTGCTTTGTTGCTGCACAGACAGAGAGCACTGTGGGCCATAAATACACACCGTTGACAAACAGCATCAGTTCTCATTAAACCTGGTCACTGGATGTGCAGCATCGTGGCAGGAAATCAGGGGCTCAGCAAAGTCTGCTGATGAGCAATAACTAGGACGGTTCTCTGCTCTGCTGCTGACCTTGGCTAAACACATCACTACTGCACTGCACACAAACATATAAGCATATATACATAAAGAAAAAAACACGGACACATGCACATTAAATGTATCAACAAACATCATGCACATACACACATGTTCCTGCTCTCCTGCCATGATCACAAGTCAGGCGCTACTACAGAACAGCTGAACTGTGAGATGGCAGCGGGGTTAATTAGAAGTGAGATCCCTCTCACTGGATCACTTCCGCGCATCACTTTGCTTCTCCTCTGGAGAGTGAGAGTGATGAGGATAGGTGCAAGGTTTGCAAATGATCCAACATCCAACATAAGACATCGTATTCATACTTTAATGTACTTTGAAATGGTTTGGAATCTGTGCAAAAAATGTAAAAAAGCACACTGGGTTTAGTCATGTTTCCTCAATTTTCAGCCATGTTTATTACACTGTTGAATGCTGACAGTGAAAGCAGAGGCGTGGAAATTCAGGTTATTTAGATGTAACTGAGTACAGTCATTACTGATCGGTTTAAAGGTCTATTATGTCATGTCTGGCCTTCACAGGAGACATCACCACAGAGGGAATGTCCACCCTGAAATTAAAGGGTGGATTCTCTTACACTCTCTGCACCGTGAACACTGTGTGAGGGAAACAAAGTGTTGGATAATGAAATTACTGCAGCTTTCCGTCCCCCTTTCACTGCCATGCAAAGTGTGATGCAACACTAAAGTCCATCTAAAGCAACACACGCACAAAAAAGCAGCCAACAGAGCTTCCTCTTGCCTTTCAGCCTGAAACAGGGATTCTGTCAACGTGGCAAACCTCAGCGTCAGGCATGACACCAAATCCCACATTGGGATACAGACAGACTCTGACACCAGCATACCTCTCCCTTTCTCATTCTTTCCCCTGTTCATTGACATCAGAGGGTTGGAGAGTCTTTAAGTCCAACTGTTGGATGGTGAAGCCTGAGAAAAACTTTCTCTGCTTGGATGTGGAGGAACAGACCTGCTGAAGGAGGCTGTCACCACGCTGATTTAAGAATAGCTTCAAGGTACAGAATGTGTCAAAGCACAATAAAGAAGGACAGAAGAAGAGGGTGGATATACACAGCAGAGGGAGAGGGAGCAGGAGGGAGGGACGTGGAGTGAGGCAGTGCTCAAAGCTCAGGCATGAAAAAAAAGGAAAAAACTGCTGCAGTCAGGAGAATTCCTCGCTAACATCTGCTTCTCATTCCAACAATGGCGGCCTTTGATTCCTGATGCTCACAACAAGCTGCACCACAATCAGCTCCACGTGCCCACACCCTCTGACAGCGTCCTACAACCTGCAGCAGCACACGTGATCTGCAACCTCTGACCCGGAGCTAAACAGTCTTCCTCACTTCTGTTCACTTTAATTTGAGATACTTTTGGAAACCGATAAACACTCATTAGCCTCAGCACCAGTTGTGTTTAAACTGAATGTCAATAAGACGTGTTGAGGTAAACCAAACTAGAAACTAACCAAACATGAGACTAAACTACATCTGTCTTTAAAAAACACATGGCACAACCTTTTTGCTCTGAAGAACTTAAACATCATAATGTAAGTTACTACTTTTGTTTGTTTTTTCGTGGAACTAAACCTTTCCTATAGCTAAAAAAATGGACACAGTAAAAAGACAATGCAAACCCTAACTATATGCCACCAATCATATGGAAAGAAGCCTCTTTCATGTGCTTCAGATGCTCTTGCAGAAATATTTAAATTGCTTCCTCTCAAAGGGCACACTTTTTATAAATAGAATCGAAACTGGACATGTTTTTCCTTGGTGGGCCAAAAGATCTGTTTATTTAGCTGATGAGTAGCTCTAAATCACGTTGGTCTCAAGATAACATTAGCCTTCACAGACCTCCAACCTCTTTTTTGTTTAACCCACAAAAAGGAGGAGTTTAGTTTTAAAAACATACAGGAAAAATCATGTTAGCAGTCAACATGTTTTACCACCTAAACCATTCATTCTGGATCGTCTAAACATCTATTTTCGATTCTGACTGACTTGGCACAATGTCGGGAAGTGCCTGTCGTTATGTACCGGAAACATGCTCAAGTGTAATATTTCTGGCAAATAAAACTACACTGACTTTTAGCTTATTTACATAATTATGTCTGCATACAGTATATTCTACACACAAATAATTGAGACACTATATTTATTAATGTATATATTAATAGAGCCTGGAAGCATGTTTAGCTGTTCGGCCATAAATACCTGAATGACCTCTTATGTGTTTTTAGCCTTTAAATATAATCAGGCAGAAGACAAAAACACAGTTTGATTGCTATGATCCAGATTTGTATGTTGTCAGAATTTCTTGTCTGTTTCTACCCAGCCTGAGAGAGTAAACAATCCATCTCTGGCTCTGAGTCAAACAAACGTCTGAGAACCTAAACCAGATTTAAACAACATAACACAAGTTCATCAAACGTGGGAGGTGAATTACTGTAATTATCCACAACAGAGGCAGAGACATTTTCAGTAAACATATTATGTCACACAAAGTACATGGCATTTGATCTTATTGATCAAATGTCATGCTCATTAGCAGCTGCAGGTCAGGCCTGTACAAAGCACAGTACTGTCAGGTTGTTACGGTGAGAAACGCACATTATCATACTTTCATACTGCACCTTATCTAAACTCCCTGGAGAGGTTATCTCTCTGGGAGGGAATTTTGAAGATGACTTTCGATCAGCTTTGCATCATTTGTCCAGGGATTACTTCGGATTAAGAAAACGGGGCACCAGCCCACTTGTGAATCATTTTCCTTTTTGGTAGAGATATGATTATTTAGGTGACAGCAAATGCCTTACCCACTGACAGCCTCCAGTAGCAACCTTGCAAATGCCAACACACTAGATTCTCAATGGACTGGTTGAGCCATTTGTTGGCCAACAGTGAAAGACTTGTGGCACCAGTTATCAGCACAAAGCAATGTGATGTAGAAAGATGTGTCACTGCTCATTCTTCGCGAAGCCTTAGCAGACAAACAGAGGATCACAAACCTGCAGAGGCTGCAGTTCGGTTAGTAAACATATTTACAGAATATTTCTTGCAAAGCTGATTATTGGATTGCTAAAAAAAGAGAAAGTAAAGACTGACTGAGACACAAGCCCCATTTTTAAAACAAACCACCGGATATGTCTAGTGTGTACATGCTTTACACACTGTGCCGATTCTTCCCCTTTGGCACCTCTAGTGGAATTGTGTCCTTTTCTTTCCAGCAACTAAGTTTTATTTGCAATATTCAACAATCGATTTTTGGAATCTGTAAGATAATTATGAAATTAATTAACACACTAAGCTAACACTTAGTTTAAAATATCACATTTTCGAACAACAGTTAAGTTTCTCTTTTTTCAAGACGAACAAAAAGCAACAGAGAGACAAGCACAAAGTTTATAATGATCTATGCGAAGAAAAACTTCACCTAGTTACCTGTACGGAAAAATGACTTCTACCGTCATAACATCTGGCTTCCATGTGGCTCTGTGCAAGAAGTGAGAACACACACACACACACACACACACACACTTACAAACACAATTCAAACTGCCAGACATGTTAGAACAGAGTCAGCAGTCGCTCCCTTCCCTCCCCACCCAGCATTCAGGCTTGGACTGTGCATGAGTAAACCTACAAAACTAGCAATCGCACTGCAACACACTGCGGAGACGTCAACCCGACCATTACGAATGCTTAAAATAGAGCAAGCAGCCTTAAAGGGGAGGATTTAAAAAAGTGAGCTGCAATTATAACAAACCCCAAGTTCTGCTGTATTGCAGATTTTCTGTTTTGACAGAATGAAAAGAGTTGTTGCAGGTGATGTGGTCTGTTTCCTTTCCAGCTTTTGTAACAGGATTATATCCTCTATTGTTTACACTGTCACACCTGAGCAGAGTCATAAGACTAAAATGTAGACTCGTTTTTTTCTCATAAAAAACGTTTCAACTTTGTAAGTAATCTGCAGATTTTAATGAGATTTGAAACTAAGCAATGTCTGTAAAACATACAGCTGCATTGATTCACTTCTCCCAGTCACTTTGAGAGTTGTGCTACAGAGGAGGGACTACTGTATATCCCTGATACTCTAAGCTATGTCATTAAGAGTATATTTCGAATGGGCCTTTCAAGGACTGGTATCCACTTCTATCTATCTAGCACTTCTATCTTCCTTAGTGGGTGTCTATCAGAGAGTCATATATGTCTACATAACTGACCAGAAAGTGGAATTTGCATACCATGGGCTCTTTGAATCTCTCTGGTCCACTTCCTTGAATGGACTCAAGTTTCACTAAAGAGGCCAGGCAAGCAGAGGAAAAAACAATCCAAGGATAAAGGAGACAAATGGGGGAAGAACTGACCCATTTCTCCTTACTGTCCCTTTATACACTAGAGACATGAATACAAGGAGTCATGGAACATCCCATCAGTTGCAGAAATTCTTGTGTTAGTGGTTTTTAGGTTTACACCTAAAATCAGAGCTTGTGCCGTCTTGTAGAGCATTATCATAACTCTCTGGGCCACAAGTTGAATTTCCAAAAGCACCTCCTTTGACTAGATAGCACATAATGATAGCAGCGGAGAGCCCAGGGCACCTGTATAACTTACACTAAGAAGGATATGTGACTATACACCCACATACCTTAAACAGAGTGGTGATAACATGCAATAGGATGGTAAGAGCTTGAATTTCTACATCTTTATGGCATTAACAGTAATCTCATCCCTTATTGTGAACCTGTAGCACCCTCATTTCTCACTTACATTGTCCTGAAACCCAGTTCATCTTCTACCTTATCTTCTGGCAACAAGGCCAAAATCATATTAGGTTACATATTCAGGATGGAGCATTTTATAAACAAGCTTTTAAAACAGGAAGCCTGTGCTAGCATGCGTCAGGGTTCCTTGGGAGAATCTGCATTGTGAAAGGATCAATATGTAAAATGTGTATAGCAGATTATCTTGAGTTACATATGTATAGCACTACAGACGCGTTCTTCTTCAGCTTTCTTTTGACATCAGAGAAAGCCAGCCCTGAGGCTAAGAATTCAGTTGAGCTTTTGGTGCTGAGTTTGATACTGAGGAAATCACTAATGAATTCAGGAAAACAACAGATCCGTCGTTTACTAAAGTGTGTATGTACCAAGGAAGGTCAAATGTGATGTGTGGTTTCTACACAACAGTGCAGTAAAATAAAGGCAAAAAGCTCCAGAGTGGGACACTAAAACACGTGTGTTACTCACAGAAAATGATTAGTGAAGTTAGACTTGTGCAATGTTGGGACATCGCATCAAGCATTCCTACACAGAGTCATCGGAATGAGTCACACACCAAACACCTTTGTTCACACATTTCCTTTTTTGTTTCCTACTCAAGCAGTGCTCTTCCTGTGCAGACAGCACCTGCACCATCACTCTCTCCCATTCACTTTGCTCTTTGCTGCACCACCAAGCCAAGACCATGACACGATCACAAAAACATGAGTTGTTTTTCTTCCATTTTCCCACACAGTTGGAGAAGACACCAGGAAGGCTGGGCATATAGTGTTTACTGAGGAATAGGCCACACAAAGGTAGCTGATTAGACTGCCATGTGTACTGGATGACTTTCAAGTGCTAACAATCCTTCCAGGGGATCCCCTGACTGAGTGCAGTGATGTCTGCAGAGTGAGCCAAAAGTCTTGATTTAATTTGTAAAGTTTGAGAAAAGCTATAAACATCGTAGGGCAGTGTCTGTGCATTGTGCAAGCGTTCATTGCAGTACGTTAATGGTCTCATTGTGAACTGGCAAAAGACACTTGACAAATTAGTTTAAAAAAAATCAACAACACAAGTTCAGCTGGCAAAGCATCTACTCAGGAAAAGTACCCTTGAGCAAAACATGAAGCTCATAGCAGCTCCAGGGAGTGCTCACCTTCTTGGCTTTGAGTTTTGACTCTGTGGGAATGGATCTGGGATAAAGATAATTTGGCTAAAGTGTAAAATTACTGAGACAATGCACAGCAAAGCTGGTGGAAACGCAGCGTGCATGAAAAGGTTAGGGTTACAATTCAGTTGTTGTTCCTCTCATGTAATATTAAACAGGGAGGGAATGTTTGGCATTCCTGGGTGCTAGGAAAATATCTCTGCAGTTTGCTGAAAAGAAGGGAAAATAAAGCAGGACAGACGAGCAGGTTGCACTTGTCAGTGTGACTGTCATTAACACGATGTTAGTTTGCAGTTCTGTTGTACGTAACGTCGTGTAGATGTGTGTGGGGGGGGCACTGGCATGGTAATTACACAACAACAACGGAGGAATTCTGACTATGTTTTCCAACGAATTTTATCGTTTCGTGTTACAATGCAGGAGATAAACACGACGTCTGAGTTACGCTTTGTTTTCTTGATGTTTAGCTCCAGGTTACGTTAGAAGTACACGGCAGGTTAGGTTAGCTAACATTTAAAGTTAGAATTCATCGTTAATCAACTATTTTACTCAACCAGTTGAAGAAGTCGACTGTAAAAATACAAAATTACTCAACTACAGTTATAATAATAATATTTCATGGTATATGTCGTTTCAGCATCACTACTGGGAAACCAATAACTTACAACTTAGCTGCTCTGGCTTTACTATATCAGGGCTTTAAATAACTAAATAAAACTGGTCAATTCTAAAAAGAAAGAAAAAAGTACGTTAATAAATGTACGAAATTTTAAACACGTACGAGTCTTCGCCGACATGACGTCACAAGAAGTAACCGTTAAAATTCCCGGTGAGAAGCAATAAAAGCGGACAGAAGAATTTAAAGCATCCAGCGACGGCAAAACTCACCTCTTCGAGAGAAAAACGAGTTATTCCTCAAGACGGTTTTAATCCAACCGGGTCGACGTGTGTTCTTCTCAAAGCAGAAAGAAAGAAATCCAGTTCGGAAAGACTTGACGAAGTTTCGGAGGAGAGTCGTCGTCCTGCCGCTGACGACGCGAGCCACATTCTGTTCGTGCTGGAACCGTCACAGGCAGCTAGGAATACATGCGCGCTGGGTGGAGGCGCGAACGGAGGGGACCGGGATACAGACGAGCACCTCAAACCTCTCAGATTCAACGATATATTGTCACAGTAGTCACATACAGTATTTATTAAGTAACCAGTAATGTAGTTTTCGTAGTAGTGTCCGTTGATGTTACGTTAATGTCGATAATTGTCGTGGTAAGCGCGTAGCACCCCCTAATCGAGTCCAGATTTGGTATCGCCCACGGCTGCCTCTCATTCCATTCCTCCCAACTGTGTTGGACAGGAACTCTGTCGCATTAATTTTGGAAGTCGCGGCAGGGAGAAATAGTAACGGCGTCGACTGTATGTATTAAAAGAAAAAAAGGTTTGTGATGCAGGGCAGATTATTTTTTTCACACTCTGCAGCTGGTGTTCTTTTATAGGCCTTTTCCTGACCATGGTGCATTATAAAAACGTAGTACCCTATAATAAATCACTAGGATAAAGGGATGATACCAATATCGAATTAAAAACACATAATTATATTATAGAACATAACATTATCATAATGCAGCCTACCCTAATATGACTTTGAACTCTTACTGAGCAGCCATATTTTAAGCCCAGTAATGCAGCTGCTGAGGTTTGCTGGCTGAATTAAAACCTGAACCACAAGTACAGTTATTAAGGAAACTAGGAATGTAGGATGCAAAGACGAGATACTGAAACGTCAACAACCTCACATAGTGTAAGTATAGAAAAAAAAGGCTTTATGGTGGACACCAGCTGTGTACTCTGCATGATAATAAATGTGCTCATGCTCCATCTCTGTGTTTATTAAGATAAATGACTTATCCTCATGCTTCTAAAGACTCATCCTCCCCCTCATGTCAGCCACTGGTTTAAAAGTGGGGAGAGCCCTGCTTAGTTGACATGGTGACCTGTAATTAGTGCTCAGGGGCCCAGACTCTGCTCTAACTACTTTTCAGAGAGAGAAATGAAGTGCCAAACATGAAAAGCGGTGAGGAAGTGTGCCTGTTCAAGCCAGGCTAAACCCCCTCTGGCCCAGGTTGTACATGGCTTTGAAGTGACATCAGAAAGGGACCTGTGAACAACAAAGCTAGACAGAGACTATTATCTTCAAATAAAGTGCAGATCACAAATCCCCAATCCCTGTCTCAGATGTTGAACTGATCAGGTTTCTGTAATGTTTGAAGCTGGGAAAGAGTCAAAATGTAAATATTATTATGTCATGGTGGTTTTCTTCACTCTCTCACTCTGTCCAACAGTTTCCTATGTCCTGCACTTTTAGAAAGTTAATGGTATTGCTATTTTTCTAAAAGAAACAAGAAAAGGTCTCAAACTTAAAAACCAAAACCTCTGTAACGAATGGCACTCCAATTATCATACACCTGATATGCTCCATGGTTTATACCTCCCCTCTGCCTTCCCCCTCAAACCACAGAGGGCTTCCAGTCTTTGTCTGCATCATCCCCGTCTTGATTTAATTAGTTTTTTCTGGCCGGGCTGGAGGTGCAGCAGGGAGCAGGTTGGGCTTTTTGTTGCAGCATTATCTGACTAATTGAAATAACTCCCTCTGCGTTCCTGTCTCCCCGGGGGGAAATGTGGAGACGTCCACCAGATGCCAGTGACTTTGGATCGACCCCTCTCGTGGCTTAAATGTGACACATGCATGTTGCATGTCACACTAATTGATAAAACAATTAGATAAAGTGGACGCCCATATGTGACCTCATTTTAAAACCACATACAACTACCTGAATCACAGTCATCTAAAAAGGCTTTCTGCAAGATTTTGTAATTGGGTTGGAGGGATTAGCTCACATTTAGCTCTCTGTAGGTGTGGGTGTCACCAGGTGCTCAGTGGGTTTCAGTAGTCTGTGCAGGTCAGTCAAGTTCTTCCACACCAAACTGGGAAAACCACTTCTTTATGGAGCTGACTTTGTACACTGGACTTTCCCCAAACTGCTGTCACAGCTCTAGAAACACATTAATGTCTTTAATATCACTGCAGTATGTGGCATTAAGATTTCCTTTTACTGGACCATGATAACTACTTCAAAGCAAAAGTACATGTCAACAGTTGTGTTTGGAAGGTGCTGTGGTGTTAAAAGGTAAAAGTCACAAATTCTTGATGATGCAATTTATAATCTTTTTACACTTTTGCCTTTGAACAAATACTTATAAGTTATCATAAATTATAAATGTGGTTTTAAAACTCCTTGGAACTTGGAGATGAAATCTGAGAAGTTGTGCATCCAGTCAAATTGCAACAGATGTCGTCTAATCGTGGTCATTTGATGCTCTGTTATGTAAAGTTACACATCAGTCTTACTATGAGAGGTGGAAGTCTCCCTGCTTCGAGTGCCATATCAAACAGTGCTATCTGTGTGATAAGATAATGTCATCTGTGTTTATTTGATGTACCTTTGAATGAGTGTGGATGTAAAAGTGTTCTGAGAAAGTAAAGGCTCAGTCAGAGATTCTTGATTCAATATTCTCACCCCTCAGGGAAATATCAGGGAAATAGGAGTGGAGTGTCTGCTTGGAAGATAAAGTAGAAGTAGTGTTATGTTGAAAGGAAGGCTGCAACATGCACTCCAGAGCACTGTAATTCCATCATAGTGCAATCATTAGAAAGTTTTAAGAATGAACTTCCCCATCTCGCAGTATTGAAAGGAAAGTAGAGCAATAATTCTGAAGCCCCGGTGTACTGTAAAGTTAGTTGGAGAACAGTATCGTGGAAACGTGCTGCAATGTCTGCAGGCAGACTGATGGATGAGGGCATAGATCTAAATTAATGTGCCAAATCCCTCTTCAGATGCCTGACAATCCATTAATGTCTTTCCAGTAAACAGCGGAGCAGAGATTAGACAGCTTGATTTTGTCTAACCATTACACACCAAATCTGTTGTGGTGCAGCTTTTGATTCTCTGGGACTTGGGCTAACATTCTTCTCATTTTTAATTAAATGTAATTCAACAACAGCACTTGTTTTGTTTGTTATTTCATTGTCCAGCTGAGACAATTGCCGCTGTATTGCTGACACAAAAGGGCCAAGCATTCGCCGCTAAAATGTTCGAGTCATCCGCGCTTCTGCAAAGTCACCAGCTCGTTTGTCAATGCACTATGCAGCTCGGCAACAAGAGAGACGGTGAGAGAGGCAAACATAAACAAAGAAAGAAAGTGATAGAGTAATGGAGGGGGGCAGAGGAGTGCAAGTCACCAGATGGTACAGTGAAAAGAATACACAATGGTAACTCTACACTGGCTTCATTCAGAGTGCCTATGTAGGCCTATAGTGCAGTAGCATATGCAGCTCAGACGCAGAACGTAGCGTAATGTTGGCATCACCATCGCAGGACATCATCTGAAAAATCACCCTTTGATACTCCCCAAGAAAATGCAGTGTTTTATACAACACACTGACTTTTTGTGAGGATAAAGAGAATATTTACACTATTTGCTTATTTGTGCTATTTTAGTGCAGATGAATAAAAACTGATATAAATTATAGCTTTTGGTATTCATCTTAGAAAAGAGGTCAATATCTGTTTTATTACAACAGACACGATAATACTGCACTCGTCAAAGTAACAGGTAACAAGGAGGTTGTCAGCATTTCACATTCTCCATCAAACAATCAGACAGATTACAGACAAGCCCAAAGTTTAGAATAATCCTGCGTGAAAGGAATATGAGTCAGCATACAGTGTAGTTGTATGTGCGTTTTTAGGTGCAGAGGGATGTTGTATTGGTTTGACATGGTGTCCACGTGGCTAATGTAGCAACATGGGGTCACACTAGTAGCTGCGAGTCAATACGAGCCAGGTCTAAGCACCAGCTGTCATACCTGGCCTCGTCCCCATGCATGCACACGGTCACCTGGCACCTCGTCAGCTCTTCTGGGCTCTGAACACACACTGCACTCAGTGTCTCAGTGTTTTGGATTAATTTAGTAGAAGATCAGCGCTAGCACAACATGCTCTTAATTTGAGGAAAACAATAACCAATTCTAGTGACGTCTTTAGTAAATGACGCTGTGGTGTTTTTGTTCTGTGTTTTCCAGAGATCTTAGGTATCAAACAGCACAGGACATACTACAGGGTCTGTTTTTCACTGCGTGCTCAGTCGTTGCTGCTTCTTGTGTTAATTCCAAACAATCGACACACTGTATAAACCTCAAAGTAAAATCTATCAGTTCCTGTGTGCCAAGGAAACGTGTATGTAAAACTCCACATAGGAAATGTGTTAAATAATTATTAATTTACACTGGCCTGTAGATAACATCTTACAAGAAATGTGTGTTTACTGTGCATGTTTTATTGTATACACCCAGTATCATAGTGTTGATGGGATACCATTTTAAGCTGCTCCCTAGAGGTATATTTGAGTACCTGCACCATTTGTCTTTACTAACTTTGTCAGTGTAGGTGTCACCTTCTCAAATGGTGCCTGTCTCACTTTAGAACGAGCAAACGTTAATTGGAACTGCCCTTAGCACGAGGCATTGTTTCCAGAAGGATCACTGACGGGTATGTATGCTAAATTATTCATGGCATGATGTCAAATGTATATGTGCTTTGTCCCTGTGTGGCCTCTCTGACCACTAAAAGATCTGTTCTCTATGGTATTGATCAGACTATTGAGATAGATGACTAATGGACCTTTTTATAGTGATCGTAAACAATTATTCAATTCAGTGCGGGTCCAGCTTTGCCAAGAAAGTAAGAAAGATCAGGACCTCAGTGTGGCGTGATGCCGGTCAGACACAGCTGTGCCTTTGAGCAGGGGTAGTGAGAAGGGACGGATGGGATGGAGGGATGGATGGGTAGATGTTCAATTTGAATTCAACAAAGGTTTTGTCCTTAAAGGTCACATCCAGATCTGTCACCAGCTTCACTGTTCAGACTATAATGAGTCAATATGTGTCCTTTCAGCATCTACGTAAAGAGTGGAATAAAAATAACTCCTACCTGAACCATGGGAGCTCACTGGTGTATAGGCTGTGCTATTAATAACTTAAATATATTAATAGTCTATGTATTCTGGCAGTCAAGGTTAGAGTGTGTCAATGAAAAGATCCTGAGCAAGCAGTTGCTTTATGGCTGATGTTGTGTGCACAAGTGCAGGACACCTTGAAAACCATGCAGCAGCCACTGCTGCCCAAGTTATGGGCCATTAGTTGCATTGTGAAAGAGTGACTCTGAGCTCATTGTTACTTCTTGAACTAAGAAGCACATCCGAAGTCCATTAACACGAATTAAGATGTTTACCTTTTGGTGAAATCTCAACAGCAGCTCTCAGTCAGCAGGTTATTGTCACTGGCTGTTCCTGAGTCATAAATCACCTGGGCTGACCTCGTCCGACATCATCAGGTTTACGGTGGATTGTCGCGGCGAGGATTAGAATATCTGTTGCTGGGATTAGTGCTGATTACAATCACTGGTCCTTCCTGGCTGTAGAGCGAGAAGAGCCAGAGGCACTGAAAAGGCTGGAGGCTCAGGCACAACAAAACAAACACCCCCTCCTCCTTCAGCTGCTCCCTACCCCCACAGCATGGAATGTGCATGTGTGTTTGTTCTGGTAATTCTCAGTATTTGCACCACAAAGTTTTACTAACTAAAATATCACCACATAGTACAAATATCAACACTGCAGGTTAATACTGCAAACAGTGCGTGTTGAAGATAGACACTGAAGCGTGACATTGCCTTTCTGTTACAGCTCCATCTCTCTTTACTCTAATAAACACATTCTCTGAATAGGTGAGTTAAGGGTTCAGAGCAAAGTTAGAGAAAGAAGATGATTCAATAGATTACAGACGTGTCCTGCTTCAGCATTCAAGACTAAAACTTAGCTCAAGAAATGTATTTTGAATTGTTCTGGGTCTAATTGATGGGCGCATGCAGACAGAGGTTACTGTGTTAATCAACTTTTCTTTATCAGTCAGTTTATGACTTTGAGTTTAACTTGTCCAACCTGTAGCAGCTGCACTTAAAAAGACTGGATAAAATGTCACATATCTTTACACTGATGTTTAGCATGTATGTTTATGACTTTGTCATGTATATGTACACATATATGTAATGTGCTACAGAACGCTGTCTGTACAGAGCTCAGCGCCTCTATACAAGCACAACAGCATTTGCGTTTGAACAAAGACAAAAGTGGAAAGGAGAAAGTAGTTCTGGTTTCATCAGATCTTTTTATGTAACTCATATCTGGAATCGGATGAAGCAGTATATCCTAACTGAACTACAGTCACAGTCACAACATGTGTTCTCCACATCAACGCAGTCAGATCAGAGATACAAACAGAAGATTTTCCTGTTTACGTTACACTAAAACCATCATCATCTGACACTTTCAGGTGTGAAACTGTCTCTTAGTCAAGACAGGCCAGTTAATTCATAGAGCACATTTAAAAACAGTTGTTGACCAATAATCTTATTTTATAAACAGGTAAGATTATTGCACTACACATACTAGCTTAAGAACACAGAAAATATCACATAAAACAACACTTTAACACAGAGAGCCTGCAGCTCTTCCTTCAGCCCTTTTATTTTCCACAATAGATAACTGTGCAAAGCTCAAATGAGACACGTCCTTTGCTGTGATGACAAAAACTTTAACTCTGGTCATTTTAAGTCTGGATCATGACTCGTTTACTGTATGTGAAGCAGACGGTGCAGGGCTGGGGCTGGGGTACACTGACAGAAGATGCAAGGATCCTTGAGCCACCTAACTTTTATTATCTGTACTGAGTCTGAATCTGAGTCCTTCACTATATTCTAAACTAACACACATCTGCACTACAAGACACAACAGGATAAAACAGAGGACAAGCTGCTCCAGTAAACAGACAGCTGAGCTACACAGAGAATACTGTGATGTGTACAGAAAGGAAAAGGGAAGAAGGGGCAAGAGCAAATATTTGGTCTCACTGGTGTTTGGGTTTCGAGCACCTCGTCCAAAGTCCAGAAGCTAAAACTGGGCCTCTTTGCACTTTCCTAAACAATGTCTGCCAGGTGAAACGAAACAAGTGCAAACATAAATCCCAAGTCAGCAGTTCGACCCTGCAGGTGTCGGTTGACCTTGGATTCCTACACGTGCCATTTTTGTTGCTGGGATGAAGACAGATATAATGCTCTCAGTGTCTGTACAGAGGATTATAAATCCTGTTGACGCATGTTGTCAAGGCTGAGAAAGCTTCCCCACCATTCCCTGTCAGAATGGGTAGATACAGACGAACTCACCGTCCACCCACATGTTTAACTCGCTGCATGTTGTGTCTCCGCACACAGACATAGCGCTGGTGGCAGGGATTGTAGGAGAATAAGGACGGCGCTGGATTAAATTTATTGAGACGGGGTTTGCGGGTGGTGTGTGAAGTTTTCAAGGATTAGATGATGAATCAGCACAATAACTGATAAGAGACGACTCTTAAGTCCTAATGTTAATACCACCACAGTGTATTTATGTAACCACGCTACTTGTCATGTTAATATGTGACACTCAAAGGGAAATATTTCTGCTTTTAGTTCTCCCACTCCTTACTATTCTTAGCAATGTCTCACATAAATCTTCTATTACATGCTGTATATAGTACTACACATATTTCTGTGCCTTTTATTCTTGAACAGTACGTCTGCAGTTTTCAATGACAGATAAAATATCTTAGTGTTTTTTTCAAACAACAGTTTTGCTTAAGGAATTCATCGAGTGTCTCTAACTGACTTTATGACTCTTATTGAAACCGAATAGGTCATAATTTGACTCTCTTTACCTGTCCTTTTATATTTTACATCCGTTATGATCCAGTTTTATTTTACCAGACGGCACTGTAAGGTGGTGCATATCTTTAAGGCACCACCTTAAGTGTGACAGTAAAGGGGACCTGGGATAGCACCACTGATTACGTTCCAGAAAAAAAAGAACCAATCAAGACTGAAGCTGCACATCACTGGCAAAATCAACAGCACCCAGATAATGACTAATGTAGGAAAGAAAGAAATATATTTGTAGAGTTTTATCAGTTCAGCAAATTATGATTTGAATTGTGGATTAAATTCTGCTGTTAATGCAACGCCACCAGTGTAGGTCAGCCAGGAGCTTTTAAGACATTAAAGAACCTGTAACCCCACAAACTTATGTTGTTAGTTAACACTGAGATACTCAGCCTCTCTCGGTTACTGCTTTGCTTACTCGCAGGAAAAGCCATTTTTGCACAGCTGCACAGTCTAATGATTGCTAACTGACTTTGGAACAGGGGAAACAGCATTCAAACTTTTGCCTTAGTGTTTTTGTTTTAAAAGGGTTTTAAAGGTGCATAAAAAGACATGGTGCTGTTTTACACTAAGCTATTAGTGCATATGTGACTGCAGAACTTTATAGAAGAAACGCTGCTGTTGAGAAGCAGTTTTGAACTGTATGTTTTGTATAACTCTGTGTTTCTCTTTCTCCCTCAGGTCACATGGAACAAAAACAGTGTGCATTTGCTCTGTTGAGACATTGATTTGGAGCTGAGGGGACAGAAGCAGCAAGGTCAGGGCCTTTTAGGCTTCGAGGGACATACTGAGTGAAGGGACCGTCCTGTTCTGTCTGCTCTCCGGAGCGCAAAGCGCCATGTGCTCACAAAGGCTCAATGTTTGCATCTTATGCATCCCTCTAAATGCACCCCACACTGTCAAGAGAGAAGCTAAAAATAGCAGGAAGGATGAAAAGTATCAAGGCCCTCAGGGTTGTGTGAGAGAGGCACAACTGGTCCTGCTGGGAATTCATTGTTAAAGGTTTAAAGGTTTGGATTTTTTCCATATAACTGCAGCAATGCAAAGAACTCTGCAGGACAGAAAAGGGACAAAAAAAACAAAGGGACAGCTTTAGCGTCGAGGTAAACGAGCACAAGCAACTGACAGGCTTAAGAGACCGTCGTTGTGGTTTTGCATACTTTAAGCTCCATTAACTAAAACTTGCATTAGATGCATATCAGGTTTTCAGACTAATTTGCTCCCTTCCAGCCAGTAGTTAAATCCTGATTATGTTAGTGTAGTGTGTAGCAACCACAGTGTAACCTAAGATAACTACATCCTTCCTTTGATTTATGAAAATTAAAGTTTTTTTCATCTTCTCATTTAAACATGTGTAACCAATAACTTTAATTAATGACTGCATCCTAAATAGGTGCATGCTGACTCACTCGACTAGTTTACGAGAACCAGTGCTGGATTTCCAGCGGTGCAGAGCAGGCATCGGCACTGACCCTGGAGGTGGGGGCCCATAAACACCACCACGTGAATGTGTAAAAGGTGTGCTAATGGCAACAGACAGAGGTTCATTGTCTTGTCCAAGGACACATGACTCAGGTGGACAACCAGAGCCAGTTCCAGACACCAGGTCGTCCTCCTCACTGCAGTAAACATTACCGAGGCAAAGACTTGATGGTTTGTTACACTCAGTGATTGTATAGGGACCTGACACTGACAGAGTGCAGGGTTACATCTGAAATCAGGGAGTGGTGGTGGTCATGGGGGGTTAATGTTTACGCTGCGAGGCCCCCGCTGCTGCCCATCAATTACATCAACATCTGATTACATCATCTCCCACTGGGATTCAGGAGACATCCCAGCATCTCTTAATGATTGGCCGTCTGTGGTCGCCTACCATCTACCAAAATTGAACTGTGGGACTATTGTGCAAAGGAAAATACTTCACCCTCAGCTGCCATCTGTCTCTCTCTCTCTCTCTCTCTCTCTCTCTCTATTCCTATTACTGTCCCTGTAACTCTTCTTGTTATAATCCAGCATAACCTCAAGGAGAGTTCAGCGTCAGCAGCTTCAGGACGGAGCAGGTAAAATACAAGAAGCGAGGCAAAGTAAAATAAAACACCATATATAATATAAAGCAGTTTAGCTTTGGTCATTTGTCACACATGGGACCCACAGGGTAAGGTTTCACTCATTTAGGTGGGATGTTACATAATCTTAAATCATTCCCTGAAGTGTTTTGCAGCAGGGGAGCACGGGTCATCTCAGCATCAGTGTGATTGGTGCTGCTGCTTTACGGTTGTTCTGAAAGGCTCTTAGTTTGCTTGGAGAATGACAGGATGAAGGGTAAAGCATTCCATATTTTTTATTTATGTCAACGAATACCATGAAAAGCCTAAAACCAACCATGTACACATGCTACTAACAGGAACCATCTGTGGAGCAAAAGCCAGATGAGGTTTTTGATCCTCCATTGCTGTTCAAAAACAAGTCACAAGAGGCTGTATTTAGTAAGCATAGATGTATTTTCAGCTACTATACATGATCATATCACCATTCTACCATGTAATGACAAGACCAATATCCTGATGTTCACAGTAGCAGGTACAATACTGAACCATGTCACCATCCCTTAGACTGTGACGCTTTACTTCATGTCTCACTATGTGGTATCTAATAAGACGTCGTATGATAAAAATTGGGACTTGATGTTATAATATGAATATTTTTCGTAATAAATCTATTTGATGATCCATAACTGAACACTGCATTTTGCTGCAGATTGTTAACCACAGATTTTACTGCGTTTCTCTTATGAATATCTTACGTGAATTCATTCCTTTGAATGTTGCTCAGTGGTTCATACTCAGCTGCGGTAAATGTCGGTGCTGAGGTAAATGTCAGTCCATTCTGAGGGCTGATCGTGATACTGGTCTGTTGATGTGACTTTTGAAACTTTGCATCACACTAGCACACGGCCTCTTGTTGCTGATTGGCTGCTTAATTGGAGGAAATCCACCTAAAGCAACTCCTTGTTTGCCTCCTAACATATTATACAACCATCCAGGCAATAGCTGCTCAGCATTTTACTCAAGACCACAAAAGTCTTGTTGGGACTGGGAACCAGTGGGTTTGGGGTTGGTTGCTGCAGACGCACTAATGGCTGTTCCGCTATTGTCACAGCAGCACACAGTGTTAATAGTCCAAATGGTCCACATGGGATTTTCGTAAGAATAGAGTTAAACATAAACAGGCACATTGTTTGCAGTGAGTCAGACGGGGGCTCACATGTAAAACAATCCACTGCAGACAAACTCTGTACTGGCTAATTGTGATATCGCAGAGATATGTTATCCTGCACTGAGCAGTTCAACACCTGTGTTTGAGCAGAGGGGGCAGGATCTGATTCATTGATATTTTAAGCAGGAGCCTTCAAATAAAACCCATTTATCATCCTGTTTCGGTGGCTTGATTCGTTTTGTATGGTTCACTGTTGCCAGATGACTGTGTTCATATGCAGTAAATGTCATCAAACAATGAAGTTACCCGAATTGGGAAATCATTTTTTAAATTATTCATACTCAGCTTTCAGAGGGCTCTTTAGCCTTTCGAAATGGAGGAGACATTTAGGAGACACAGGAAGAGGAATAACCCACTCGCCTTTCTTCCAGATGGACTGTGTGTGTGTGTCAGATGATGATGTCGTCAGTAATTTCACCTGTCATTACCCTCACAAATAGAAGTTCCTGTTTAATCTGCGTTGCCATTACCGGATGCCTCTATTACTAAAGAAAAAATAGAGCTAATGGTTGGAAATGATGAGGTTTTCATTTATTTAGAGACTCAGCCGCTCACATAAATGTCATCATACTTCAGAGTTCATGTTGTGCCTGTCCTGTCTTGTGGTTTTATCGGTTTCAGTCTTTATTTGCAACCTTTGTTCTTTGTAGAACGCTTTTCTGAAATGTTTACAATTTTTCTAAAATGTTTGAGAAATAAATTTGGCCCTGACTGGGTTTCATTTTCCATCGGTAAGAAAGGAAGTCAGTGTCATGTCACATTTGAAAAACCTTCACACTGATCGACTTTGATCTCAGATGTTTTGTGCTTCGTACAAATGAATAACAGGCCTCAGAAGATGAGAGACGACGCTCACGACAACGGAGCACGATTAACAAACTCATGAGTGGAAGTTTCCTGGCTCAGATGTAATGAGCAAAAAGAAGAATTATGATTCTCAAAGTGAGTTAAATGAGCTCTGTGTGACTCATGCTGCGCTCTGCCTCCCTCGTTGGAGCCAGCAGGAGGCTCGCCCAGCACAGCAGCTGCTTGTCTCTTGCTCTAAACAACATTGGGAACACACGATAAATCAGCCACAAACCGCTTGTGTTTTTTAATCTATCAGGACATATTGTCATCCTGCAGATGACAACTTTCCAACTTTCAACTTCTCAGTAACTCCTGACATGGACAAATTGAATTCAGTTTGTGCTGAGGATTTTAGAAACCAAGTACTCTGCCAACTCCAGAATTTATGACTTTTACAATCAAATAGCATTTGGAGAATATCTGCGGCTTCTTTGTGTAGAAGGGAGTCAGTTGAGGCAGTTCGGGGCATCTCATCAAGACCCTTTCTGGTTTCCCTCCAGTCTAGATTTTCCACTGGATCTCCATTATACCTGGAAAATTTCAATATCTGGACTAACTTGCTGAACACGCTTTCACCATAATCTGACACCGGATAAGTGGAAAACTGAGTGGATACTCAGGATATTATCTTGATGTGAAGTTGATGTGTATTTTTTAACAAGAGGCTACATTTACACATCCTACATACACGTAGCAACATTAGCATTCATTTTACGTTGCATTTCTGACCACCTGATGACCATTCAGACCCGTATCTGCTCCTCTTTTAGCTTCACTTTGGTCTCCACCAAATTCTGGGGGACGTCAATGGAGCTGAGTGAGTAGGGTGTTGTATCTGAAAAATGATTTTAGCAGCTTAAAAGATAACAAAAACAATTCTGACTATATTTAAATTGTCATACACACATAATTCTCTATACTTACTCCTTTTTCTTACTGAAGTTATATCATGTCACTGTGTAAAAAAATATATTTAATATATATATAATATATATTTTCTATGGCTGCAGCATCAGGACAAATAAACTTGAGAATATCTTCTATCTTGAATATTTAATGTTTTACAGCATCTAAAAACTAGAAAAAGAATTTATACCTCAAACCCTTTTTGACAACCCAGGCACACGACTGAGTTATGATGAAGCAAAACACAGGCGGAAGGTCCCGGTTTCAAAATAGAAAAACACACCTGAAGGTACATTCCCCGTACGTGATTAAACAACATCCTGGTGTTGAGTCAGCCTCGCACGCTCATGTGGTGTTTATGACTGAGCTGGAGATTCTAGATTTTGATAGGATCGCCCTATTTTTTTGTCCCAGTGACGCAGCTTTGAGTGTCCTTCCTCTGACATACATTAACGTGATGGAACACGAGAAGAGACCACACATTCTTCCTTCTCCCTAAACTTGAATCGGGTGGTAGTATGCTGATCCTCCTGATGTTTAAGACTAAGCCGTGCAGGGTGATAGTTCACCTCCATAACGCTGTTTACCTGCCTGGTTCTTGTTTGTACTTGCCAGCTGATCAATCGTTGTTCATATTCAAGCAGCTAAATTGTTGTCCCGCTCTAGAGAGGGCGTGTTAGATTTAAGACAGGCTGTGATTACAGCTCTGCTAATTTTTTATTTCTTTTTAAAGACTTTTTCTTTTACAGCTGTCCTCCATCATAAATGTGCTTTATAGTATCTGGCAGGATGGTTGTTGGTGGGATGCAAAGATCAACAAAGGGAATTTTGTGAGCTATTAATCTCCCGCAGGTCGTCTGTTTCCCTACTGTCATTCAGTAAAGGGCTAATTAAGGAGAACAGTAAACCGTGGAACAACCACCCATCTAGTGAGCTCCACACTGTAAACCATACCTGTTTTCTATATTATATCAGCTTCAAAGAAGTTTTTTTTCACGTTAATGATGTGGAACAAACCACTGGGCCGGCTCTCCAGAAGATTCTTTAGTGCTAATTAGCAGCAGCTTCACATTCGTAGTATCTAGGAAACAATTCAATTCAATTTCAATTCAACTTTATTTATATAGCGCCAATTCACAACACAGGTCATCTCAGGGCACTTTACA
>JAUYWH010000014.1:4620557-4638560 GCA_034779795.1 Ctenopoma multispine | reverse complement strand
AATATAACTGGGTATCATCTGCATAACAATGGAAATTAATAGAGTGTTTTCTTATAATATTGCCTAAGGGAATCATGGAAACACCTCCTGAAAGTCATTTTTCTGGGTGACATTTCCTACTGGCGTAACGATAATATGTTGAAAATCAACATAAATGGCAAGTTGCAGAACACCTCAAACACAAAACAATCTTAGGGCCTCTCTTAGTTTCTGCTCTTTAAACACATCAGGCACTGATTAACTGGTGCCTTGCTTCCTCTCTGGGAGTCACTACACCTCCGGCTTTCTCTGCATAATCTCATGCTGTGCCTTCAGCCTGGCCTTCGTCCTTCCCACCATCAATATAATACTTCGGTGATCAAACCCTGAACCCCACAACCTGCCAGTCGGCTTCAAAGCACCTGCAGACCGACTCCTCCCTCCTCACAACCACCTTAATCTGTCTGTTCCATCTGAAAACTGATTCCTCGGCTGTCAGAGTTTTTGTTCTTCTCAGGGTTCAGCGCGTGCATTAATGAATGTCTTTGAAGTCTGAAAACCAACCTAAATCAGGAGCTTTTACTACGTCTGAAAACCAAAACAGTACTCTACGACAAATAAAGGTCATACGTTTAACATTGGACTTAAGCAGAAGTGAGCGATGAGTAGAAGATAAGTCCTCACTGTGAAGGGGGGGTGCTTGGTTTGGTTTGTGCATGTTCACCTTTCATGACCTTCCCGCTTCAGTAAAGAAAGAACAGAAGGTGAGGAAGGAAATAAGAAAGACCTAAAGACATAAGTAAACATATCAGTGATATTTAGAGCTGGGATGCCTGGTGGCTCAATGACGTCCACAGTCTCCTGATGTGGTTCAGGAAGTTTCCTGCATATAAACTGTGGAACTGTGTAAGAGGATCTCAGTATAGACGCCTTAGAGGTCAGCATGAGCAGTCTGTCTGCTGCATTCAGGGACAGTACCCAAAGATCTTTCTTAAAGACCATAAAAAGACCAAAACCAACAACATGCTAGTCCATCACCAATGCTGTATGACAATTATATGTGTTGATAATATTGATTATATTTATCAAATATGACACAGAGAAGAGTAAATAGTACATTTATTGGAGACTATTTTCTGTTTATTACTATTTAGTATTTGATTTAAATTAGATTTAAAATAAACTGTGCCCAGTACCACACTGTGTTTTCATTCAGAGGAACTCAATGGCCCAGAGAAAGACACTTTTTGCAGACAATATTTGTTAAAAGGGTTCAATTCAACGTCTTCTGATGAGATTTTTACCAGTCAAATGCACTGTATTACCAGACATATCATTTCATTCTGTTAAAATTTTAGCTCCTAGAAAATTGTTTTTACTATAAAATATTGAAAATAGTTATAATCCGTGTGGATTTCAGTAATTAACTCCTTTTTGGCAACGTGTACTTTACTTCTGAATCACAACAACAGTTTATGAAGTACACAAAAAGTACACATGCACATACACACAATCACTTTATCTGTTTACACTGTGCTGACACCCACACTTGCCTTTAACGTTGTCTTTCAGTCCCCGTAACAGAAAATGTGGTGAAGAGAATTGTTTGGATGTCGCTGCTGCTGTTTTTTTCTTGAGCTGGTCTGGCACCAAATCTGGAGGCCACAGGACTCTGTAAACAATCGCGGCCTGTGAACATGTTTACAGGTTTCAGTTCATTGTGTTCCTGCTGCTCCAGATAACCGTGCTGCAGGTCACAATGCCTGATCTACTTCCTGCTGATTGTCAAGGAGATCAGTGTGCTGGCTGTGATAAACTGGACCAGGAAACCGGTGGACTAGGAGTGTAGAGCAGAGGTGGTGGAAAACCAGACTGGGAATAGGGTCAGGGCTGGAGGTGGAGTTGGAAATGATAATGGCGGTGGAAGTGGAGGTAATAGCGCTGGGAATGGAAACGTTCTCCACATTTCAATCACAGCACTTTCTCTGTATGACTCTGTAGCTCTATTCATTTTTCTGACCAACACAAAATAGGCTTTGAGCAGCGGAAATGAGTATGTGTCGTGCCCTCCACTTTTCTATTTCAGGGTTGTAACTGTGCAATTTTCTCCTCCTAAAACAAAAGCCTGCTTTTAAATGGTCACTTTGTGCTGTAGTGGTCCCGACTGCTTGGCTGAATGAAGAAATACTTTGTCTAAATGCAGAAGAAAACCACCTGCTTTTATGCTAAACACAGCCATGAAAGAATAAGAACAAACCACAGACTGAGGAGAGAAGATCTTATCTGACAGTCAGGGATGAGGAAGATTAAATCAAAGGCTCAGGGATGGTCCTGCAGACAGAGTTTTAACTTTGCTATCTCGTGGCTAAAATCCCGTGTTCGGGACCTCGCTCACTCTGCAGACGCAGGAATGCATTACAAACAGGCCGTGGAACGACGCGAGGAACAAACACTGTGCCTAAGCAGAACCAGATGTTCCTCCAGCTATGAACTGGAGAGCGCTGTGATCCTGTTCTGGGTTGGGCTGATCCCCAGCGTCACAGAGGAAAACAGCTCCAGGTTTAGGTCTTAGCAAAACAGATCTTTTCCTGTGCCTCACAAGGACAACTTTTCCTCCTCTGAAAGGCTTTTTTTTGTTGTTGCAATGTATGAATTTAATTTGGAGAATATTAGGAGCAAGGAGCGAATGTTGAATGAGCTAAATGCTAACAGCAATATGCTAACAAAACATCATTTCTGTCTAGTGAGTTCAGCAGGTTTATGGTAAATTTAGCTTTTTAAATATTTATTTAGAAAGAAACTTTTGATCAAATGTTATATATGATAATGGACAGAGGTGTAAAAAGTACAAAACGTCAATATAGAAGTAAATTATTTAAAGATTTTAACCCTTTATATAGTGACAGGAAGTTAATCCATATATGATTCATCAACCTTTTACTAATATATAATGATTTTTATAAGAATCTAATCCTACAAAAAGCAACTAGTAACTGATGATGTTAAAATAAATGTAGTGGAGTAAAAGTGCAAGCTGCCTAAACTGTCTCAAGTACAGTACTTGAGTAAATGTACTTAGTTACTTACCACCTCTGATAATGGAGCAATAAGTGCATTAGATGCTCATAGCTTGTGTGTGTGTGACGGCCTGCTTATTAGTACCAGCAGCACTGTACGCGTCACAAGGTTTGGCTTTTACTGAGACTTATTCTCCATCATCTACCGTACCATGACACGGCTAAAGTTTTTTATTTAAAAGCGCCATAAATGGAATTTCTTACCACAAGTCTAAAAGACAGCCTGTGGGTTTGAAGGCTGGGGTTTGACCTGTGGAAAGTGCTGCGTATGTAGTTACCATCAACATGTGAGAGGGCCACGCTCCAACCCGCCGGTTGTGTAACAGCAAGCTCGGAGCTGTGGCAAGTCTCTATTCGAAGGGAATGGAAGTGGTTTGCTCCCAAAGAACTCCAAAGAAAGGGTGGATCCAGTCAAGTCCCCGTGAATTGGATGCAGACTTTATTTCAAAACTTAATTCTGGGAAGAGAAAAACTAAACACGCCAGATTCCACCCAGGAGGAAAGTGTTTGCATCATCTAACGACGCAGGGCTGAAACCATAATGCTTATCAGATGAACAAACGATGCTGTGGAATGTGAAAATCTGTTGTTTTCAGTGAAAATAGACACGGGCCATGGAGACTAACACCACAAAGATGTTGCCTTTCCAAACTTCCTGAGCTTTTGAGTTACAACAAAAGCATGTTTCTTCTGCCAAGACAGCCATCAAGGTTTTCAACTCTAAAATTCATGGGCTGCCATTAGTGCCTTAGGTTCACGGTCTTGTGAAATATCAGGGGCCTTTTTGCCTCCTTTTTAAAATCAATATTCCAATCTTAATCTTAATATCTTCTACTAACTCAGTGTCTGGGAAACCCAAGAAAGATTAGCTTACAATCACTGAGCTAAGGTATCAGAAGCAAACTGTAAATACACATTATTATGTTTTAAGTTAATATGATGAACAGGTTAGCAGTTGGTTGCCTATTTATGCAATCAGTCATTACTGAGCCATTCATTTTTATTTCATTCAGTCAAGGGTGCACTGAGTGACAAACATTGCTATACTGGAGGTGAGTGAGTGTGATCTCACTCCAAACCCTTACACAATACATGAATGCATATCATGACCCGTGATAAACTAAATATTCCCCACAGGGCATGATCAGTCATGTAATACACATGACCGCTGACAATGCTGTGTTTCAGAATCCATTTGTCCGAAGCAGTTGGCTCGGACTTTAGGCAAACTTCACCGAGGCCAGCTCCCTAACACGAAGCCATGTGAATAGAGCAGGAGAGTGAGTGAGCGCGCTGATGACATTCATAAGCAGCTCTGATTTGCTGCAAACAAAACGCTGTGATTTCTGCAGCATCCTTCTTGTGCCACACTGTTCCTCCTGCATGCTCTAGCAGGTGAACAAGTCCGACTTGGATGGTCTCCTGTTGATTACTACATGTGTGAAAGAGCAACTCTGGAGCCCAGGATGTTACAAATAGCTTAATACCCACCAGCGTACATGTATTTCAGATCCGTACAGTATGAAGCAGAAATACGTGAATATCATTAACGTGTTTGCCTTGGAAAACATATGGCTGCATGTAGTCACTGACTTTACAGCCACATTAGCCACAAAGAGCTTGTTTTCACTGAACAGACTCAGATTCGCAAGACTGATCCTGACTTTACCGTGTGAAACGTTGAGTAGCTTTACAAGTTTCCAGGAAGTGTAAAATTTGTCAGAAGTTTAACACCAGAGAAATGAAAGAGAAGGAAAAAGTGTGGCTGTTACAGTGGGGAAAACAAAGTTTGATGGTGTATCTTGTGTCAAATAAAGTCCTGTAAACCAAGCTGGAGGTGCAGAAAAGGAATGAAAACCTCCCCGTTTCCTCCATTTGTCCTCATCATGTTCTTCCCTCATCGTTAGAGACAGACCGCCAATAACAACACCAAAGCGATTTCATACAGCTGTACATCGTCCCACATCAAGAGGGGGTCATAAGTTTGTTTCCCGCCACAGACAGCATGTCTGTCAACAGCTATGTGATGCAATTAGTCTTATACAAATCCTATCACAGATAAAACTTCACATCACCGAGCCAAGACCCAAACTAGCTGGGGGAGATAGCTTCAAATCAGCCTCTATTATCAATCCACTGCGTTGGCACGGACCACAGAACAACAAAAATAACAAGGGTTATTTGGCGCCCAAACATTTCATGCATCTGTTGTGCATGCTGAGGCTTTGATAGTTTTTGGATTGCCTACAGAGAGAACCAGATTCCTTTCCTCAAAATAACTGGCCGTTAAAGTTGATGATGTGTTTAAATTTACACTCTTTTAAGAGGACGCAGAACCGGGAATTTCCCACTTGTCGTTTAACGTGGAGATATAAGGGAAACTGCACATACACATATGACACGGACGCTGAATTCTGAGTAGTATCTTCTCTACAGCTGCTGTTCACTTTTTTTTTTACCAGTAAGACTAATGAAGCATGATGAGATAAGAATCCCTGTTGGACTGATGCTCAAATTACTCAAGACAGGAAGTGTTGGCTGTAAAAATAAAAATATGACTATTGGTAATGACTACTCTGAAACCGAAGAACAAAACTTGTGGAGGTCTCACTGAGGTAAATAAAGATGAACGTACCTGAACATGGTTAAACTAAATAATATTATTAATAATCTGGCTTTAGTTTTCTTTCTTGGCGCAACTATTCTATAATATTTCATAATATTATAGAATATACGGATGTCTTCCATGTGCGACTGTCTGAAGATGTGCACCACTTGTGACCATTCTGAGCCGCTGTTAACACTTCTGCCTTCAGGACAGAGTCAAACAATGCATCGTGTGAACTGCCTGTAGGTATTTTCTGGCTTAACTTGCCCCGTAGTCTTGTTTGCATGTAACGGTGGAATGATCTACATTTCAAGAGCATCTGTGGAGCATATACAGTCATGTGGACGGAGCAGATTGACCCCAAGGAAGTAAAGTAAAGTGGAGAGGATCCGGTGGTTCCAAAACTTTTTTTTTTCACTGACATTGACTGTAGCTTGCAGGTGAATCTCCTTTTCCATAACACGAGACCATAACATAGATCGTATCTACACTACCACTGTTTATCCTAATACAGTAAAACAAATCACTGGATTGGACGATGCTTGGGCATGTACACACATGCATGAAGACGACCTCAGATTTAGCAAATACTGACACCAATGACCAATGATTTTCCATACACTTTAAGTGTGTCTGTCAGATGCAGCCCTCTGTTTATAACTTGTACGTTGGCTCAACATGTCTAAACCTGCAAGTGACTTTTACTGAGGGAGCAGAGCCTCCTCCTCAAAAACAGACATAAAGAAAGTAATCTGAGGCTTTGTTTCCATGTTGTTTCTCTGCTTTGTAAGCTGCTGAGTTTGGGGATTTGTCCAAGTGAAGCGCCTGTAAATATTTCGACTGTTTACAAAGTGAGTTTAAAAAAAGAGGAACAACAGTTCAGCCGTAGTAAACTGAAGAAGGAGTCACGATAAAACACAACAGGTCCAAGCTCTAAAAGGGGAATTTATGCATCTCATTATTTTTTTTTCTGGCAAATAAAAGAGCACAGGTGAATGACTGTGTTAGTGTGAAGGATGTCCGCAGAGCTGTGAACAGGTTATGGCCTGTCCTGCATTTAGAGCACTGGATCTAAGCTGACATGCAGGAATGCATCTCCGTGTAGAGCGTGAAATCTGTGCAATGCAATCTGCTCGGCATGCTTAAGATGATGACAATGAGATGAAAAGAAGTGTGATCCTCATGGAATAAAGTTCACCCCTCCACATATTTAGCTTGTGATATTGAAACTATGGCGCTTAAATTCCAGCATGTTAGTAGTGACTAATACAACATGCAGCACATAAAGATTCTGGCTGAGATTCATTAGTCTTGAAGTTTGATTTTTCACACAATGTTTTCTGAGAGTTTGATTTATTCGTTCACTCAGATTTCCTCGTTAGTTTACTCGCAGCAAGTAAACACAAACCGGGAGATCATAATAAGTGGTGTTAAATAGACTTTCATTCTCACTTTCTGATTCCAATTTGAGCCACGCGGGATGTTTTCATTTAGAGACAATTACAACAAATTCAACTGAAGTATTGACTCTTTACTTTGCAGATATTGGGAAACAAAAAATTCTTGTTTAGATACAGAAATAAAAGCTGCTACACAGTTTTAGTTCAAAGATTGTGAACATAAAACAAACGTTTTATGAAACCTTTACCGTATACACACTAATAATTCAGTTGTTATTACTTAACAATAAATCATCACGATAAGCGAAATATAATCAGAAAATCCAGCAGCAGATAGTGATATAAAAACACACACACACACGTTATCGGTGCAGAAAGCCCTGAGTTTCCCTTTCCTTCAGACGGGAGAGAATTCTTGGAGGAGACGAGCTGCAATCACTGTGGCGTGAACCCTCCTCACCTCAGATGCCTCAGATTTGACCTCTCACCCACTGATTGACCCCCGCCTGCTGCTGTGGAGATGATTGTGGCATCAGAGGAGGCGAGCCTCTTTACTCAAGGGAAATGAATCTTCCACATGCTGCAGCAGGAATGTCATGGTCCAGACAGTCCGGAGTTCCCCCCCTGGGAGTTAGGGAATTTGGGCACCTGTGAAATCCTCCTTAAGTGCGTCTGCAGGCACGTCGATTAGAGAAAGGGAAGATGCTTTATTTGCCTGTGAAAGAGCTTGTGATTGGTCACCTGCCATGAGGTTTAACTGCTGTGAACAAGCAGCTTCTCACTGCATCTGTTTGTTTTCTCTTGCAGCTCACAGCAGATGTGAATTACTCTTTTAATTGCACACTGACTCAGGAAGGAATTCAGTCTGAATGTGTCTCAGGAAGAGATCGGTGCTCCTGAAAAACTAAATGTATGTTTTCCTCACTAAAATGTTTTTCCTCTGTTAAATATCTTGCTGTACGGTTTTAAAAAGACAAGAAACGGAACAACATGTGGGTGACACCTTATAAATCCCCCCATAAATCATTTCTGGTAACAGAGGGTGTTTTAACTTCTAACCAGCCAAAACATGGCTGCAATGCAAAGCAGAGAGTCTGTGAACTTCACAGAATGACAAAGCCGGACCCCTTTTGATGTGCTGCACAGTCAAATCAGTGTCAGTGGTGCCCGCAGCCCGGACAACGTGTTGGGGTCACATTTCATAATCTCTGTGTGTGCAAAGCCTTGGAAGCAGCATGGTTGCAGTTCTCCAACGACAACAGAGAAGAAGGAGAAGAGAGTCTCTGCAGAATCTGTTGATAGCATTAAAGTTATGTACGTGACTCTAAATCTGACGTTCAATTATAAACGGCTTGATCACTTTCATCAGCTCTGACCTACACTAACGTAGAGGTAACAGACTGTATATAAAATATATTTTGATTTCATGTGATCAGTTCTGGGATCATACTTCTGTTTCATTTATTACTGTACATTTCTTTTGCCTGCTGGTAAAACACCTACTTGTATATTATATATTATAATATTTTTAGTTTAACAACAAAGGAGCTGTTGGGATGAACTCACAGCATCAGTTTCCCTCTTCTTTTGTTCATGCATGTCATAAGCTCACGTTTCTGATTGCTGCTGTGCCGGTGACATCCCACTCTTCCTGTCTTATCCTGGATTTCTGCCTGTCTCTCTGACATTTTTGCTTGGATCAGAGAAAGGCTTCTTCAGCTCAGTCTTTTCAAGACAGAAGTTCTCAACCTTCCCCCTGTCAGACCTTCCACACAACACAGCATCAGCATCAACCCCTCTACAACATCAGATCAACGATTAAACCTCTTAATATCTGAAATGCTGCACGTTTCTTTTTTTTTTGATCAGCCAGGAAATGACACATCACACCACTGTGATCCCACAGAACAAACTGTGTGACACTGAACACTCAGTGACTCACTCCCCATACTCAAAAATCACCTGAAGACAGAACTCTTCCTAAGCTTTGTTTCCAGTATCTTCTTGCTGATTTGTCTATTTGGTTTGGTTTATGCCTCACCAGTAAAATGTAAATGTAAAGATCCACTGTTTGCTGACATGTTGGTCAATGCAACTTAAAACAAATGGTTTCATCCAACACAACTTTTGTTCACGTTTGTGGTTTATTCCCATTTAACTGTGATGATTAAAAAGAGGCTGTAACATAAGGAAATCTAAAGACCAGAGAAAGCAACACACCCAACAGTGGCTGTGGTCAGAGGTAAAATGTGTTTAACTTCATCATGCATCCTGTAATGAGGTGGCCACAAAACGTACAGTACGCATCGGCAAACAGACTTTCACACTCTCCAAGTCATGCGAGGACTTAACGCAGCTGCTGCACAGGTTGGTGGAAAAGCAGCAACTTGCATTTTCAAACTTGTGTCTCCACTGCAGATACTCTGTGTTCTTACACTTCTCAGCTATAGGAACAGACTGTACAGTACGCTACAGCGTTATATAATCCATAATGCATGGCTGAAATGGTTTCAAACATTATCTGCAATTTAAGGACATCAGTGTGTTTCTCTCTGAACATATTAATACACATGTTGGACTGAGAGACGCGGCGTCCTGCAGGGGTCAAACACGACTTAAATCATTTAACACCACTCTGTGATGTATTCTTGTAGGCTTACAGGGTTCAATCCATTTTTAATGGTTGGAAAGTAATGAACATGTCAACACAGAGAATGAGATCATTTTAATATTCATTAAGTGACCACGAGCAGGACGAGGACGGACGAGCAGTGAAGATAAAAAGTGATAACTTCATTACTGAGGTGAAAAAGGCCCTTCGTCCTCTGTAGGGTTCTGCTTTCACTGCAAAATTAGACAGTCTGAGCTCGTCGACCAGTTTTTTATTCTAATATTATTGCACTAATAATCATTTTTCATCCTACTTCTACCTCACTGTACTGCTACACTCACCATGGATCTGTGCAGTGCAACACACAACAACAAGGAGAAAAAGTTGCAAACAAGCTGTAACAAGCAGATTTGAAGAATGGACTAACGCACTGTTACTGTCTGTATAGAACAGTGTTTGCTTCAACCATCATCATGTCTTTGCAAATGCACGGTGGTGTGGACCAGTCGATCAGGCAGTGAGGTGGTTCTCTCTCCAACGCCTCAGGAGTTTATCATATTGTTTGACCTCCGTCAGGCTAAATCACAACTGCAAAGACACCAAAGTGGCAGAAAGGGACACAAACAATGTTTTCTGATGCACGGGGGGATCAACACGTTATGGATTTGAGAAGCTCTATAGAGTCACATGAACCCTTCTATTATTCCTGATCTTTCCTCTTAAAATACATGTTGACAAACACAGGAGCCCTGCAATTAGAAGGCTCTGCCTCCAAGACACAGTGACTGCTGCTGACGGAGTTCAGTAATTGTTCCCCTGTCATATAAAACTTGTAATTACCCCGCGGTGATGGAGGCATCATCTCACTGCGAGGCTGCCCCGGCGGTTTAAGAATAGTCCGTCTCTCCTCCCCAGCAGATGAAACTCAGCAGAGAAACACTGGAGTCATGGTGGGGGTTTTTCCTGACACCTTGCTTCAAAGATAAACAGGATGTACGAGCTGTACGGCAGAAACTGTGCCAGGAAGTATGTGCTGAAGGGAGAGGGAGGTGTCGAGGCCTCATTGATCAGAGAACAACATGTCGGACATGTGGGTCAATGGAGTTATCGGGTCAAAGAGCAAAAACCAAAAAAAAAACAAAGAAGAAGAAGAAGAATATCCTCTAAAAGCTCTACTACTATACTTTCTTTCACATCCGTCTCTTGATCTTAATCACAAATATCTTTAGTGTCCACAAATAAATGAGCAAACATTTTAATTCCAGTGCACATCTGAGGCCGGCTGGAGACTGGAAGTGTTTCTGCACGTCCGCTGCTAATAGCTGATCTGCTGTGTTGTTTTCTGCAGTGGCTGAACTTGTTTTTCATGCATTAAATTGTTTTATATTGTCAGAGTTAAACTCATTAGCTTCTCTCTCTGTTTCCATCACTTGCATCACATTAACACGCACACGCACACACACACACACTGTAGTTCAGAAGAAGAGAGAGTTTGCTCCGAGCCATAAATATTTGGGACTTTAATGTATGCATACCTCAGGTGTCTCAGCCTGTTGTCACACGTTAGAGTGAGTTTAGATTTATTTGTTGTCTCAGTTATAAATAGTTTTTTCCCTGGAAAGGCCGGAGGAGCTTTGTTGACGTTTATTGACCAACCAAAACAACACACCCAACGGTGTCTGTTTTTTTGTTATTGGCTGATAACCAGGTACAGACCTCCTCCACATACGTATCGTTTGCTCCCAACTCCTCAGTGACTTTTGTTGATTAAGGTTTAGAAGCTTAACGAAGACTTCCGCCTATTCATGTGTCCAGCGGATGTTCAACAGTTGCTCTTAGACAAAGGAGTCAATCTGACGCTGCCAGCTAAAAGCCAAAACAACCTGTCCCCACTGGTTGGAGGAAACGCTTTGATGTCACATCTGACTGTGCTGCTGTAAAACCACGCATGTCAATTACTCCTAGCGCCGTGGGGCATCGCCTTTCCCCTCATTATGTAACCGTAGTATGAAATGAAAACATCTTTTTCTAAGAATGGTCTCGTGAATAGCGCATTTCCACACGCTGACATTCTGAGTGAGCTCAGTTTGTTTTGATTAACATAGGATGGTTGCAGACCTGCTTTACGCAGCCTTAAGCTGAGAAACTCAGAGTGACAGAGAATCATGTTCACTCTGACCCACAGCAGAGAATTAACCTTCACAGAAACATGCCAGCCCTGTGGCCCCCGGGCCCCGACTCAACTGTTATCAGGCTGCTGCTGGTGAGATATTGTTCCTCAACAGCCGCAGGTATTTTGTATTTTACTTGATTATTTCTATGCATGCTTTCATGTGGTGGTGCAGATGTACTGGTTAGTAATTAGCATAGATGATCATATCATTTAACAAACATATGATCGGTCTGTCCATCAGTGTAGAAAGTCAGTTCACCAGCAAAATGCTGCTTACTGCACAGGCACATTAATCATTCTTTACGATTCTTTACAATGGGCTCTGTTAGTGTTGATGCCCTTTTGCCAAGACGCATTTTGTTTTCACTTGATATCCTGTGGCACACTGACTTAGAACAGAGGGATCGCAGAAAGATCTTCTCTGCATGCAGGTAAACTCTAAAGTTACCTTGAGTCTCACAGCTCTTTGTGAAGCACTTTGCTTGTGTCCTGTAGAAAATGAATGGACTCAAACTTCAGGCTTTGTTGTATCTTGCATGTGTCATATGTTAAAGTACATTTTAAAGCAGTAATGCTTCAGTTTTAAACTGTTGTGTTTGTACTTTAACCTAAGGAAATGAACTGAGTACATCCTCCAACACTGCAGTTAAACTAGGGTAAATCAGCTCAGCTAGAATGAAACTAAAAAAAAGCACATTTTCTTTCTCATGTCAAATGTTTCATGCAGAGAATAACAAACCAACAATCCTGACGCTTCCATTTTGAAAGAAATGTAGCATGAAAAAAAGGAAAGGAATGCAGAAACACACCCATACTCAAACCCATGGCCAGATTCCGTGTTAGACTTGGGGGTGTGTTTCATGTGTTAGTTTAGGGACTTTCAGATGATCGAAGAGGACCAGATGTGTGTTTCACACCAGGTGACGCACTCCGAAACAAACCAGATCCATGGAAAGTGCTGCACTGCTCCACAGGTTCAGTTTAAAGTTTGGGGATTAGAACAAAACCACCTCCTCCTGACTCCTGACAGGGGGAATTTTGTGGTAACGCCAACACAAAGCACCAGACACAGAAAGGAGTTCACCAACTGCTGTTGCAGTAACTCCAAAAAGTGGCTTTTGACCGGCTGCAAAGACTACAACCAGCGGTTGTAGCAGCTTTTCTCTCTGGCCACGATGGTTTCCTCAAAATATACCCAGTGTAAACCGAAGGGAGACACAACAACAAACCTCCTGTTTCTGAGCCACCATGTAATTACATGGCATGAAAGGAAGTGACACACAGCTCGAGATGTAAATACAGGTGGGCAGAGCTGGTGGTTGTGGCTGACTGCAAGTCAACAACACAGAAGCAATTAGTCACTAAACAGTTCTTTCTCATTTTTACAGAACACTACAACGGGCTGAGCAGAGAAGGAGGTATTATGGCTGCAATATACGTATACGACTTCTTAATGTTTCTGAGAGGGGGGAGACATAAAGAAGAGAAGCAGAAAACAGGCACACAGAGCAAAACAATAAAGCAGAATACCAGCCCTATTGTCCTCGTCTCCTGATTATCTCCCACGGGATTTCAGATGGATGAATAAATCATCACTACAAGCCTAAACAGAAGAATTTCAATCTCTTCATCTTCTTTATGGGCTTTAATGGTCTCACCACACGGAGGACAGTGAGGGGACACAGCAGCTTGGGGGAACAAGTGTTGCCTTGTTGAAGGCTCACACTCGCACCTCGCTGGCGTCCAGCAGCCCGCCGAGCCAAGCAGGATCATATAACTCAACTCTAACAATTCATCATTACTGGATTAAACTCTCATTAAAGTCATGAGACTGAGCAGAATGTAGCTGCCAAAATAGACATTAAATTGATTCATAGTGAGAACTGCATGAATCCGATGAATGTTTTAGCATGGAAATGGAATAGAGGAGTGTGGGAAACAGGACCCTGAACGTTTCTGTTTGTGTTTGTGGTCGGCTGCTCACCACTGAGGTGGAAAGAGTGACTCAGGTTGAAATGTGGACATCCTCTCACCATGACAGCAGATAAAGAGGAGCCTTCCTGACAGAAAGAGTAACTCAAGCACTGTGCTTCTGTTTTAGGGAATTTCCACATTACTACAATATACACAGATACAGTACATTTTACACCAGTGCATACATTTAAAAACTACCATAACCTTATACAGTATGATGCATAATCATAGAATAAATAAAGGCTCTGCGTGCCCAAACAAGAGTCGTCAGTTATGCCCTGTTTGAGTGGTGCGCTGCGTAGCCGGATGGTTTTTCTTGCACAACATAAAAAGTTGTGCAACAACATAAATACATAGACAAGACTTTTACTTACTTCTTAAGTCTTAACCTGATATTCTTACTCAGAGCCTCTGTGAACATCAGAATTGTTCTTCATATTGCTGTGAAAAACTTCTGCTGCTGCTCATTAAGTTTTAAACACGCTGAAAGACTGAAGAGCAATGACAGCACATGAATGATGCGCACGCGCACAGGCAGGTAAGTGAAGGCACACAATAAAATCCATCACTCCCCTCTGTCAGAGCATGATCCAAAAGGTTCTGTTATAAGTTTTTATACTTCACCTTTGAGACTGTGAGTATGCTGCAAACCATAAACGTCATGGCGCTTGTACTTTTATTGCTCGTTGTTCTTTCCTCTCTCCACACCCTAACCGGTCACCCGGATCTTGGTTCTGCTGGAGGGGCATTTAATTCTGTAAGGTCTTAACCTTATTATGTAAAGAGCCTTGTGATGGTCTTTGTTGTGATTCGGTGACATATAAATGAACTGATTTAAAGTGTTCCCAAACGACTAAGGATGTTTGCAGGCTCGGGGTGGGCGGCCATCTGCCTCAATCGGTTGGGGTGAGTGGACAAATGAGAGAGAAAAGGAGAGCAGATAATAACAACAACAGACAAAACATGATCAGCTCCCTCATGCGGGCAGACAGTAGGACAGTAGGATATCAACCTCACAAAACGTCAGACCATCAACATTTGCCCAGTGTTAGTGGTCTCCATCCAGCAGTTGGTGAGATATTAAAGTAAGATTGTGGAAAATGAAAAATCTTCTTTACAAATGTATTGATTCAGCTATAGTTGAATCATACACAACACCAGCCCTCCTTCGTTTTTATGGAGAACCTGCTGGTAAAGTATAAGTAAGGTAAACACAAAACCCTGTGGACCAGAGCGAACTAAACGAACAGGAACTGAAATCACTAAACCAGCAGTGGTGCCATCTGCCTGCACTTCACATAGCTGCAGAGGAATGTGTGCACAGTATGTGCCCGATAAATCAGACCCTGCATCAGTTGAGTGTGCAGGCTTTTTATCAAGGATCTGCTGGGTGTCGTCAGGGCGGCCTGTAGCAGGCTGGTGCAGTGGGGGATTCCCCTCAAACACCTTCTTCCTGAACTGATTAGAGATCTACCAGAAGCAGACTCCCCTCTTAATCCACAGGCAGTAAAAACGGCGGAGACCAGGCCACGTAGGAAATGAGAGGTCCCAGGAGAACAAGCTTTACATCTGCTGCTGCAAACACGTTTACCGTCACCTATTCCCTCAAGTGTGTAAATGCTGAGATACGACAACAAGGCTCAGATGTGGGATGAAAAGCAACATGTCATCCCTCAAACAGCCTCGCTCCTACAATCCACAATGAGAGCAAGAGTGCCACCTACTGGCAGAGACTGGAAGTACATGTTTGCAATTAAATACATGAGAAAAAAACGTTTACACTCACTTTCAAAAACCTTTTTGAATATAGGAAATATGTTAATGTATTTATATATAATAAAAAACAAGAAATGTCAAACATGCAACTTTATATATTTTTAAATAACTAACTACAATTTGTATCTGTACATTGATAAAAAAAAAGAGGAGACTGACAGCAACTGGGTTCAGATCAATTTACGTATCAAACATCCATCTTTAATTTATTATAATGACAACGGTTTATTTCAGCCTCACATATACTATATACTAAATACACAGATACTATTTTGCAGTATGTGTTTCTTCAAATATTTGAAACTTGCTGGTTTCTCTAAAATTTCCTGGAGCTGTTTCAGCACCATCGATAATTTTAATTTATTCCAGCTGTGAGCAGCTGTTCTCTTTCCATTGTGAATCACCCATAAATTATAAATGCTGAAGGTTCTTATTAAAAATAGTTACTGTAGCTATTGGAAGCAACACAAACAGAAAAAGAGAGACACTTTTCAGAGTCAACCCTTTATTAAAAGAAAGGTTCAAACAATAAGGAGCACAGCCGGCTCAGAGCAAAGTGTGAATGCTACAAGCCATAAATAGTTACCAGGTAAAAAAAGTTTTTTTATCTATCACCTAAACGAGTAAAACTTTGGAATAAAAAAAACAACAAAAAACTGCATAAAATAATAAAAATAAAAATCGTATGCATGCTGTTCCATTTTGCTTTACACGTCTGAAATGGACACAGGCTGCGTTTGAGTGGAAATAACAGACACTTCAAAGTGTCAGCGTCCGTCGGCTGAATTGTTCACTTCCTCCTCCTGCTCCATGTAGCAGAGCAGCGTTAGGACAGATGCTGCAAAAACTATTTATTAAAATGAGAGTCCTTAAACTGGTGCTCTCTTTGTGCTACAGCATGCAAATAGTACTCCTGCGACCCTCAAGAGCAGTTAGGATAAAGGATGGATGGATGAATATTATGTCAGGTCGACAACACACCTGCTGAGTTCTTAGTAAAAATGTAATAATTAGAAAATCTGAAGTAAAGATTAGAAGTGAAAACGATTAAACAGCCCACTGGTTAATCACCCAATTTATGATAAACTACCAGGGCAAGAAGTATCTACAGACAGACTTTTAATTGGAGTGAAACTCCTGCAAACTCTCAGCAGTGAAACTCAGTTATAGAGGAGCTCAGTGTTTTGGTGCGAATGCTGAGCAAAGCAGATTCTTGAAGCAGGATTCCTGGCCCCGAAAACCACTAATACACACATACGTGAGCTGAGAGGATGCAGAGAGACCGAGGAAAACAAACAGGCTCAGATTTAAACCTCTGTCTGTGTGTTTTCATCGAGATATAATCTTTTAAGTTGTAAAATCAAACCCTGTTTTTGATACCATTGATGTTTGTATCATCGGCCTGGATTTAGACCACCTTCCTACACAAGACATCTCAGTGATGTTGGGCTCAGCGTTTACAGTTCAATGCACTATCACGCTACGTTTTTGACACATTCATATTATTCACTCCACATACAATGACAGAACATTTCAGTTCACCTCACACAGTTGCTTGTCTGACAGACTTGAGAAGTTAATTTCTAAATTCTCTCTCCTGGACAACAAACGGTACCAATACTTTCATGGATAACGGTAACTCATGGCCTCCCAGCTGAACATTTCCTTCCACTTGTTCAAATTAAAATCATTCAACTAGCGAAACACAAGGTGGCTTTTATTGTACAGCAACCACAGGAAGTATGACGCATTCGCCACCAAAGCTGAATACACACTGCAACTAAAAATGTACACAACAAGACCCTGCTAACGCCGGCTTCCTGTTGATCAGCGAATCTTTTGCTGTCACATAACATAAAAATCACATTTGCATTTGAAATGATTCTTCGTCTGTTTGGTTGCTCTTCTCTTGTATTTCTAATAAAACGATGTGCGTGTTTGCTGTACTGTTACATCTCTCATGCTGAAAACACATAATGCGTAATGTGAACGTTGTTCTGCTGTGTTCTCAGGGTTTGTAAAATATTTGCAACATAAAACGAAGACACAAATTGAAGAAATGTTATCCTGGTATAACGACAATACAAATTCAGAGATAAACATGACACACAATCTCTAAAAAAAAAACAATGCATAGCATAAACAACATTGCAGAATCCAGCCCCACTGCACTTCATACCTAAACGTCAGCCAGGCGATTTGTTTCCAAGTGAAAACAGGTGTCAGAGTGTTTTTGCTTTTTCCAGGTGGAGCCTGCTGCTCAGGCAGAGAGAGCGATGGTGAGTCTGAAGCGCTCCCATTTCAAACGAGGGGAGGAGAAGAAAAAGAAGCGAGGTGTTTCTGAGCCTCAGAGGAGGTGGAGAGGAAGGGGGGGGGGGGGGGGGGGGGCATGGTGGAAACACTGA
>JAUYWH010000014.1:4588653-4620547 GCA_034779795.1 Ctenopoma multispine | reverse complement strand
CCCCCCCCCCCCCCCCCCCCCCCCCCCCCCCCCCCCCCCCCCCCCCCCCCAGGGGGGGGCATCCTGGAAACTCTGCTGCTCAGGACCAAGGCTCCTCCAACTCTGCAGACTCCACGGTGCTCTTCACAAAAGGAGTAGGAGCCGTGTGAAGCTCCAGCCGACGCTCTAGGTGTCCTCTTCCTCCTCCTCACGGCTGCACACCACCCTCTTCCGCAGAGCTTCATCGGAGAAGCCCTGCGCCTTTGGTTCTGGGCGACCCTCAGGGGACCCTCTTCTCCTTCTCCAGACCTCGTCCTGGTCTCCATCCTCCTCGTCCTCCTCTTCATCATCGTCTTCCTCACCATCAGCCTCGTGCGCATCGTCTTGTTGCTTGATTAACCTCGCCTGCTCCATTGTCTGTTTCTCTGCAGCGTGACATTCACAAGAGACAGTAAGTGGTCGTTCCTGCACCAGCTTTGCGCTTTGATGATGTTTAAATATAACAAATACATGATCAATAATCAGCGTAACCTCACATGAAACTTACTCTGATAGTAATCAGGAGAAGAAAATCGTCGTGAGGGGAAGACAAAATCTGCAATGAACACCAGTAACTGTAAAGACAAGAAAAGAATCATCATTAGTTCACTGTTGATGCTCGTTCTGTGAGTTTACTGAGAGAAGATTTAATTCTGCTTAAAGATCAACTACTCACCAGGCCTAAGGCGAGGCCAGAGAGCAGAGTGACCAAACCAAAGATGACATACGAACCCCAGACAGGAATCCCCAGCTGCTCCGTCATGTAGTTATGACAACGCTGAGAAAGTTAAACAACTTCTTAACATGAAATACTTGTACTGGTAAAGACTGAAGGCACGTGAAGTCAGTTCACTTCAGAATTCTGTTACTAGTCCTCGTTTAACTGTTTGTCACAGTTCTGTCCAAGAACAACTCATTACAACAAACACATTCATTTCACTTTGAATCAATCTGACTTACACTATACTGCTGCTGGTTATGCTTCACACTCTGGAGAATCAAATGGGTCTTAACTTGGAGCTAAAAATAACCACTGTGTCTTTTCATTTCACAAGTGTTGAGAAATTATTCTATTGCTGATTAGAATGATATATAAAATGTCAGACTGACCCTTTAACAATCGTGGCCAGGTTTGCATTTTCTCTGTTAATCAATTAAAATCAAAAACCCGGCGACAGCACTCGGTTTCCTGTAAGTTTAGTCTTAAGGTTCAGTTACAGTTTGTTTTCCTGGATTCTTTAAGACTGGATGGCTTTTTCTGAACATCCATCGTACTTCGCTTTCCTCTTTGAATGTAGTGTTAAAGAAATGAAGTAAATTGCTTCCTGTATACAGTATAATAAACCTACATGTTGGCAGCCTGTGGACGATACAGAGATCCTCACTTACCCGGATAAACATGGAGAGCTTGAACAACGCAGACATTGAATTCATTCTGCCGACAGAGGAGGAAAAAAACAACTTGTGTAATTTAACAGTGATTTATAACATCACCACAAAGCCTGAACACAATAATGACTGAGGAAGAGGAGGGGGTGTTTGAGATTCTGATTTTAAAAGAAAGACACTAAGAATAGACGCGACGGGGCTATTTTCTGCAAATCACTTTGGTACAACTGTGAGGCAGTAGTGTGTGATTAGACTGATGCTTAAATGATAAAACTAAATGTTGGTCTCAGTGTGATTCCCGCAGTATTGATATGTCTGAGAAAAAAATATCTGAAGGTTTAAACTCACAAAAATGAGGATGGCCCGAACCAAGATGAAATCGGTTCTACTGATTTCCATTTTTGCTCATCAACAAAGCTGAGGAAGTCATCTTTAGTGCGAGCTCCCTGGTACTTCCGGAAAACGCCATCCTTACAACTGAAACAGACACAGAGGTACACAGTCATGGAGTAATGACTTCTATCTCCTGCAGCTTTTGATAACGTTCGACTTTAAGAGTGACCGTCGTATCACAAATCTGATGAAAGCAGAAGATGCTGCTAGTGTTTCGCAACTTGCTTTTACACACTGATAAGCACTTGATTTTCGTACACTGAAGACTGATTATTTCATATTAGGTAAGAGAGAACATACAAACATTTAGTCGACAGATATATAGAAAGAACTAAACCACTGGTTCACTGTTCTGCAAACTGACCACAGCCTGTCCAACAATTGGTTTTCTAACAACAAATCCTTTTTATTTTCTACTGACAGTTAAAACACTGCATCTGAGGTGCTGTAGGCTCTGGGACACTTTGTAGATTAAATAATCTGAAAATTGCTCAGCAACAGACACATTTATTTACCATCTTGATAATGACGTATAAACACACAGATCCAGTACTGATCAGTGCTGCATGGTTAATCTAACCTCAGTGTCAGCCTGTGCGGCTTTATTTAATTAAATAAATATGTATGAGTGCAAACGTGACAACCTATTGTGACCTGTTTTTCTTTAGGTTCTGGAGCCTGTGGTGTGTGGTCATGTGTATGATCACATGACTTTAGAGCGTGCTGTGCTCCCATATTAGACCCATGTCGCTTCGTTTAGCAACTTTCTGTGAAAACAAGTGACTAGCAACAAATCTAACAACTTTTTGGCCGCACACACAAACTACTTCAAACTACTAAATTATCATTTATTTGTGCATTTTCTTTGATGACAAAGTAAGTAAACTGACACCAATTGTATATTGCAAATCACAATATTGTCCACAATAACTGCAGCTTTTGCAACAAATTCTGTAGTCCTAATATTGACCTTCTAAAAGTTGATTTAACTGTACTACGACTTTAAATACTCACAATATATAAATATACCAAATGTTTTCTCGATAAAAAAAAAAAAACAGTTAATTTTCCCACAGTGAAGTAAAGAAATAATTTGTTTTGTCTGTCCAATAATATAAAACCTAAGACAGACATTTGATTTACTTTCATACTAACACAAGTAAAAGCAGGAACTCTGTATGAACCACATAAAAAAATGTTGGTGCAGAACTGACAGATGTTAAGCTGAAAGTAAATGATATTGAAAACTAAGAAGTATAGTTTTGAATTACATTTTCAAGACTGTATGCGGCAACCTAACAAAATTACAAAGTGACACGAAAGAGGAAGCAATAAAACCCACAACATAACCAAGACCTTACTGGTAAATAGTAGGAAGGGAAGTGATGATGAATCGTCCACTCAGACCTTAAAAAGGGAGTAGATGAGTACAGTCAGTGAGCAGGAAGGAACATTCTGAGTAACACTTTAACTAGAAGGAATGTCAAACATGAGCTAAACTAAACACAACACAGTTTAACATTAACATCAAGATTTCTGTCCTCACAGCTTCAAATCTGAGGATCACTTTAATCATTTAACTGATACTGATGTTACGAGAAACCTAGGTACCAACAATATGGCATCTTGACACCTCAAGTTACTAAGTAGTTTGGAAGTAACCAAACTGTTAGTGTGTTATTAGCAAGCACGTAAAAACACGACAGTGGAACAAATCCCTAAATACCAAATACCTAAATGAAGAGCATTACGCACACAAAGTACTAGAGGAACTCCTTATAATTTAAAAACTGGTATTATCAACTAAAACATAACATTTTAGCAGCCATAAGATTTAACTTATAGCTAATTTAACTAGTTTGCCTCCTGCACCTATCTGTTGACTCTTGCTTGGTACTAAACAGAGGAGTCAGCTGGGGAAGGTCATTGAAGCCTACCGGGTTGCTCTGTCACGTCCACCTTGGCTATGTTGAGTCCCATGTCCTCCCCCCAGTCTGCAAACTCCTTCCACACCGGCTGCAGCTGCTGGCACGCTGGACACCAGGGTGCGTAGCTGAGGGACATAAAGGTTCAAATGTAAAGCCTCGGATAAACTGCACAATCATACACACGAGGTGCAGATAAACACCGAGTGTTAGCTTAAATGCATTGACAACCTGTGTATTTTATTAGCATGTTACTTAGCAAACTGGCTAAGTTAGCATACAACTATGTGGTAACTAGCTAGCTAAGCTGGTTATCTAAGACGGCAGTGTTAGCATTGCTAGCTGTGCATCTTAACATCTTGGCAAAGTTAATAATAATAGACACAACAAGACAATGGAGGGTTAGACCTGATCTGACACGAGGTTTTATGACCTACTCATGCTAGCTCAAAATAACCAACTGACAAGCTAGCTAGCCGGTTAGCCATTAGCAGCAGGTCACTGACAATTCAATCATCCACTCTCCGGTCAGGATTTTCTCCCAGTTTCCGTCCGTCACTTCTTTCAGGCTGTCCGGTTTGGCCGAAACTCGCCCCGACGTCAAACACATCGCCAGAAACAAACACAACATCCCTGAGCGGCGGTTTCTTTGCCCTGTGGAGGAAAACATAGTGGCGCCAGTGCTGCCGCTCGCTGACGAAGACGCCATGTTTGTGTGACGCCGGGGACACTTCCGGTGGTCGCCCAAACGTCCGAGTCACGTGACCAGTTTTCAAAACGCGAGGTAACCAGGTGAGTTAGTGTTGAGGCCGCGTGCGGCGCAGAGACCAGGTTGATTCAGCTCTTATCTAAAAGTTTTAATCATTAACACAAAATGCATTTTATTCTGATTGATGACCACTGTGCACCAACAGGTGGCGCTGTTGCCATAATGTATTTTCTGCAAGTTCTGTGCTTCTGCACGTTCAGTCTGAAGTAATGGAGAGTTAGTTACAGCGCCACCCCGCAGCTCTACATGCTACTACAGGCTGTAGAACGTGCATTTTGTCCTTTCTGTTTTCTGTTCATCAGGGTTTCGCATCTTGTGGTGAATTCTCTGAGGTTCGTTCATTCACAGCTGCCCGACAAACATTTAGGTGTCCAGTTATGTTTGAAATCTTGCAGTTTGGCCCCTTTGTCACACACAGTCCCTTCTATACTGATGTAACTCTGCTCACATTAAAGCTGAGACTTTGCATTTTAAGGAATTGTAATGAACATACATGTAGGCTGTAACATCTGATGAGTATCAGTGTCCTTTGCTCAGTATCTTCAAAGCGACGTGAGCTGACTATTTCGTATTTTGCATCCATTACATGCAAAAGCCATTTGATTTGACTTGGAAGTGAGGTGTTATCTTTACTCTGCCTTTGGACTAATGTCAAGTGAAAACTCAGGATTCTAAGTGAAAGATAAGTACGGTGCATGTTCTGTACACGTCTGTAGAAACTGCATCCATCCATCAGTCCAGGTCTATCCAGATTAATCCGGCCTACTAAAGGTACTTCACTTTCAGCACGTTTTAAGCTCCAGAACTCCTGTGACCCCTGAGAGGAAAAGCAGTTAGGATAGTAGATGGCTGAATGTTTTGTAGATTTAACATTAAATGGACAAAAGTATTACTATTTTTGAAAATCAATCTAGAATCAATAACCTATGATGATGAAGTGAAACCTCTTGTTTAAAAAAAATATTCACCTTAATCCAGTATCAAAGACCAGCATACTGTATCTGATGGCTGAAACTGACTGGAAATCGTCTTGGAAACAGTTTTCCTCCATGGGAGGTCTGTGTGTGTGTGTGTGTGTGTGTGTCTGTGTGTGTGTGTGTGAGGGAGAGAGTCAGTCAGCCCGCCTGTGCTTCTCTGCATGAGACGATTTCACTGCAGAACGAGTTCACTTATTATTGCTGGGAACCTGCAGGCAGATTGCAATGGCAGCTGGTTATCAGTGCACCTCACACTCTAAAATTACCCCACAGATGACATCCTTTTTGTGCTCCCACCGTCGCCCCCTTTCTCCAGCCATCAGCTCTGCTCCACTTACAGCACATTATGAATCTCTCTCGTGCTCTGCAGTCATCTGCTCTTCCCCTTTAACGTGACAGTGGGGAAATAAGTGGCAGAGCGGGCGTTTTTAATGCTGCTTTGTGCTGCTCTCTCTCCAACACGATTATGGTGCTCAGTTTATTGATGGGTGAAAGCTAAGGCATTGCGACATTTTCTCTTCTTTCCCACTTTTTGTTTAGCGGAACAAAGTCTAAAGTGAAATATCATGGCACTCACTGGATAAATGTTCATTAAATTTGACATAAACATTCACTTCACCACTTTACTTCAATTTAAAATTCTCAGCTGGCTTCTTGAGTTTTTGGCCTGAAAGTCCAACTGATATCATAGGAAAAACACTCGACTGCAGACGATTCTTCTAATTTTACGTTTAGCGTTGATTGAGCTGTTGACAGCTGACCAGTGGCTCACTGTTGCCATGGTTACTTCTCTGCTCCTGCAGAGTGTGGATGCAGTTACAGACGTTCCTGTTTGCATGGCTTTATAGATGCTTGAAGCTGCTATAATTTATATTTTCATATTAACATGAGGCCACCTAACTGCTTACTGTATGTTAAAGGAGAGAGCAACTCTAAATCACCGTTTAACTGTGTAGTTCCCCTCAGTTCCACAGAGTATTTCAGAGTCATTTAGCATAAAAAAAGCTCACAGGGCATCTTGCTGGTGTCTGCATAGCATTTATTCTTTTTTCTGAGCAGTCTTGCGTCTGTCATTTCTCATTTGTCATTAGCCTTGTTGGAATAAACACCCAGATGTCAAACAGTGCACCTCTAAGTTTGTAAAGCAATAAGTAATGCAATTAATAAAATCCATCACACTATGAAATGCTGACAATGACACCTCAGCATATAGCCTGCAAGTACTGGGAATCGCATCATTGACCCCTGGGGTTAATAGATGACTGATCCACTAACTGATTTGGTACTGATCCAATATACAGTTATAATAATTCTTTAACTGTGTTGCTTTGTTTTTTGTATTGAGGTAACTGATGAAATTGTACGATGTGCATGATGTTTTCAAGCTCAAGACTGAACTTTAAACAGAATGACAGTATTTTGTAATGTCATAATTTCAAATGAATATTCTAATATTAATTTTTTAAAGTCAAGTTTTTTGTGTAGCCAAACGTAAGATTTCAGTGCACAGCGCTTATGACCAACCCAGACTCTCCCAAAAGTAAAAAAATAACTTCCTCAGATGGCTGGAACTGTAGCCTAACAACATGATTACACAAGTTTGTTCAATCCTAACACAAGGTGTGCATTAAAATATTCCAAGAAATGAGGCCGGTGGAATGAGTCCATGTGAGTCCTGCTTTGGTGTGTAGCCGTAATGGGGACAGTGTAGAGGCGTGCAGTAATTACTGCACAATAAAATCCATCATGGTGATTAGTGTAGCAGCACAAAGCGTAGCAAGGCTCTCTGCAGCGGCACAAACAGAGGTGCAGAAAATAAAGCAGCTTCATTGTCGCACATCAGGCCACACGTACTCACAGCCTCAGCAGCAGGTGTCTCACATCAGCGGTAGACGGAAACACACCTGTTGTCACTTCACTGATCAGGCTGCAGCCAATGTTAAAAACAAATCTCAGGCCAAAGAGAGCACAGTCGTGTTCCCTGAATTCAGTTTGGATTTCTGTTGTTAGCACTCACACAAGGTGACAACAGTTCACTGTGGATTGTGTTGCGTGGTCTGCTAGTTTTTTTGAGAAGATGTTCGAAACGTGTAAATTACAAATAATGAAATATGAGAAGAATGTGACAGTTGAACATCAACACTGTGTTTATGTGGGTGGTTGTATTCATAAGAGCTGCAGAGGAGCACAAACAGTGAGTGATAGTCACTGTGGGAAATGGGCATGTTTAATTATTGATCTCCACGGTTTGTGTCCTCAACAAATGATTCATCTCAGATGTTATCCGGTGGAAATAAATCTAACAACTGTATGTGTGTTGTGTATGAGCGAATGATATTTACACTGCATATTTTCAACACTGCTGTAAAAACGTGACTCATTAAAGCTGCAGAAATTGGTTAATTTGGCCACTTGCGGACAGATAAGCAACAACATTAAATAAAAACAACATTGAAATATTGCGCAGAAGCAGAACTAAAATGTGACGTTGCTGAAAACCCTACTGAACTCTAAAATGCTCCATAATTCTCTGTGGGTTCGTATAAGCAAAACGTCACAGCGTTCAACATTTGCTTTAATGTTTTTAACACTTTTTAAGGATATAATACATCGATTACAGGAATAAAATAAATATCAAAACTTATTCACAACTAATGTGATCTGAAAGAAGTGAAAATGAAAAGAAAGCACAAACATACAAACATCAGAATAACATACAGAAAAACTACAAAAAAAAACATGTCGATGGTGGATTCAGCATTTCTCATCTCCAGAGGGAAGAATGAAACCAAACCAGCCTGGAAATAAAAGAAAACCAACAAGTCTTCAGCACTTTCACACACAGTGTTTGCAGCACCGGCAGATGTAGATGCGTGTTAGTCTTGTAGCCACACTTCCTTTCATTTTGATATTTACTTTTCTTCTTCAGTATTTTCAGGGTTAATTGCTTCACCACCCAGCTGAATGGATGTGAAGGCCATCAGTGGGCAGAGCTAGATTCTCAATGCTACTGCACCGTCATGCAGCACTCAGAGACTGTTAGCGTCCACGTGACAGCTGATGCATTTCAGTCATTTCAAGGTTTCAAGAGTGATCAGGAAGAAGTGGCGCAGCGTGGGAGAGCGTGGGAGAGGACGAGCATGTACTCCAATCACAGCTGAACTGAGCCCGTCAAACTGAGGCTGCACTATTCCGCTTCTTTCTGTCCCCACATCTCTCCCTCACCTTCATTTAAATATCTTCTCAGGTCTGCAGTGATGTAGAGCAGTGTGGGGGTTCAGTAATGTCCTCACAGACTACATCTTCTGCTTTAATACAGCTAAAGTCTGAAACGCTTCCTGGAAGTCTCGCTGCTGTGACCCATCAGTCTTTCAGACTTGGTGACTTTGAATTAAGTCCTCTGTAGGTTGATCACTTTCATCAAATGATGTGGCATCTTCTTGTTCCTAACACATTACCCATATCAGTATCAGTATAGATATCCAGCATGATCTAAAGTGATTCCAAAGTGTCATTTAAATTCTTTTGAGCAGTTTATTAGACTTCAAGATAACCTTGTTGTATCCCTGAGTAACAGCTGAAACTGGAACAGTGTTCCTCCTGTATGAGTATCAGGCGCTCTGTGGTCAGACACCTGTCATCATACCTGCTCCCCTGTTAAAATGGCACCGCGTCAGCACAATCATGGGGGTGTGAGCTGAGTGATGCAGACAAGATGTTTCCCAGTGGATCGATGATGGCGGCCAAATATACCTGAGAGCTGAAGAGCACAACATGGCAATTACAGCTAAACACCAGCTGTTCCAGGATCCCCATCAACATCTGGAGCTACCGGAGCGGTCGTAATTAAGTGTGAGATTTCATATTTGGCCCCATGTCCCCTCATTCATCTCATTCTCACAATAAGAGGACTCACCGCACCTCAGACTCTCCAGAGGGATTCACTAACAACTGCTCACGCTTCAGGCAGCCGCTACACTCCAGCTGTTTCTGCAACACACATCATCATAACAACATAATTCAGTTTACGGTGGATAACTTAATTAGATATTAATTAGGCGACAATATGTCTTGTAAGAGCAACCAGATGTTGATTAACACATTTTAAAGGACTGATTCATTTGTTTAATCATCAGGGGAAGTTCTGATTACAGCAGACAAACCTGGATTAAGTGTTAAATGTAGTTAGATCCTGTAGGTTTAAGCATTTTTGTCGGGTTCCATATATGATGTTAATTTCTGCTGTGAGACTTGTTTTTATTCTAAATGGCTTTAACACCAAACCTTTAATGTCGTCGTCTAGACCCAAACCACATCAGAGATTCCACAGCAGTTTCTTATTTGTGAAGTCTCCGTACAAACAGTCTCTGCAGTCTTCAGCTCAGCCGCCTGCAGAAGCGTCATAGTGTCAAGCTACTGAACCTCCTGGCCACCGATTGAGTCTCTCTCCTCCTACAGGCTCCTACATCGAATTGTCATTTGCTTTCACCTGAGGGGAAGTTGTTGGATGTCAAGCCTTACAGTTTAAAGTGTAATAATTTAGTTCTTCAGATAGATATGAACTAATAATTAAAAATGTTTTTTTGAGTAAGGAAATACAATCAATGCGTTTTTTTGAACATCAACATACAAAGATCAATGCAAATACAAACACTGTTGATAAGAAAAAACTACTTTACTGCAGTAGGCTGCTTATGCCGTACGTTTAGCAAAGTTAATTCTGCATTACTGTTAACACCAATATTTTATGTTTTCTGATCCAAATGTTGCTTTTTTTTCATTAGTGAAGAGAGTTTTCAGTATTTGGAGTAAAAATATTACCTAGAATGAGCATTGTCATTATAAAAACAACAGAAGTCATCTCAAGGCACTTTACAGTGTAAGGTTTAAGACCTTACACATTAAAAAAATATACGGAAAGTAGAAAACCCAACAGTCCCACTAGAGCAAGCACTGGGCGACAGTGGACATCTGCCTCGACCGGTACAGTGGCCTCTCGCTCCAGTCAATGTGATGTATGACCATAAATTCTGCAGCTAAAGAACCATAAAAGATGGTGAATGCCACAGTGCAATATGTGATAAATACATTTATATTATGCTACCAGCCAACCAGGCAGACACAATGGAGCGATGTTTTTACATTACGAAACATAACTTCAGCTGCAGTGATATTAGCTAAGAAAGCCTTGAGGTCAGTGCCACAGCTGAACACAGGTCAGTTTGTAATGTGGTTTGCTTAATAGGTTTAGTTTAATCTGACTGGGAGCCTTCTCAGTGGTATTAGACGCATCTGCCCCATGATGGAAAATGCAAGTTACGTGCAGTGGTTGGCTTATGATGCATTTAATCACATGTCACTGAATCGTCTTTAGGCTGTTTGCATGTGTGAGCAGAGTTCCTATGGTCATCCATGACGTCCTGCTCTGGCTGAATGAATCCATGTTAGTGACGCTCTGTGATTCTCACAGTTTATCACCGCGGCGCTCTGACATTTATGGGCAGTGAAGTGGCTGTGGCGTGCAAGGCAAAGGAAATTGAAGGGAGGGGTGTTCCACTGAGTGACATAAGAGGAGGAGGCGCTTTTAAAACTGGATCAGTCGGACAGTGGATCAGTGCGTCAGGGAGCTCCACTGATTTTGCTGAGCTCAGCTCACAACCCAACTTGATGCATCACGGGCCAAGATTTAAGAGCCCTAATCTTTATTGACGCTTTATGGCTTCAGCCGAAATTATTGCTTCAGAAGTAGGTGAATGTGTCAGTGCCTCAGGATTAACTCGAGTGAATTAACTTTTACTGTATATGTCTGACATGATCACCTCTGATTCTTTTATTTTGCATGCTACAAGATAAACTCTGGAATATTTTTGTTTTATTTATCTTCTAAATAAAACTTAACTCAATAAAACTTAACTTAATAAAACTTAACTTAATAAAACTTAACTTAATGGTTAGAGGGATAATTAACTGAAAATAACATCACCTTTTTCTCTGCTTGGGTTTGTTTTATTTCATTGCGTATAGAGTAAGTGTGGTAAATTAAAAGGAAAAATCTTCAGCTGGGTCTATTTTCCTTAGGAAAAAGAGATAAGTGCATTTGTTTGCATATTCAGTTTGGTTTTTGCACAGCAGCCATGACAGGTTCACTGGGGCTTTGCATGATGTAGATTAGTTCAGGAACGTCCGTGGTTAATAGTATGCAGCCTGGGATGCCTATTTATGAGTCTCTGTAAATGTGTCAGGCAGCAGCAGGGGAAAGCCAGCTCCTCTGGTCCCTCTAATTGGATTTACACGTGTAGAAGAAGCCCTGGATTAATTTGGAACAAAGGACTTTGCACAGTCCATACTTTTGTTTGACATATTCAATTCCCCGACTTCCCAAACTGGATGTGCAGCTACGAGTCATTATGGGAAACAGGTTGTGCTTATAACAAACTCTGCTGCATGAAGAAAAACAACACACATACTGTAACAGTCACCATGTGTCCAAACAGCCGAGCATGTGTGTGCAGTGATGTTCACCACCCACATCAGCACACAGGAGGAGAAAGATTCGCTGAGCTGCAGAGCCTTTCAGGGCATCCACAAGACATCAAACGAGGACACTAACACATTTTTCTTTGCCTCCCTGCACCTTAATTCTACAATGAAACAAGCTCACAGCTGTAATGTTGGGATGATGAACAGTGGAGAGGCTTTAATCGAGAGGCTGCTCGATCTGTTGGATGGATTTCTGTAAATCTGTGAACATATGTTCATGCTCCACAGCTGATGATGATGATGATGAGTCACTTTAGTGATCACTTGACTTGGTTCGTAGAGGAATTCATGGTTACCAGACGATGTGACCTAAAACCGTTCAGCTCTCTGTGAACTGTCATGAAACCCTGGAAGAATTATTATTCTCTGATGCTTCAGCTGTCATCAGGTCCTAATTTTTATTTGCAGAATATATTTGCTAATGGAAATACTAACTCGTTAAACCTGGTAAATATCACCTGCTATAAAAATATGAAGTTGACGTCACGCTGCCTTTCTGATGCTTGGGAATGAGCCGATTTTGCGCCCAGCCACTGGAAAAACGTATTATTGCTAAACTCCTGCAAAAGTGTCTGTCCTCAGTCTGAAAACAAGATCATTTACAGTTCCTGGGTAGTGAAGGTGGCGCATCAGGGTCTGTGCTGAGCTGCTAAGGCATATGGCCTCACTGAGACACTGAGAGAACGGATGTAGACTCGGATGTGATTTGCATCCTCTTTCTGTCTTCACCAGGATTTTTTATGCACAAAGCAACAAATACGTCTGCAGCAACACGGGGACGTTTGCACTCCCAGGTCAGGAGCATAGCCAGTGTACATGCTGTTAAGAAGGAGGCTGGAAAGTCAGAGCTTAAAGCGTCACACGTTGTTTAACTAAATTCAGTTAAATAATAGAATAACCAGGAAAAGCAGGAAATGAATTTTATTTTGAGCTTTTTGTTGCTCTTCTCTCTCTGTCTTATCTCCAGACCATTTCCTCCTCAGTACTTTCTGTTCCCTTCAGAGCACCAAATAGCCCCCATCTTCACTGCCAATGTACCTGAACATTCACCCAGTTTATTTTAGAAACAGGACTGATTGCAGCAGCAAATCCGTTGGCTGTTCTGTTTTGTTTGTGGACGAATCATCTGCATCCAGATATTATATTATAGACACACCTCCCTGTCTTCACCCAACACTCAGAGCTCTGAGGAAACCATTAGCATCCACACGTGCCCACATTAACACTCTGAAGGTGAAGGCAAGAGGCGCTGAACATGTGTGACACTGAAAACAGTCAAACAAATGGCGTCTCATTTGCTGCTAATGACATATTTAATGGTGAGACATCTGAAGCACACAGAGGATCTGTTGAGGTATAATGGAGCTGACAAACCCACTCTTCTTCCAAATTAGATAAGAAAGCTGCTTTGTGCTGTGTTGTCTTTTTGTGTGTGATTTATTTTTCATGCGTGTTCTCAGGTGGTCAGGTCAGGTTATCTAATTAGTCAGACATTTCTTTTTGAAATGAAATTTTGGTCACGATAGCTCCCAGATCCTGCAGTGACTCAGACCTGTGAGTTCATCATGTTCAACATGTCTGTGACTGTGCTGTCGTTAGCGAGTCTGCTGTCCACCTTTTAGCTGTGGCTCTTTAGAAAGACTCTCTAAAACCAGTTAAAACACTTTGGCTTTGGCGTGGTACTGAAAGGACAGTCTTGTTGTATTTGCATTGAATATTTCCAGTTCACATGCTTTAATCTTTTTTATTTTACTGTGCAGCTTTGTATAAAAACCACAATCATCACATCAAAGATGACTGTGACGTCTAAGGACCACTTGGAGGGAATTCCTTCGAATTTGACACAACTGTCAACTTGGACTTAGTGATAAACTGATTTGTTTTTGGTGACCAAAGGTCAAAGGTCAAGATTGTGACTTCACCTTCATCCAATCCGGCCTGTGCCCAGTTGACCCATTCAGAAGTTCATCCATGATGACTCTGAGTCCCACCTCCTGGTTTGTGTGTATCTATGGGGTAAAAATAAATCTGAATACTTCAGTTCACTTTGCTCTCCCTGTTTAGCAAACACGGATCAACGACTTGCACTGCTTATCCTCCCTGCACGTCTGTATCCCGAAACAAACTCTTATATAAGGTGGATTTCCTTGTTTCAAAAAATGCCCAGTGCCCATGTAAGTACAATCATTCATGACTCAATGACAGATGATGCTCACGCAGGCTTCAACTGGTGTCTAAGAGGCAGGAAGGATTGTCGGAAGCAGTGGGAGGACAGCACGCACAAATGATAGGAAACAGTCTGAATAGCAAGAGGTAGGAAGCACACAATGATGCAGCATCCACGTACAGACTCCCACTCAGACACACACTCATCGAAACCCCTTAAAAATATATTGATGTTATGAGACTGATGCCTCGGGTAAAGTGTGTGAGTAAATCCTCTACAGAAATAGATATGTCCTTTGAAACAGACATCTTTTTCATATATGACGTAAACAGGTTCTGTGGTTATAACATAAACCTCTCAAAGTGCCAAATGCACCGTGCACTGGAGCTGGTGGTCATGTTAAGTAATTCATCTGTTTGACTGTGAAGCTACAAATTGAGCTAACAAATATACCGTCTGTGGCTCTGAGGTTTGCAGGGCTCCCTCTGCCCGAAATGTTTCAACCACTGACTCCTCAGAGTTTTCAGTAAAATCCCCAAAATAAAGATTTTAATGTTCTGAAATGAACCGACCGGCTTTTAAATGAATGTTGAGCCGACACTTAAAGACTCACAGTACAGTAGGAAACATTTGTCTTTATGCTCTCAGTGATTTATGCTTCCCATAGCACTGTCCAAGAAAAATCTAATTCAGCCTTTAAATCATGACCCTTCATGGTGATTTATCCACAAGGTCAATGCCCAGACTTGACTGTTGGCTTATGTCCTTTGGTGTTCACCACCGAGCCTCTCATTGCTCCCCGGGGGGTTACTGGTGCTGCTCCTGAGATGGGGGTGGCAATAAAGACCAAACCAGTAGATTAATGGTCAAATCAACCTCTCTGCCCTCCTCTAGTGCCTCAATGTCAGGAAGGCGACCTAGGAGCGTAAACTAAATGACTGTAGAAATTAAATAAATCTACAGTATATCTGAGTCTGGTATGATGGAAATGTTTTTTATTTATTTTATTTTATTATGGATCTAGTGTTAAAATATTTTGAGCGTGACAAACTGAACTACGCAGATATTGTGATGTTACATACAAACTGTATGTTTTGCCGTCAGCACGTGGCCCACAACCTTCCGAGAGACTGAATACAGTTATTAAGTTCACGTTACGAATGCACAGGAGAAATCTGACAGACACTTTAGGGTTTTAGTGAAACTTAGTTGAGTCATACACGAACGTGCTGCATATAGCAACTAGACACAAATCTACATTTCTAAACCATGATGATAGAAAATATATATGTTACATAACTTTCCAACACCAGCCCCTCAGCAACTTAACGAGTCACCATAGCAACAACAAGTGGGTCCTAGCTGTGTCTGTCTCCCCTTAGAAACTGCAGACAACTGTTATATCTGCAGGCTGCCGTGTTTCCAGGGGTGTCCAGGTCTTTCTGATGTTGCTGTCAGGAAACACTTTAGTCGACAGTTGTGCTTTGTGCAGCATGTCAGTGTATTTGGTTGTGTTTTCTTTGCTGCGTCTGTGTTGTAAAGTTGTTTTATTAGTGTTTGCATGTTAAGCTGCAGTGCATCGAGCTCTCAGTCCGATAAAAAATATGTTGACAAGTTATTTGATAGAAGCATTTTTATTTGAAGAATTTGTCAAACTTTAGACTTTAAATTACATTTTAAAATACTGTGTGTTCAATAACGTCTCCTAAACAGTAAAACCACCTCCTCCATCACGCTGAGACTTGTTATACCATGACTAGTTTTATGAGTTCTCTTCCCTGAGGTTTTACACTGAGGGGAGTTATATTTCACTGACTGCTGTTAAGGTCTCTTCATATTTGATAAAGTTGCCTAATGGGTTTAAATATCTCGGCTTCAGGCTGTGGCACCTCTCTGTTTTTCACAACTCCCAATGGAGTTTCCATGCTTTATGTCCACTGATGGATATCACCATCAAACTTTTATTGGACCAGGCCATTTTTCATCCTCTTTTAACAGCACCTTTTCTTAAACACATCTTACACTACCTGCATCTATCATCTAGCACCATCCTCGACACAAAGAGTAAACGCTAGCCTTGGCTCTAACATCATACAGTTTTATTTATCTGCTCTATTTTTCTGCACCTGTTCTGTTTTTCACTAAATCAGAGGTAAACAAAGGAGTCCTCAGGCCAGGAACAAACCCTGCAGTAACAAGAGCTGATTCCATTAGCAGGGAATCCCTCCTGGATACTGGATGGGGGCTGGGAGATGGATTGAATCTATGAAGTCACAGCCATTGAAGGTGTTAGCCAAAATGAACGGAGAACACAACATAACAGAAGAAGCACTCCATCTGGAAATCTAATTGTCAGTACGTAGCCCAGCCTTCTTAATTCTTAATCTGAAGTGTTTGGATTCAGAGTGGGTCCTTGGAGGAGAAGGGGAAAGGTATAGCTCATCAATAAAAAGCCGTTTACAATAAACAACGAAGCCTTGTTGAACTACACAATGGATGAAAGACACAATTTTTTCTCTGTGGTTCTTCTACAACTACACATCACATGAAAATCCATGAGAGGTTTGACTGGCTGCATTCAAATGTACCGTTCTGTAAACTCAACACGGTGTGACTCCCTGTGCACCAGGGGAGCCAGGTTTAGTAGCAAATCCCCGACCCATTTAGAATAAAATAATCATTAGGCTATTAATTGCAGCATGCGCTCCCTGCAGAGCCTGGGTGGTGTGCACGGGACCAGTGGAAAGTGCTGTTGCACGTGGAGGCCTTTCCCTGCTCACATGTCTCTTCATGAAGCCCAAGCTTACAGCTGAGATGATGATCGCACCTAGCTACTGTGTCTCTCCATTATCGATGCAGCGCTGCACTGTCGATTGCTTGTTTTGTGGAAATTTACAATAATTCTGACCCTTGACCCTCTTATACGAAGGCTCTGCGCCGCGTGCAGGCAGAGAGAAATAACCGTCCAGCACATAATGGAGCACTTCAATTTATTTCAGCTGCAGTTTCAGCTGCTTTGGCCTTTTTTACTGACAACAGGGCACTGAGAGGCAAAGAGCCAGTCCAAATCAGAGGCTAAGAAACACATAATTAAGGCATTCCTCTCGTGCTCACAACTCCTCAAAGCTGCCAAGTGTGCAAAAAGATGTACAAACAAGCAAAAACATCATTTTTCTTTTACACTTATGTGAGTGATGCTGCATTAATAAGCTGCTATTGTTCAATATGTGATCAGATAAATGTGAACCTACGGTGTAGTTTCTGAACGGTTGTTTATATATTACAGATCTATATCTTTTAAACATTTATATTTACTCTCGTTCCTTTCTCCTCTTCAGTATATAACAAACTCAGTAAAAACATCTCAACGCTGTGTTTACTGTCATTAATTCTGGAGCATATTGAGTTTAGAAATAAAAATCATAAATACAGGGTGTCATTTCCAGTTTTTCCCCCGAAGGCCTAATTTTCAAACAGTGCATCAGGAAAATACATTTTTCAGGTGACTGTGAAGGGCACAGATGGTGCTGAATCCATAAACATGAGTTCATATGAGGCTGCGGAAGATGCTGCATTGCTCGGAGATGTCAGCGACATTGAGAGTTTGTCACCCAAGGTGTCCGTTCTGCCACAGGGAACCACACACACACACACAAAAAAAACAGATGGAGATGGTCTGCAAACTGTTGCACAAGGAACAGTTAGTGGAGCTGAATGTGCAGGCGATCTTTAAGTTCGATGCAGTAATTTCTGAAGGTTAGAAAAGCCACAAACTTTGTCAGCTGCAAACTGATTGTACATCAGGCCGGTATCCACTGGGATTACTTCATGACTTATTATTTGATGGCATCGTCAACACTGTGTGAGCTAGTTCTAAATAGTGCAGTGGTGAAGGAAGTACGTTAAAGTAACAGTACCACAGTGTAGAAATAAAGGTCCTACACTGTACTCTGAGTATGTACTCAGTACTCTTTGGTGGCAGACACAGGACACATTTACTTTTTGTGATGTTGTTTTTTTTGTTTGGTTTGTGGAAGGCTCTTTTCCTGTTTCATTACCACGAATCCTCAAAGCCAGCTCCATTATGGTCTTCTCAGTTTGATGCAGGAGAACTTTCCTGTACTAAGCCCTGAGGATAAAGCCTGTGGGATGAACTAGAACGCAGACTGTGAGCCAGACCTTATCACCCAGGATACTGTAAGTGCTGGGCCTCACTAATGCTCCTGTAGCTGAATGGGAGCAAATCCCTGCAGCTCTTTTCTCTTTACTACTTATTACCGCGTTATATTTCAATGTGAGGTCCTGAGCACACGTTTAAACACAGACACTGAAATGCTGGAGAAACTGCTGAGAAACTTTAACTACATCTGTTCTTGTTCTACCTGCCTGCTGCTGACGCTTCTCATTTGTTGTTCTTACAGAATAAAAGATTTTCAGTAAATAGTAGTATAAAGTGCAAATTCTTTATCTAACAGTACATGATGCAAAAGACAGTTTAGAGATAGTGTGGAGCGTAAGCTCGCTGTGCTTTGTAATTCTAGATCCAGTATGACTACCCATTGTCCCAAATTATAGTAACTTCATCCTTTAAAGAAATATGAAACCACAACATTTCTTAAGCTACAGCTCAGTAACAAAAACACCACCCGCTTCTATTCATGTCTTAACAATATCACCGCCATGTCCACAGAGATTCTTATCAAGCCTGAGCTGTGTATCGTAAAGCTCCTGTAGTCTGTGTACTACAGTCTTGCACAGATGGCTTGATGCCTGTGGGGCTGCAGTGGGATTCTGTAGTAAGAGGAGTTAATAGACTCGGAGCAACATACGTCTTGAGACTTTATCCCCTATCGATGGAGGGGCAGACTCCAATGAAATACATGAGCTCTGAGCAGAAGGATTTAACTGTAGGCTGAAAACTGCTTTGACTAAAACTGTGACGTTTTTCTTTTGCTGTGTCAGAGACTCAGGTGTTGAGATGTTGTGATGAACTGAGTAGACATGTAGATTTAAAGTTTAACTTGTGATTTCCTGTTATAAGATGGGACCCAGTACAGCTACAGGCCAAACTGCGTGCAAGAGAACGCTGATACTCTGCATTCAAAAAGACTGGAGCATGGTTTTTCAAAATAAAACTACCAGCTTCAAAATTTAGGGGAGTGTTAGCTGAGCTGACTTGTTGTTTCAACTGGATTCAGTAACTCTGCCAAACCCATTACCCAATATATTAGCAAGTATTTCTGAGCCATTCATTTCTAGAGGCCCAGACACTTCCTTACATCTTCAAATCGTGCAGTTCTTTCGAATAAATCCTACTTTTCCGGTAGTGTTTGTACTGTCAGAAGCCAGTTCATCAGCGGCTATTTATGTTTCTCTTCTGTGTGCCTTCTGTGCACATGTGAGCAGCAGCTTAATCACAGACGTCGGAGCATTCTGGGACGTGATCTCTGAAAAGTAAAATGAAGTCTGTGAAGATTTACTCTCACAGTTGCCTGGTTCGTCTGTCCTGGCAGCAGCAGCAGCAGCAGCAGCAGCAGAGAGTTGGCACCGCCACAGAAAGAGAAAAGATAAAACGAAGATTTAGCAGAATTGGCCACTCGTCTACTCAGAGGCAGCGAAACAGGAAGATGCACTGTGGCCCCAAACTGAGGCGATTACACAGAGAACAATGTCATCATGCTGGAGGCGTCAGCAAGCAGGCATCCAAAAATAGCTGATGCTCTTGTTACAAACATTTGGTTTAAATCAACACTTTCTTTGGTTTAATCCAGGGGGATATTTACATGGATAAACTTGCCATTTGTTGTATATTTTCACACATCTGAGCGAATAATGAGCAGAAATATGATCATCACAGGAGGTTCTGGAAGAAATTCTCATACAATGCTTTCAGTGTGTTACCGAACTAAAAATGAAGAGATGAGATCAAGTTATGTGTCAGTGTTGCTATAACTATGAATCCTATGAATCCATTTTTACTGATCCCAACAGGATCATTCACATTTCTGCTTTCCCGTGTTCATCAGCCCACAGGGACTGTTACTAAACACCAGACTGATTGTGTGCATTAGAGAAAAAACGCCCATATTAACACAATTACTTTAGAAAAAATGCAAATGTAATCGCACTGAGTGGCCTCACGTTGTGGAAACCCGTTAAATGGGATTATTCCATTTAATTTCCCTCACTTGAACTGTGAGCTCACGTTGCCATGGATGTCTCAGAGATAACGGAGGTATGTGGACACACAGCGAGGCTCCGGGTGCTGGAGGAATCTTTCTCTGGAGTGCAGTGAAGAGCTGCTGCTTTATCTTATCTCACACAGTGCCACAGTTTCCATGTTTTCAGTCTGCTCCTCAGTGATCTCTGCTCCCTGAGCGGCTGCGAGGAGAAACTTTTCAAAAAACCTGCAGGTTTCTGTTAATTCATATCATCAGTCTGGAACAAAACAAACACAGAGATGTGACCCTGCGGTTTGAGCTCGGACAGATTCAATCATCTCTTTGACTCTTTTTTTGCCACAAAATATATTATTTAATCAAACCTCCCAATTATTAATCAGTAATATTAACAGCAGCCTACTGAACAATTTACCATTATGTTACATTAACAGTCTGAGGTCTGACACATTTACATTTTCTTTATTAAGCTTAAGGGAGAATCTTCTGAAACAATCTTCTGTTTGATCATCTTCAGAAAAACATCTATAAGAAATCTGCAGGTATTAAAATGATGTGGACTCGCTTTGATTTCTTGATAATCCTCTAAACAATTAGAGAAGTGTTACATGCTCTGTGTCTGTTGTTGTGTCTCTAGGCTCATTATCAGACTCACTGACAGCTCAGTGGTCCAATGGTTGTTTGGCATCCACTTGTTGTCCAATAGTAACCATGGTGAGCTGATGCCCCTTGTTTATTGGTGAGCAGCAGTGTGTCGTCTCGCTTGTTCTGCCTCCTCTGGTGCTGATGTCTTTCCTCTGGTCAAGGTTGCACTCGCAGTAATCGCAGCAGGACTCGGCAGGTTCTCCTTTTACGCGCAGACGGAGCAGCAGACTAATCAGCCGCGGCTCTGCTCTCGCTTCTGTCTATGTTTGCACAGAGGAACCTCGAAGTATCAGTCATGGATGAAATGGAAGAGGAGTTAAAATGCCCCGTTTGCGGCTCTTTTTACCGGGAGCCCATCATTCTGCCGTGCTCCCACAACATTTGTCTGGCTTGTGCTCGGAATATTCTTGTGCAGACCCCCGACGCTGAGTCTCCACAGAGCAGCCGAGCCTCCGGATCCGGCGTCTCTGATTATGATTACCTGGATTTGGATAAAATGAGTTTGTATAGTGAGGCGGACAGTGGCTACGGTTCATACGGGGGCTTCGTCAGTGCTCCGACCACCCCTTGCCAAAAATCGCCTAACGGGGTGCGGGTTTTCCCCCCGACAGTCCCACAGCCTCCACCGCAACAGCACCTGCTACCGCAGCCCGGCTCCTTACCCCCGATCCCCCGCAACTCCTGCATTACTTGCCCGCAGTGCCACCGCAGCCTCATCCTGGACGACCGGGGGCTCCGCGGATTCCCCAAGAACCGGGTGCTGGAAGGGGTCGTAGACCGGTATCAGCAGAGTAAAGCGGCCGCTCTGAAGTGCCAACTCTGCGAGAAGAGTCCGAAAGAGGCCACCGTGATGTGCGAGCAGTGCGACGTCTTCTACTGCGACCCGTGCCGCCTCCGCTGCCATCCTCCCCGCGGTCCCCTCGCCAAGCATCGCCTGGTGCCCCCGGCTCAGGGGCGGATAAGTCGCCGCGCCAGTCCCCGCAAAATCTCCACTTGCACAGAGCACGAACTCGAGAATCTAAGCATGTACTGTGTGCAGTGCAAGACGCCTGTTTGTTATCAGTGTTTAGAAGAAGGCAAACATGGCACACACGAAGTCAAAGCTTTGGGCGCAATGTGGAAGCTGCATAAGGTACGTGGTAAACTGATTTATCCTGCCATATTGGTGTTTGCTGTTTAGCAGTTTGCTCTGTGTGTTGTTTTGTGTGTCTGTGTAGCGTTTAGTCGCAATGATTCATCACTGTCTGAGCTGAGCAACAAGTCTGCCTTGAAAATAATCTGCGCTATGTTGTCAACTCCGCTCAGCAACCAGCAGACACGCAGAGGAGTGAAAATGTGTTTTCTGTCGCATTGGGTTTAAATGGTTGCTCTGAGAAGCACAGTTCGTTAAGCGGATGAATATCCCTCTCTGACACACCTCCAGCTTACATTTCAGTCTGCTCCATGAGGCAAACAGGGGAAATACGCGCGTCTCCCAGGTGGGAATTCCGCTGTGTTTGGTGCGCAAAGCTGTCAGGAGGCTCTGTTTGAAATTCTGTTCACGAGTGAACAGCCAACAGCAGATCGTCTCCTACATCAACAGGAAACATTTGCTCCTCCACTTTACATGATAGATTTCATTTACGCAGATACTCTGGCATGATTCCAGTTTAACCATTTGTCTCATGAGCTTCCATTCAGAGAATTCCTTCACTGTATAGGTTTCACTGCCCTCCGTGCTTTGACTGCTCACAGGCCCCCGGAGATCATTAGGCAAGGCTAATATTGGAGCTATGCTTCTCTAGGAGCCATCAGTGAGGAACAGATGCAGGCCAGGAGATGGAGTGAGATGCTATTTTGGACACTGAGCTGTTGTGGGCAGAGAGGCAGGGGCCTGACAAGGCAGAGCTGAGTTTATATCTCTGCCTCTGCACCAGCAAGCCTCACCTCTTCACTCCAGCTTCCAGTGAAGAGGGAGAACGAAGGACTAGATATGGAAACTCTTCCATACTCACTCACCCACCAACACACACACATTGATGTGCAGCCAGTCTCCAGGAAAACCAAAAAATTGTGAGTGTGTTGTGCACAAGCTCCTGAATCTCACACAGAGCCTGCTGTAGATAAGCTCCCCTCAACATTTACAGCCCACGTTGGTCTCGTGAGTCTCCAAAACAGCCATTTTGCAGTTCTTCAGCTCAATCATCTCTTCCAGATGAAGGTGCGATAGTGTCACCTCAGACGCACGGCGCCATTGTAAAATAGATGGAAAAGTCAGAGGGAGCTGAACACTTGACTCATCATCAAATTGCCATCAGTCGAGCAGTTGGCGACCTTTCATCTTCAGCTGAAATCAGCGGAAGGAGTATTTTTAGAAACCAATCGATGGCACCGGCGATATTGGTGCCAATTTCCAGCTTCTGACCCCGTTTTTGGCACCTGCTCATTTCTAACCTATCACGTGAAGCTGCTGCCTACGGAGCCTACGACAGATGGCTGAGGCTGGCAGCACAGAGGGTGGGCATCTTTCAGAGCTTCAGGGTGTTCCTCAAACAGTTCATCAGGCAAAAGAGGGAGTGTAATACGTATCCTGATGACATGTGCCAAGTTTGGGGCGAGCATTGTTGAGGAAACCCAGCAGATTATCATGTATCATTTGTACTTATGCATAATTTACATATTGTTGAACCTCAGCCAAGTGGCGTCCCTGGCTTCCCCCGATGCCCGCTTGGTCACAAACCAGATTTTCTTGCATATTACTGACATTTAAACTAGGACAGGCATTGATATTGCATGAAGTCTATGATTTTGTTGTCTTAAGTGTGGTTGCATCTAAGTGTTTGGTCTGTAAAATATCAGACCAACATCTTCAGGTGTCTTATTTAACCCAACACAAACACCAAATGTAAATTACAATCCTACAGTTAATAATAAAGCACCCGATTCCAACATGTAAAAAGCAAAACAAGCTCATCTTTGGTCACTTTCTGTTATTCTTAATGATTTTTTTTGCACTGACAAGCAGCTGCCTACTTACACATCCATCCAGCATGGAGCAGCTTTGACGTTCACGTAGTGCGACACTGATGAAGCTGAATCACTGTTCTTCACTGGAGCTTCTTTTTGGTCTGAAACGCCCTGCTACGTTCAGCATCTACTGTAATTTCTAACTTTGTCTGTGTGTTGTTTGGCACTGAGCACATCCTGTGCAGTGAGCTTTCAGAGAGCCGCCTGCTGCAGCTGGAAACAGGTTGAGACTGGTGAGAGTGAGGACGAACATACGAGCTGTGACAATAAAAACAATGAACTATCCAGCATTCAGCTAATGTTCTCACACATATACTAAAAATTGCTTTTGTCTTTCAACTGATTTGATGCTGCTGCATTATAGCTTGTTGTCTTCTTGTTGTTGATTCAAAGAGAAATACACTAAAATACTCGGCGACACATCCTAAACATCCTCAGTTTAATAAATTCCTTTTATTAATTCCTTTTAATCTGTGCCATCGTCATGAGTATTAGCTTAAACGTAGGGACAAACTGCTCTCTCTATCTCTGTGCAACATTTGCCTGTTTATGGCGAAGGAGTTGAACCACCTGCCGCCATGGTAACCAGATCCCCTTTGATGCTGTGCAGAGCAGCAGAGGTCTCTAAGATACCGGACCCCATAAGGAATCCATCCCAGATGCTTTCACCGTTCCCTTCCTACAGTACACGTGTGCCTGCGTGTACTAAAACGAATGCTCAGCTCATTATCGCCACTCTTTGTGCTCGTTCTCTGCTATTTGCTCACACGTCTCCTCCTTCAACTTCTCAGCTGGTCTCACACCATCTTTCATCTCTAACCCCCTCGTTCGGATTGCGTGACCGTGTCTGAACCTGGATGTTAATCAATTTCATGTCTCCAAAGTCAATTTCAGTCACAAAAGACATGTGGACATGTAAGAGCTACATGGTCCAGCTCTTGCCTGCGTCTTTGAATACGTGGTGACAGGACGTCTATGTTAATCTCAGTGAATCACGTTCTGAGCTCTTCCTGGATGTCATAAGAGGTCACACAAGACCCTGAATGCAATTTAGGTCATGCTCTGTCACCTCGTGCTATTTAGTGGATGTTAAAGTTAATAAACCAGACGGAAGCTTAAGGACAAGACAGTGTGTGGGAGTGAAGAAAATAAGCAGCAGATTGTAGCTGAAAATTAGTAATTTGCCCTCTTGCTATGGGAAGGAAGCTAAATCAGAGGCAGCGGAGCAGTTTTTTACCACAAGCACCTGCGTACAAGCAGATAAAGGTGGTAGAAGTGACCAACTGGAGGGATTTGCAAGCAATTTAAGGATTTTTCTCACTTCTAATGTGCACATGTGCAACTCTGTGTTTGAGCCTAAGGCTCCTGATATAAACAGAGAGGCAGCATAACCTGACTGAGTTAACACAGATGGATCCTCTGCAAGCTCTCATCCAAGATGCCCCAAAATGCAGGCTAATGAGGACAGACAGAGCAGGTACTGGGACGAATGTTAAAAGCCTCGTCTTAGTCTTGAGGCTAATGTTGGCCACAGCAGCAGTTTGTTTCTGGATGAGCTATTTGCAGTTCGCTCAGCTCAGTGGGAGAAAAGGAGAAGCCAGACAATGGTGGTGAGAGTCCTGTCATTCAGTCCACAGCCACGCCTACTGGAGAACATCCAGACACAGTCCCACACTGAAGATTTACTGTATGAACTTTACATATTACTAAAGATACAAATCACTGTTATTTATCAGACAGATGTTTCAGCCCAGAGGAGGACACGTTGTCAAAACTAGGCCAACACATGCTTGTGACTTTCACGTGTGTGTGGTTGAGAAAATTTTCACTTTAAAGTTTATTTGTTGAAAATGATGCTGTTGTGTAATGAATAAACTACATTTTAAGAAATTCTGTTATATAGTGAAAACATCCAGATGCTAATATTTTCACTGTGCTTCGTCCTTCAGCTCTGCCTCATGATATTGAGGCATGGACATTGTGTTCTCTTCTTTTACTTTTGAGCAGAGACATTCCTGGATCTCCGCCTGTGCTCTCCTACATTGTTAATGTCAAATCAATAAAGGCCCAGCGGCCTGTGTTGATACCGTGGACTAAGTCTTTAAGTGTGTTGTCTTTGCTATGAGTGATTCTGTGAAGATAAAAGACACGGTTGCTCGATTGTTCGTGATGGCAGGCTGTGATTCAGTGATATGAGGGTGAGAAGGAGGACAATGGCATGACTGAGGTCTATAGAGAATTAAATTTCACAGTCAGGGTGTCTGGATGTCTCAAAAGCATTTAGGTTGATGCCACTGGTGATATTTCCCCCTTGAGCTGCCACGTAAAGAGATAAGCTGACTGAATGTTTGGGAAAAAAGAGATAAAGAACAAGAAAGTGAGAGCGACAGGATGACCCAGAATGCCCAAAGACAAGACGTGACACGAAGACGTAGCAGGGAACAGAATGCAGGATGTCTCGCTGTTGAGTTAAACCAGTAAAGGTTTATATCCAGTCTGCGTATTGGGTCCACGCAGAAAACACCGGCTCTTCCGCTGAAGGTATTTTTGCGGTGACACATTTTTACGTAACTTCTCCGCGATTGAAACACCCAGAAACAACTGAATATTTCATCTTGCCTGAGGCGTGGAACTGGAGAGAGATAAATTCACTCAAAACTCCGCTGTGCCAAATTTCCATTGTGGCCCGAGTATAAAAGAAGAGGATGAAGGGTTTTTTTTACGGCTGAAACAAGTTGTCAAATTTTCAGGAGCTTTGCTGCATTTTAAAAAACAGAATAATTTATTGTGTTCTGTTGCATCTGGCTGCCCCAAACTCAGTCATCCTACATTAAATGAGGACACCAGTTATGTAAGAGAAGTGAGTTCGACCTGAAATGTGGGCGCGGAGGCTCTGGACAAGTTGAAGTCTGCAGTGACCCCATTTTAATCCTACTCATCCCCATAATTATCACCAGTGTCCTTGTTTTGATGAAGAATCGTTCAAACTTTCAAGAGGAACTGATCTAATTATCCTCAGTCTGTTTCCAGTGTCTGTGCCGTAAGTATGATTCATTATGTGCTATTCATTCCTTATTATTTGTGGTGGCACATACTGCAGCTATAGTTATAGTGATTTGAGGCATTATACTTAAAATCTGTCATATTACTAATATTGATGATTGTGCATTCGTCCAGCCTGTTTCCAGGCACTCCACAGATGCACACCATGCCCCTGGTCATGAAACTACCAGTTACAATACCAAGACCTGTGAGCACACAGCAGCTGACATTGTCTGAGCTGAAGTTAACCTGCTCAGCTTACTCACCGATATGTATTCAGTTACTGTATATGTTGATGGAAGCCCTGCATACGTTGGGAACAGTTGCAGTTTGCCTCTGGTAATAAGCAACTTCATTTTCTCTGTGCTCCTGTAGTTTGCTTGTGTTGTGATGCTGAAACTTAATTGGACCGGTCCACGCATGCGTAGCCCTTAAGATAACTTGTAACCCTGCTGTTAATGAGGTTAACTTTACTGGCATTGCAAAAGAGGATATGACGTTGTGAAAGGCAGAAAATCAGCAGATCACCTTACAGCACGTTCTACTGTTGCTCTAAGATAGAAGCGTGTGGCAGGAGAAAAAGGTCAGCTGAAGAAGTTTGTGATTAATTTGTAACAATGAAATGTTAAATCCAAGGAACAGTAGAAACTTTAGTGACAGAAGAACTGGACTGACTCAATCTAGACTAAGAAGTGCAGGAAACACAGTGTAATAGCCTCCAGATCCAGTGCTGAATAGAGAAACTCACTTCTGCCCCAGATGTCCGTCAAAGAACTCGTTTCCTTACATGAAGAAACTACGGCAACTTCCAGAAGTCCACATGATTATTATTATCTGGGTTTCTTCACTTTTTGTGTGGATAGTTAACAGCTTCTTGTCCATTATTGATGACGGTAGATATAAGCCATGAATAATGCACTAGCCACTTAGGTTCTGCTCGAGGAAGATGGTTTCATACGGGATCTTGTTAAACACAGAGGAGTATCACAATCTGGATGAGTCTTAACGCTTTCACTGGGTTGGAAGATGTAAGAGTTTAATTTTTAACAGCAGAGAGGTTCCCAGGGCCATAAATATCATGAAGTCGCCTGCGTAATATTTCCAAATGTATTCTCTGAGGGCTGTGGCAGCGCATGTAAACAACCCCAACCTTTCATGTTAGCGTCTCTGTTTACTGATCCTGTCAGAGGAAACACAATCTGTAATCACGCTGAGCAAAATTACATTCATTTCACTTTCTTTCATCATCATCATCAAGTGTTTGTTTGGTTTGTTTGGTGTTTTCTTTCACCACACGTTGACTTTACCCCCAGTTCCTGTCAGTTTACAGTGTGTTACCACACACAGGATGAGCCTAAGGAGGCTGTTTAAAGAACACCAGGTGAACGTCATTTTGTTGACGTTGTACTTGTATTTTTAATTGGCTTGAAGAGGAGTATTCTTACTGTTGCTGCGGCTTTAAGAGCTTAGCAGTGACATTACACCTATCTCCTCCTGTCCTTGCACTTCCTAGTGGGGGCTTTAATCCAAATGGGCTCTGACGCCTCTGTGACATCCGTGCTGTTCTGTGACAGATTGGCTAGTTCGCTCAGATGGTGAGAGAAAATAAAACACACACAGATCGGCCCCGGAGCTGCTGATCAAATATTCATGCCGCTCACGTGTTCACACTCTCGCTTAATTACTGAGATAAGTAGTCGTCCCTCTTAGCAGGGACGTCCTAAACACCCGACTACCTCAACAAACCATCTGAAGCTCATTCCAAACATTTCAGCATCCTCTGCTTCACCCTAATGTTGCGTGATGCTTTTATTTCAACTGCCTTCGAACAACCTGTATTTTTCCCCCCGGAGCCTCGTTGCATTAATATAAGTGGAGAAGTGCTGAGGGAAAAAAAAGTCTCCATCTCTCTGTAGGTGTATCAGCCGGAGCTAAAATTACAAGAGCATGAATCATGCCGTGACAGTGAAATCTATTCCTGTGGCAAGAAATTAAAATGCAAATCCAAGTAATGACATGTAAATAACATGCATGAAAAGCTATTACCAATAGTTCTCATCAGTGCAGAAATAATGAAATGAAAGTCTCCTAGTGTTTCCCACGACTGACCGTTCACTGCAGCATTAGCAGAAAGAATTGAGTTCTTTGCCCCGCGGAGAACGGTGGAACATTTATGATGTGTTCTGTACCAAACGTTCTGTATGTAGCTGTCATGTATTTTTACAGGGCGACTCAGAATGGCAAAAATCTGGACTAAAGTTTGACCAACTCCAGTCTAAGCTCATTAGTTAATGGTACCTTAGTGTCATCAGCTGTTTCTGCTTGATTAGTTGGGTAGAAACTTTTGAATTAAAGGACTCTGGAATGTTCCACCATCAGCTGCAGACTGACTGTACTTGCGGGAACAGAAGGATGCTCCGTCCGTTTTCAAATCTCAAACTGTGAAGGTTTGGTCTCATGTTCTTCAAACCATTTGTCACCAAAGTCTGTCTTTTCATATGCCGACCTGCCGGCCATGGCGCTGCGGTCTTTCCAGAGCAGGAAGACGCCGTAAGCTGCGCAGAAATAAAACCACCTGCACTTTCATGGCACGTTTTGACCTGGTTTTGAGGAGTGAACTCTGCAGGCTCTCGAACAGACAATGCGGAAAAACGCCTCCAGACAATCGAGCGCTTTTCATCTGGTCTGTCTCTGAACGCACGCTGACTGTTAACCAGAGCAGAGGCAGGAGCTCCCCCAGTGTCCATCACTGAATCACAGAGAGGAAAACGAGAAAACGGAAAGAAGGTGAACTGCATTTGTAGGACAGCAGGAGGCTGAAAGGGCAGGTGTGAATGACCCGAGTCTGACTGAACGTTCAGTCCCATCCTGAAGAAACAAAGATGTGGACTTTGTACTGTTGTTTTTGATTTTGTGGATCTAAAATACTTTTATTACTTTTATACTTTTAATAGTTGTATTTTAGTGAGTATAAAGCCATGAAGTCGTGTCATTGTTGGTGGCAGCCTATCTTCCATATCTAGGCCAAATATCATTGAAGTCCACAAGGGTTTCACATTTCCTGTGACTAACACACTAACATGGGAGAAAACGTACTCTTTCATGTCTTTTCATTCATGCAGGTCTCTGGAGAATTTGAAGTTATGATTCCCAAGTTGACACAGAGGAAGCTTCAGTCTTTGCTCAGCTGCTGCCGGCTCAGCCCGTCTCAGTAGACTCATGTTAGCGGCAGCTGTCATTGTTTCCCAAACGCTGGGGTCGAAGGTCAGCGGTTGGCCCCCACAGACAGTCCCATTTGACGGACTAACGTCAGATGGCAGGAGCAGGGTTGGCACAGAGAAGCGGACCGTGTGCGATGGGTTGTTTTCATAGCGTTTTCCACTGTATCAGCTATTTGCTGGTTTTGTTGCTCTCTTCCGGAGTCAAAGTGATTTTTCAGTTTTGGTTAGAGAACGCCCCCAAACCCCTCGTTTCCCTCTCAAAACACAATATGGTCCCCAAGTTGACGATTGTTCACTCAACCAAACGAGGTTCCCACAGGGTCAGGCTGCATCCTCTCGCTCCATCACCTCCTTGTTCACACAACCCTGCTTCACATACATGAACACGCCGTCTCTTTTCCCTCTGTCCAAACGGCAGCGCAAAAAGACGTTCACATGCACTGTGCATAGCTCCACATGCCCAAGGGCTTTAATCCAATAATAAAACCAAGCAACAGTCAAGTGCTGTGTTGTATTATACATAAATCTTCTTAGTTTTGGCTGGAAATGTCGTTTAGTGTGTGAGAATAAGGCTGAAGAAGAGAAAGCTGACAGTGCATTTTGTCCCAGGGGTGAAAACAAAATGTCAGTTTCTCAGCAGCAATAAAGCAGCTTTGTTTTCAAATTGGTCGCTGTACACTCGTATTTTATTCGTATTTTATCCAAAACCTAAAAAACCAACTAAGGAGATTTTCACAGGGCACATGTTGAATGCACAGAATTATACAGTAATGTGGGGAATCTGCATTTAACTACAAAAAAGACAACACTTATATTCTCATATTGAGCTGCCTGTGTTTGTGTTTCCTGTCAATGTCCTACAAAAAACGTTTTGTGAGGCTTTTCTTTTTCCTTTTTTTGACATGCTAATGCATATCATAAGCTTCTGGCGTTGGCTTTAACTGTGAGGAAGACTTAAGTTGGGTGTTAAAAAGTACAGACTCTAATCTTACATAGAGTAATCCTCCATTGCTCCCACACGTATAAGGATACGAAGGACAACAAAGAGGAGGGAAGTGGTTCTGTCTTGTTGTGTTTGAGCCTTTTTGAGTGGAGAAAAAGAGCTGCCGTTAAACCACGTGGCAGGTTTTATAAGACTGAAAAGAGTTGACTGATTTGCCCATTTTACAGTTACAGTTAAGTTATTTTTCTGTAACAGACAAGCAGATACAGTGCAATTTATATTAGGGTATATGCTTAAAACATGGTGTGCAGCAGTGGGTTCTGGAAAAGTCCTGGAAAAGAAAGGCGGGACACTGACAAAACGATGACAAATCATTGATGTGATATTTGAATAGAGTGTTAATCTATATATCTGTGCTGTCTCCCCCCCCTTAATATCCTTACTGTGCTGTCTACAGGGCCAGCTGTCCCAAGCTCTCAACGGCCTGTCAGACCGAGCCACCGAAGCCAAGGAGTTCCTGGTCCAGCTGAGAAACATGGTGCAGCACATCCAGGTAAGACATGCACAGAACATCTGGTTTTCCTGAACTACAGACAGTAATTAAATTCAATTCAATTCAATTCAATTCAACTTTATTTATATAGCGCCAATTTACAACATAAGTCATCTCAGGGCACTTT
>JAUYWH010000014.1:4480756-4588553 GCA_034779795.1 Ctenopoma multispine | reverse complement strand
TGGAGACTCTAGGAACCACAAGTAGACCAGCACTCTGAGAGCTAAGTGCTCTGCTGGGATAATAAGGTTCTATGAGGCCTTTAAGATAAATTACACACTTGAATCCCAGTAAATACCCAACTGGTCTGTGTTGGCATTTGGCTACCAAGCTCTTACCCCCCCCCCCCCCCCTCCCCCCATGAGATCCCAGACAGTCCACAACAGGAGGCCTGGTGACCCACAGAGACACAAAGACATATTGTATTAGTTCAAGTGTGAACATTAGCATTAGCAGTGATTGTGTGACAGCGTCTGCTGCAGGTTTCAGTCCCTTTAAACATCTGACCGAGTGTATTGGTTTGAGTGGAAATATCTGGGGGGGGATGCTCATAAACTTCTGCTGTGTGTGGAGACAAAGCTGTGATCAGCTTAAGACGGTGATTAGAAGGAGGAAGGTGGGATTAAACGCTCTCACTCATCATCGTCACAGCGAGATGACGCTTGAGGCAAATGAACACCGGAGTGAGTTAGAGCAGAGGAGGTGAAGAGGAGTGGAAGTTTGGCATGTTTAAAAAAAATCATAATTGCCCTTACGCAGTCACGGCATGGCGCTGATGCTGTGTGGGGATTTTACCTGCCCACAGCGCAGATGATCCAACTGGTGGAGACTTTAATTTAGACTCATTATAAAGTAACTTTCCCTTTAACGCTACAGGCTAATGTGGTGTAAACTGTACATTAATGGATTCCACATCACTCTGCTTTTGTTTTTGTGTTCTGTATTTTCATTGGTCAGCACCTATTTGAAGTCCCTATGTTTTTTTTATCTTTGAGATTATTTTACTGTATAGTTACTGTTTATCCTGCAGGAAAACGGCGTGGAGTTTGAGGCCTGTCTGGTGGCGCAGTGCGATGCTCTGATCGACGCCCTGAACCGACGCAAGGCCCAGCTGCTGGCTCGAGTAAACAAAGAGCACGAACACAAGCTGAAGGTGAGGGAGCACGATGACACGTGACCTTCGACCACTTCCTTATGTGTTTTCCAAACAAAACAGGAAAGTGTCAGGTGGATATAAAGCCGGACGTTTTCTTTTTGGTCCATTCAAACCAGAACAGTAAAGAAGACTCAGAATGATAATGTGAGTCTTGCTCTGCTTTTCCAAAATAGTGCTGCATATATCAACTATCAATCTCACACTGGCAGTAGTGACGTGAACAGCCTGTGTGGCACCAAGGCAAAAACTGAATCTGGTGGAGCTCATTTAACATCTAAGATTCATGAATCAAGCACGTTTTTGTCACTAAATTTCTCAGGTGGACTCATAAGAACTGAAACTAAATTCCAGCAATTTTAGTGGGCCACATTTTTCTAAGCGTCTGCAAAATACACTGAGGAGGGGACATAACTGAGAGATGTAGTCTACAGGAGAGGAACAGGAGGAGGAGGAGGAAGGAGAGATACGTTTGTGCTGTACAGCATCCAATTTCATGCCTGGATGCTCTGTAGAATCATGGTTTCACACGTGTAGGTGGTTTGATAAAGACAGCCTGTGCATGGCAACATGTGAGCATGCTCTTCCACTGACACACACAGACTGTGTGTACAGCATATGCAAATACACACAATCACCCATATACATGTACACACATTATCCTCACTTTTCTCTGTGCGTGTATGTTAAGATCCTCATCGATGCAGCTTGTAAATCCCTCACGAGCTCTCTCTCTCTGAAGATTCCCCACAGCTAAGAGCTGTTTGCTCATCATCAGTTCGGCCGCTTGCCCCACCTGCAGGGAAAGAGTTTAAGGTTTTCATTTAGTCTAATGAAACGATTTCTCATCTACATCTGATTATTTATCAAATTAATGAAGATTTGCAACAAAATTTGAACACTTATACAAATATTTAGCAGCAAAGACAGAACTTAAAAACACTTGGTTTTGGGTTTTGAAAGTCTTAGAGATCATTGTTTAAACTTAGAAGTTTGGCGAATCATTGATGTTTCTGGAGGACAGAGATGCAGTGGCCACATTCACACCTCCACGACAGAGGAATTTTAATGCGGCTATGTGCAGATTTCATTTCTGCTGTAAACCAACAGATGTCAGGGGTTATATTATATATTTCTCTGTGTCAGATCTGATATATTTTTTAGTTTTTTTCATCCTGCTCATTGCTCTGTGATGCAAGAAAAGTCTCTGTTTCACATTCCTTTATTTCTCATTTGCTCCTAGATCAGCACAGATCACTTAGGCAGATATCAGGTGAAGTGAAAGGGAGAGGAGAAAGGATCGCCACAGACATTATGTTTTTTGGCCCATCTGACATGTACCATTAGTGGGATGGTTTCCCCTTAATGAGCATGTGGCTCAGTGGCAGAGGTCAGCATGCAGCTGTAATCGAATGAGATACTTTTCTGTCCCGGTGCACTCTGGATGTTAATGTCGTCCCTTCTGTATTTTCCAGATGTAGCTTCTCAGATAGGATGTATTTGCATATGAAAAGCAGCTTGATGCATGAAACAAAATGCCAACTATGCATTTTATACATATCCAATTAAGAAACTAGTGAAGTGCCCTGATTAATTGTGCTGATTCAGTGTGGTGGAGCTCACCATCAAATCCATGAAAAGCCAGAGAAAACCAATTTAAACAGAGGCTGCAGCAGCTGACTTGGCATCTCCCACGGAGATTCCCGCTGCTCTTCCCTGGTCCTGGCTGTTGACACCACAGCCTAGTCGCCATGGTGACTGGGATGTGTTGTGTTTGTCTGAGACTCTGGAGGTGACAAGAAGTCCTTCATAACATGAGTCAGGATCAGGTTTTTCTGCACATCAAAAGTACCGACCCACTACTACAGCAGTGAAAACTCCTTTATTTCATCTGTCTCTAACAAACATACTGTGGTGTGCTGCTGTTTCATGGACAAGACAATAGTCAGCATTTTAATAAACAAAATGATGATGTTGAGTTTTGATTGACACTGTCAGGAAGGAATTAATTTAAGTATGTTTATTACTGAGGCATGTAAACATAATGCATAACAACCACATTATCAATGATTCCACTGTATAGCTGCATCGTGAAGGCTAACAGTTTGTCGAAGTTTGCAGCAAAGAGCAGAGACTGTTGAGAAACGCTGGATATCAGCGGCTTTGATATCCAACTTTGGTGATTCAGCTCTGAAAGAGCATAAAAGAGCCTCTGTTAGCAAGCATACAAAAGCATGTTAGAAAAGAAATGTGACTTTTGACATTTTGTGCCAAGTTCTATAGCAGACACTCACAAGTCGTCATGTTTTCCACAAGCACTTGAAAGCCCAAGGAGAGCGTTTCAAACAGTCTCTAAGCAAAACTTTCATAAAGAGATAAATGTAATTACATTTATTAAGCACATTCAGTATCTCTGCAAATTAATTTTGAACTAAAACATAAAAAATGTCAGTATAGTCCTTTAATATAACATGGAGAATGTATTAAATATGATCAAATGCAGGCGCTCTGCCTCTGCTGTCTGTCCCTTTCACTGTATTTCATCTGGGAGATCTGATCTCACAGACTCGGCTGCAAACCGATGAGGGATTCTTCTGAGGGCTGATTAAAGCAGCACAAAGTGAATCAGAAAGTAAGTCAGTCTGCGTCTTCTTCCGCTTAATGCAAAGTTTGCACCGAGCACATGGATGCTGAGCCTGGGTCATTTAATGAGTGCAGCCACACTTGGGTTATTTTTATTTCCACTGTAGTGATTTGCTGTTCTCCTTCACTTTCAAGCTCTTAGACACGAGGAGGAGTTTGGACGCTGCAGTGGCTCATGGATGAACTGAGGAAATAGAAAGAAAACTTGAGGCAAACAGAGAATGATACATTTTCTCCCAGCAGAACGTCACACGCAGGGGATCTGCAGCAGAGCGTTGTCATAGGACGAACATGAAATATTAAAACTGCTGCTGCTTTTTCCTTATTGTCACTGTGAGAGTTCCAGTCGTGAAGCTTATCTCTCTTGTGTTTTCCCGTTGTTGGCCTGAGTAACAGATACATTAACGCAGCGTCTCGGTCCTCGCTGACAGCCGAGTGTCGGTGGAGGTGGCACTTTCTCTGACCATCACTGCAGTTTTCTAGAGTAGAAGAAGTTTCTAATCCCTATTTTTAATCTTCTTTTCATCCTCTAACAGTTACACGACAACACCCCCACCACAGACCATCTCGTATTTATGTTATCATCCTTCACTTCCATCCTTTACTCTGCGTCACAGCTCTCTGTCTTTACTGAGTCCTTACTGCATACTCCACTTCCCTTTGTGTTTCCTCTTTACGTCAGCGTCATTAAATCATCTTCACACACTTCCATAATGTCCAGCTCCTCTAAATGTACTGACGGGCTCCTGGCTGCACAGCGTAGGAGATCGCAGGAACAGCATCTTGCTGCAGTGGCCTAATAATGACTGTGCAACAGAAACTGTTTATTTCGCACAGGGGCAGCAGGTCTATATTTCTGTAGGGCTGATATACATTATGCTCTGTGGAGCTTTGTAGCATCTTTTGACTTATTATTTTGATTTTAAGATTTAAAGCAGCTCAGTTCAGCTTTACAGAGCTTTAGTTGAGTTAAGTTTCATTTTTGCTCTTTTAGTTCACGTGTGCCTCTGTCATATGAAGGAAGGAATGAAAACCTGCTCTGTGAACGCTGAATGACGACTGTCTTTATACTGTTTGTTTTTGAGCTGCTGTGACGATCATCACAGAGACAGCCACATACGTCTGAGAGGGCAGAGGACGGAGTGTGTTTCTCCCATGTGAGCTGAGGCGCATTTACTCCGCTTGCTCTGCCCTCTGCTGCTGTCCTGCTCCTCTCTCTGTGTCTTTCTTGCTCTCTTAAACTCAGACGAATGAATCTCTCCTGTGTTGGTTGTCCGCTGATGATCTGGCAGAGAGGTTTTGCCGGTGGCAGCTTTTCTATCTCATTATGAAGCTGATTCAAAGCAGATCTCAGGAAAGATGACTGGGATGCTGAGAGAAGCTGCTCAGCAAGCGGAGGAAGGGACCAGGGCAAAGAGAAGATGTGACATATATGCAGGCGTTTCTTTGCGCCTTCGTGTCAGAGTCCTCCATATGTGATGCGCTCGGTGATCTAAGTGATTGTGATTCCACTTGCGTACGTAGCAGGGACATCAAGTGGGATTTTAAAACAGGCAGTGACAGCAGTGAGAAACTCTTCTTGGAGCCCTGCCAGGCCACTGCAGGGGTGTGGATGCTCCAAGCTTGACACAGCAGGAATGGTTTGGGCCTGAGCCAGAGAAATATAGACCGAACCATGAGATCTGGAATGAAGTCTCCGCTCTCTGTGAGGGGAGAAAGGTTTAACACGGCCTCCTGACTGATCGATTACAGCACTAAAAGAGGGGGATAATGAGAAAATCATTAGCTGCATCTGTGTAAATAGGAATTTAGTTGAACATATTCGGATTATGGTTAATATTCACTTCTCTTAGAGTGCAGACAGACTGCAGGAGGAACTGTGGAGAAGCTGCATGTTTATGTTTGGTTCAGACTTCTCAAGTAAGAATGGACCAAGATTTAGCAAGTATTCAGTCATTATTGCATCCTTTCATTTCAGTGGGATGTGAAAACCGCAGATGTTTTGGCAGTGGGAAAGGGGTCAAAGCAAACGTGATTCCACACTCTGTAATTTTACCTAACGATGACTGTGCTTAAATTTACCTCTCCTGGTGTTCGCAGCAGATAAGAGCACGTGGAGACTGAGAGTCTCAGAGCTAAATTCTTTTTCAAATGTGTTTGTGCAGTTTGTTGAAAGGAAGCTACAAAGACACTTAACCAAACAATAATGAAAAGTAGCTGATAGCACTATTTTATAGTCTTCTTCTCCCTTAAATTATTCTCACATCTCAGAACCCCACATCATCTGTTTGTATCACCTGACAGCTGAACAGTGCATGGCGTCTGTGTTTCTCTCTGCTCCCTTGTAACAGATTTTTTTTTTTTTTTTTTTTACAGATATGTTCGTGTTGTTATTACCTTATTACAGGACAGATTTGCAGGTGCAGCTTTTTGTCTTAAAATCTTTGAGAATCTTATGAATTTGAGAAGTTTAGAAAAGAGGACTTGAGTGAATGCACGTCAAAAATCTGGCTGCGTGGTCAACGTGCTACATAAGAATGATGTAAATAAGATATAATCAGTTGTCTCTCTGTATTAGGTGGTTGCAGCTGCTTTATGGCTGGATTATTTATTCACCAAATGTAATAAAGCTCCTTGATTTATCTTTTTTTTTAAAGTTAATTGAATTTTAAGGAAAGACACAATAATGCAATACAAAATGACAAACTGCATACTGTCATAGAGAAGAGGCTACTCACAGTACTTCATGTGGGGGGGGGGTGCTTCAATCTTTCATGTTTTGAGCAGGTTACAGCCCTGAAGTCATGTTTAAAGCGTACTGTGAATGTGTTTTAATGCAACAGAGAAACACCTGAGAACATGCATCTGATACAATGAGCTGTAAGCACACGCAGCTTTATGTCTTTACTGCTCTTGTAGGTGGAACAACGCTCGTCCTAAATCGTCTTCATGTGTGCTGTCTGACAGCTGCAGAAAGGCTTTTCCTCTCCGTTCAGCCTTGGAGCCCCTCGGATAACAGCAGTGAAGTTTCTGTTTCCTAGCAACCAGTCGGTCCAGCACCTCCATTTATTTCATACGGTTGCAGGGAGGCTCCGTGGACATCAGTGGTGTTCGAGAAAGAGAGGGGATCTCCCAAGTTACTGTCTGTCAAATGTCCAGTCAGATCAATCAAACAGGAGAATTCCCTCATATTCAGAGCATGTTGTGAAATGACATATCATGAATAATAATAATAATCTGCATGTACTTGGACTGTTCTTCTGTTAAAAGTGTTTCTCGTCATGTTCGGCCACATAGAGAAAATCAGCTTCAGAGTCTCGCGTGGCTAAAGAGTAAAATGTTTGTATCTCAAGAAGCCAGAAAAGCCAAGTGAGCGCAGCTCCGTCTCGTCCCCATCTGTGATGTAACCGGTGATGCTCACACGGCCTCCGTGTGAAAACTACGTGTCACTTTCTCTCCGTTAGCGCCATCAATGAAGTCAGTTGCTGCTGTTCCTTCATGCTGCTTCTCTCTCAGTCTGGAGAGGAAAAATTATTCAATCAATCACTTTGACAGTTCTGATGCTAATCTCATTATTGGTGTTCTCTACATAATTACAGAATAAGGACAATGGTTAACATATGATGATCCTCCTCATACCTGTCCTTGTATAAGTGTGTTCTACTTCTTCGCCTCCTTTAACTCTACTTTCCTTTTCCTTATTTTTTATCTCTGTTGCAGGTTGTTCGGGATCAAATCTCCCACTGCACGGTAAAGCTGCGTCAGACCACGGGGCTGATGGAGTACTGTCTGGAAGTCATCAAGGAGAATGATCCCAGTGGTTTCCTCCAGGTAAGATTTATTACCAGACAAGTCTCTTTCACCTTCTGTCATAGAACATGTACAGAAACAGATTTATCAGAAAAAATAAAAGCAGAATTTAAATGAGGGTGAATGTTGGTATCTATAAATCTTTGTAACATGGGAGGGGGCAGTAGAATATTACATTCTACATTTTTATTATCTATATATTAACCTCTTACGTTGTTGTATACTAGTATATTATGTCCTCATTATCTCGTAATTAACTAGATATTACCGTGTTATTAACGAGCCATAAAGTGCTGAATTCCGTGCAGCAGAAATAATTTAAACTGAGTAATATTGAGATTGTCCCAGAAACTGAATCTATTGTGAGAAAACACACATTTTCACACCTTTGAAAATCTAAAAAACATTTTAAAGTTGACTTTTACAGTATGTGACAGCAGCAGAGCTTTTAAATTAAAATAAAATTATTTATTATTATTATTAAAAATGATTTGGCCTGTTAAGATAAAAGAGCTGTAATGGAAATGACACGGTAATGTAAAGAGTATATTCATGATTCATGAGTTTTAATGTGGTTGATTTTCTCCTGTGCTGCTTTCAGATCTCTGATGCTTTGATCCGGAGGGTCCACATGACAGAGAGCCAGTGGGGTAAGGGAACCCTCACCCCGAGGATGACCAGTGACTTTGACCTCACTCTGGACAGTGGACCTCTGCTGCAGACAATCCACCAGCTGGACTTTGTCCAGATGAAAGGTAAAAAGGAGACCGTGACAGGTACAGACACCTGGAGAATTTATAGAAGCAGAGACGGCAGGCACAGCACAGGCAGAAGCTTTTTTTAAACTCTAGAGTTTAAGCCCTTAGAGAGTGGATGTCTACTCTGATGAAGTGAGCAAGACGGTAAACCCAACTAGCTGACCTCTGATATGAAAACTCCTAATATATTCCTTCCATGTTTGCAGTACTGAATGATTGGTTCAGCGTGAACTGGAACTGGTAAAACATGAATGTTAAAACCTATTTTTACTTTGCTATTTCTGCACATAGTGCCTGCGTATAAAGCACACTAATGTTCTTCTCAGGGAATGTCCTCGTTTTTCTGTGGCACCAATCCCATGAGTTTTAAAGTCATGATTTAAAGACAACTTGTTCCTGCACATGACCTCTTTCTCTTTTAAAATCACAGATTATTTTCCTAGTAAACACAAATCATTTCTTAATCAATGTGTGTGTGTGAGAACTTGCTGTTTTTATGGGTATGTGTGGTGTATAATTACAGGGTACATTACCCCAGAAGTACTGGAGGTGTTTGCTTAAATATTCTATACATTACTCAAAAAGGCAAATCGGTTTGGTTTGTTGATATTCATAACTGAGGAGCCTTTGATTGATGCATTATGAATTCATAAATTCATAGTGAAAATTGAAAGCGATAAATATTGAACAGGTCCTCCTACACTGCAGAGACACGTGCCGGTGTCTTCATATCTCTGCATGCTGTAACCTGGCCTGGTTTTTTCCCCTCCTCAGTCCCAGCTGCTCCGATGCTCCAGCTGGAGGAGTGTTGCACTCAGAACAACAGCGCCACGTTGTCTTGGAAACAGCCACCGCTCTCCACCATCACTGTGGACGGATACATCCTGGAGCTGGACGATGGAAACGGGGGTCCGTTCAGGGTAGGTTCTCCTCTGCAGACACTTGTTTAATAGGTGGCAACATTACTTATGTTTGTAAAAGTGAACAACAAGTCCACCTAGAGTAATAATTCACCTTTACAGAAGACTACCCGACTCTGGTTTAACAAAGAGACTCATTCATTTGGTGCTAGTGAGGACACCAGCTCAGCCAGAGGAATGTGAAAGCAACACTTTGTTGTTGAAATCCCTCGAGTCAAAGTGCGATGGCCGTATCGCTCGGCTCTGAGTGACATGAGCAGGTCACGTGATGCCCTCTAGCATGGGGTAGAATGACACATCGCCAGGAAAAAAGGGTCTGTAATGCAGCTGTTGGCTCCATTGAACCTGCAGGAAGCGCGATCCTGCGTCAAGGCAATGTTCACACCGCTCACAGAGGTCCATCGTGTAATCCATCTTCCTAAGACCCTCCCCAGTTCTCTATACACTGAGGCCTCTGCTTTGTTATTGCGGCAACTTATACCTGCTGAACAGTTCCCTCGGTACAATGGCAGAGGATATTGTTGTCTGACTCCTGAAACCTGAAAAGAGCAGCTTCCTCCATACGTCTGTAGTAGTTTTGTTGATTTTCTTTTGAAGCGATCTCAGAGATCTGTGCAGTATTTTAAAGTCAGAGAGAGATTTTCATCTCAAACCGACTTTGTCTGTTTCTTTTTGCTTTTCTTCTTTTCTTTAAAAGTTCTTCACATCAAAATATAACTGTCGTGGCATTTCTAGTTTATGCTCCTTTATACTGTAAGTCTGCACACGTGTGTCACAGCTATTAATGCTAGTTACTTTTCAGGTTAAGATCTAAAATATAACTATTGTGGCTGCTTGAAGCTATGTGTAAATTTAATATAATTAAGTCAAACCTCCATTGAACTGTTTGTTCAAGCTGTCAAGAGTTGCTGTTAGTTTTCTAGACTCATATGAAGAGAACCAGCTCAACACTAATGTAAAATGTCCAACAGCTGTTCGCAGAGGCCTCCTGTGTTGTAATTTTAGAAAAAACAGCCATGACCTTAGGTCCGTTCGCTCTCCTGTACTAAAGCCAGCTGGCTGAAACCTTTCACCCTCTGAGTTCATCTCGTGCTCTATAATTGTGTGTTTATACAAACCTTCATCCCTTTGTCTTGATTACAACTGTTCCACAAGAGGGTGATCGTTTACATCCAATCTGCCAGCAGACTCACAAACTGCATCCGCTAACTGCTAATTGGTAGGCAGCCGATGCCAATTTGTGCTACAGCTCGCAGACGTTTTGTGTAAATCTTCTCTATTAACCAACAGAAACAGTGAACAGTTGAGAGCACATTTCTCACATTTATGTGATGTTTTTAAATTTAATTTACAGTTTTAATAAAGTTACTGTGAGTCCTAAAAGCCAAAGGGCTGTTTTTGTTTCTGTGCAATCTGCCATCCAGTCTGTGCGTGTCTTTAATTTTAACTCCGATGATTTTGTGCCATACCTGGTCTTGATGCTACACTCTGCCAAACAAATTGTGAGGGAGTTTTGCTCTTCCTCTTTCACTCTCTGACTCACCGAGGGCCGCCAACGCAGCTCCATGCTGAGCCTGGCGAGTTGTGTCCCCATGTCTATTTATACTCCGCAGTGGGCTGCCTCACCCACGGCCAGTTGTACAAACTCTCACTCTCGCTTATTACGTTCACCACCAAATCCAAATGGGACACTCCCTCTGAAGCGGAGATGGCTCGGTTCAAAAACAGGGCCGTGTCTGTTTGGTGTCATAATTACGCTCTAGATGTATCTGCCAGTTTAACAGGAAGCGCTGTGTCTTTACAGGAAGTTTACGTGGGGACAGAGACCATCTGCACAGTGGACGGGCTTCACTTCAACAGCACGTACAAGTCCAGAGTGAAGGCCTTTAATGCCAGCGGAGTGGGCCAGTACAGCAAGACATTAATCATGCAGACCTCTGAGAGTATGTTCATCAGCATTTTGTTTTCCTCCTATTTGTATGATTGCATGTGTTTAAGGAAAATACACTCTGATAACAGAATTCATCCATGTTTTCCTCTGATGTCTGTAAGTCCTCATTGGGCTTAAGTTGCCCCAAGTTAAAAAAGAAAAAGAGCCAAGACTCACGTCTGTGTTGATGATAACGTAAACTGAAACACGGGAAAATTAGTTGACGCACGTGATGGCAGCAGCTGGATGTGAATTCTGTTTGATAGTGTGTTTAAGCTTTTAAAGCAGGTACATCCCGTAGCAGCTGGTCCACACGCGTGCTTGCTTTCCTGTTATTTAATGCTGCTCTGCATAGACAGGGAAGCTTGTCCTTCATCAGTGGACCTTAAAGGCCCTGACAGCCTCCCTACCTGACAGACAGAGCGCTCAGCAGCTGATCTAACCAGCTCAGATGTTTTCAGTCTTTCCGCAGCGGTCTGTCCTTCTTTACCATGACGGCACTGTGCTTTGCATTTTGTTGGTTTTATTTCCCCCATGGAAAGAAGGAAATCAGAACACTCTCTGTTTTCATTGCTTGTTACTGTTGAGTCTCCCCCTGGTTTGTTTCTAGGAGATCTTTGGTTTTGTTTTGGGGATTTCTGGCCACTGATTGGAACCAGCTTCCCTGATCAAACCTGCCTTTTACCCTCTCCGCCACCTCCCCTCCCAACCCTTCTACACTGTCTGCTTCAATGCTTCGCCTCGCTCTCCTCCTCCCCTCTTTTCTTTCTCCTTTTTCCCCCTTTTCCTTTCCCTTTTCATTTCATTTTTCAGCTGGACTCCCTCCATGTGATATTCAGTCTATAGGCACAGGTATGGACGGCTCTCATTGCTGACTGTTTCCCCTCTAACCTCCCCCCCCGTCCATTCCCTGTTTCGTCAATGCAGTCTTCACTCACAAACCAGCAGGTGGGCAGTTTGCTGCTTTGTTGGCCGCCTTTATGAAATGTTCAACACAGACCTGTAATAAACATCTTTGTTTTACTTCCTTTGGGAAATAAGGCTTTGTAATAAAACTTTACTGCACATAGTGACACCAAAGAAAGCAGTGGACAACCAAGTCCAGCGGTGCCCGTAAAAGTGCAAATGCCCGCCTGTTACACTCTCACATGTCTTTGCATAGAGCTATGATGATATATATTATTTAATCCTGTGTCAAACAGTTTGCTTAAATATTCTTACCATTAGATTTAACCTGTTTGGAGAGTGACGTGCTAGAACAAATCACAGACAACGCTACTTTGAGATCTACAACACCAAAAGAAATAGAATTAATGTGAATTTGTTTGTGGTGCCAGTACTGTCACCTTAAACACCACATTATTATTCATTTGGAGTTGTGTTTCTGGTGACCTGGCAAGTCCAACGCTGATTTGCTCCTTTGCTCCTTTGCTTTTGTTTCGGTTCGGTTAAATGCTTCACTGTGTTCGCCACCTACTTTTGTAGAAATGACGCTGGGAATTTAGTGAACAGTGGGTTTATTAGGGCATTGCCTGTCGTGGTTAGAGTAAATCAAGACAGTGAAGTTGTGAGCTCCTACAGAAAAAGCTAAAATGACCTGTTGAGCTAATTCAAAGACCTAGAAGTTGTTCATTTTTACACTCACACATAGAAATGAGTGCCAAAGGGAAACCAGGACTTTGTTTCATGAAAGACACAATTATTGTTCAGTTCTGTTATAGTTTGAGTCACACAAACACAATCTCATTGAGCTCCATCACATTGGTGGAGAAGTCTCAGGAATAGCACCTCAAAGACCTCAGAATCTCAGAACGTACAGCTACAAATGTGCTTTCACAAGCACAAATCTTTCCACACTTGTGTGAAAAATGTAATGAGTGAGTTATCTACTGTAGATGTCACAAACACCACCCATCCGGGGTTCCAAGCAGGTGAAAACAAATGCTAACTACCATTTGCAGATTGTCTGACACAGGTGTGATATAAGTAAGACCAATAAGATTATTAGAATTTCTTAGTTAAGTTATGTATATGATAATCACAGTGATAGTCAAACTTCTCATCTCTATTCTCAACTATCTTCATTAACTTATTTCTACAGTGTTTATTTCTTCACTTGCAACCTCTAGAATCATGTCATCTTCATAAAGTCGATCCAACATGTTGACGTGTTGTTGTCAGTCATATTATTCATGCTAAACATCAGTCTGTGCACCTCTTGTGCACAGTTGCTTGGTTCACCTTTGACCCGACCTCTGCTCACCCGGACATTATCTTCTCCAACGACAACCTGACGGTGACGTGCAACAGCTATGACGACAGAGTCGTCATGGCTAATTCTGCCTTCTCCCGCGGCGTGCATTATTGGGAGATGACCGTCGATCGCTACGACAACCACCCGGACCCAGCCTTTGGGATCGCTCGGGGTGACGTCCTGAAGGATGTGATGCTGGGGAAGGACGACAAAGCCTGGGCCATGTACGTGGACAACAACCGCTCCTGGTTCATGCACAACAACTCTCACACCAACAGGTACTGAAGGAAATTAAATGAGAAACTTCTTTTATTTCAGTATTATTTCATGAGTCAATTTCCCTCTGTGTGACTACGCAGGACAGACGGTGGCATCACCAAAGGAGCTACGATAGGGGTGCTTCTTGACTTCACACGAAGGATCCTCATCTTCCTCATCAACGATGAGCAGCAGGGCCCGGTGGCATTTGAAGGGTTGGAGGGTGCATATTACCCCGCTATCAGCCTCAACCGAAATGTCCAGGTATTGAATGATACTCAATCAACCGGAGAACAAAAAGAAATTAAAACTACTAGGTCTCAGACTTAGTTCTGCATCCTCTGAGCAATTAAACTCCCTCTAACTCAAAAGACCGCTACTGAATTTTTTGCATGTGAATTTGAAATGTTTCTACAAATATCTGTTCATGTTGATCAAATGCTGTGTAACTTAACGCAGAACTGAAGCACAAGGCTCTGCAAAAGCCAAGCAACAGCAGTTTCAAATTACATGTTTTACAGTAAACAGGTGCATTATTATTTATTTATTAAAACACTTATTTGTTTCCAGTGACACATTTTAGTGCATTTATCAAGCGAATGTAGTGGCTCCCTCCAGCTTTAGGGAAACTGTCTCATTATCTACCCTGTATTTGCATCTCCTCAAGCAATGCTGCCGGTAGAAACTTACTTGTAGGATCAATAAAGTAGCGTTATTATTCATTAAGACTGCTTTTCTAACTTTTGCAAATATAAGCTCAGAGGCTTAAACCTTAAAAGAGGAAACTTCAAAGACCCAACAACAGTTAGTGACTTTGAATTTCTTACTGCTCTCAGCTGGTTTTCTCATTTTTATAGTGCTGTCTCTGAGTGATGAGAGAAACATGCCTCCAAGACAAAGCAGAACACCTCCCCTCACTGAGGGAATTGTTCAACAGCTCCGCCTGCAGGCAGAAACATAACTCAAACATCAAACCATCTTTTATTAATCCATATATTTCTATGTAAATGTCTATTTCTGCAGGTCACACTGCATACTGGGCTACCCATCCCAGATTTCTACACCCCCGGGGAAGCAGATCCAACTAGCTCTGTGTGCTGAAGACTAACCGCTCAGTTTGGGGAAACGTCTCCAGTGTTTCCCAGGTTTCATCCTGCTAGTGAATAACTGTAATCCAGCACTCCCTCTCCTGACCACTTGACCCCATCACTCTCTGCAACAGGCCCCATCCAGAGCTGAGCCATGCCTTTATCATGCCTGAACCTTGGACACGTGGACCATCAACTGATGGTACTTTGCCATCTGTACCTTGTATTTTGATGTGATACAGAAAGTTGAAGAAGATGAATCCAGTTGAACAACTATCATGACTTTAAGCAGGGGAGCTAATACTCTGTGTCCTTAAAATAAACACTTATTTGCTCTCTTGATGAAAGTCAGATAGGAAGTTTGTGACTGCTCACGTGTCTGTATAGTAGATGTGTGCCTACATCTAGCAGCTGGTTAGCGTAGCTTAGCATAAAGATTGGAAGCAGAGTGAAACTACGAGTCTGGTTATGTCTAAAGTTGTAAAAACACATACAAATAAGGAACACTTACTTAAATGTGTTTTTTCCAGTCTTACTTTACAAATCCAAAGTGTAAAACATTTGTGTTTTTACAGCAGAAATTCCCCAAATATTTTTTCAAGCGGACACATTCTGTGCTACCAACATGGCGGGGGCCCTTGGGACAGTGGGGATTATAAACCCTGTAAATGCACAGATGCACAGATTAGACAAACAAGATATAGGAGGTGCTGGGAGGTGGATTTTGTTACCTTTAGGCAGCCATGCTAGCTTTCTCCTAGTTTCTAGTCTTTATGCTAAGCTAAGCTAACTAACCGACTTTGTTGCACAGACATGAGAGTGACATTGGAAAAAATAATGTACCTGAAGAAAGTAGGTTGTTTTTTACAGGAGCTCCCATCACACCATCCACGTACAGTTCAGTTTATTCTTATTCTTCATCCTCCTCCTTCACTATTTCAAAAGCACACGTACAAGCGTAATATCTTGTACATCATCATGAACATTTTGACACATTTAAAATACCAGGGGGAGCATCAGGGGTCGTCTTTTCTGTGTGAATGTGTGACACGGAGGTGAATTGGTGGAGCTGCAATGATCCCTGAACGAGAGGAATAGCCGGACTCTCAGCCTCGTCACTGTCGTATCCTTGTCCGCGTAAATGAGATGCTTTTCTTAGTGGCTTAGCTCGTGTGAATCTTCTGTATCGTCTGTTCGAAAAAAACATTTGCAGCACGGTTGTGTGGAATGCTAAGGGAAGCGAGGCATTCGTGCAGGCTTCCTCTGCAGTGTAGCTTCCAGAACAAACTGGAGCAATTTCTGGTTTAATGTGTCATAAAAACAGACGATTGTGTGTGTTGAAGATGACGACTGTGAAGCTGTTTGAATAAGGTGCTACAGCAGCTTGCTTGGTTCTTTTTTTACTGTAGGTGACTGAATCCTGGTAGTTTTGTAATATTGTTATTGAAATTATCTATTGCGAAGAGGTGTAGAGCTAGGTAAGTTATTAATGTTCAGAGTTTTTCAATGAGAATTCATCGCTGTTTCTTGATGTATAGTTATTACAGAGAGGAATAAACAGAAACCTTTGTCGCTTTAAAAATGTAATTTGGAGGTTGTTCTCAAGCTGAAGAGGCTTTTTGGTTATTGTGAGAACCGGTTTATGTCCTAGAAAAGCCACAGGAAAGGTGATGATGCCCAGGGATGTTTTTGCTGATTTGCATTTCGGCAACAGTTTCCTCAACCTGCAATAATGTAAAAGAAGCAGAAAGTTCAGCTCTGTGATCGTGCTAAAATTCTTACATACAGGAGGGATCATTTTTAAAATGTCTGTTATATTAGTTTAGCATGCTAGTATCTGCTATTCATCACTAACAAAAATGTGTGCACCAAATTTAACGTCTCTCCGTCCTATAACTATTGGTTGTGCAGACCCAACTGGTAGATGTGACATCTTTGACCTGCTGATGGTGCTAAAAAGTTGGGGAATCAAAAACAATAGGTAGGATTTAACGGCCAGGAACTATGACTATGTACACAAATCTTCATGGCAATCCACAACAATGAACCTGAGGTTAAAATGTAGACGGGTCATTTAAAGGGAACTGTTGCCTGTAAAGCTGCGTGAAACGTTTCCCTGAGCGTCGTATCCCCGGCTGTACATTTACACACAGTAAGGTGCTATCCTGTGTTTGAGCTTCATGGGTGTGCCTTTTCTCCCTCTTCAGACGACTTATGGAACTTTGCTACAAACAAACAAAGATTCATTGCTTCAGCAGAGTCGACTGTAACATCTGTGATGACTGACTTCACCTGCTGCTACATATTTTTCTATTGTAAAAGGGCAAAACTCAAAATAATTATGTTTGCTATGGATATATACCCACAGTGTTGCAGAGAATATCAGAGTCAGGTGCGGCAAGGTGTGTTTTTTAACTTTCTAAATCTCTTTTTCATCCTCCCCTGGGATTACACTGATTGTAAATCATCTGTGTCTGATGCCACATGTCTGCTAAATGGTTGCACACGGCAAACTTGATCATTTCCAGTATGATGTTTTTATGTGTTCTGACTGTGATACACTAAACCCAGAAACTGCAGCTTTCAGCAAGTTGCACGGGCTTTGCTGCAAGGCTGAATCTAAGCTTTGATTTATGCAAAATTTAATTGGATGATTTCCAAGGTAAGCCTTTTGTCGGCTGTAATTATAATGCTACAGTACAAAAGCAACTCATTCAGCTGTGGGTCACTGGACAGCGAGAGCTTCTGTTGACTCATACACAGACAAACTCAGCCATTATCACAGCGTTACACAACCTCAGAGTCGAGGACAAATAAACAAAAGTGGTTTTATTTCAGCGGTTTATTAAAGGAGTTTCCCATATGTCCAGTATGAAATTACACACACCTTTGCTACCCTTTAACATATTCTGTTTGAAAATGTGAATTTCTTTGATTGGAAAAATGACAGCTGTGTGTTTCTGTGCTGAGGACATAGGGTTGCTCATTTTAAAGTGTGTGATTGTAACATTTATTATTTCTTAACCAGCCAAATACATGTTCCTGATGTTAAACTAAATCTGGGGATTATTTAAGTGAATCATGAAGCCTTGTCAAACTTTTATGAATTACTGAAAACATGAACACAGTCGCTGGGCGACGATGGGTGTTATATCTCCAAGTGTACAGTACATACATATAGAGTGTGTGTGTGAGAGTGCGTGTGTGTCACCTGCATTATAACCTCATTCTGACTCTAAAGTGATTCTTTTCGCCCTGTCGCCATATTATTTACGGTGATACTGAAATATGTCTATGGAGAATTTTATCAATATAAAATGAACATTGTTATGATTCTGATTTTGACACGGTGTGATTACTATGATTGTTATGATTCTATTTCATTACCATATTACTGCTACTATTATGATGATTTGAAATGTAATTACAGCCTCTGTGTTTTCTGGATGTGAATATTCAATAAATAGGTGTCAACAAGGTAGAATGCCTGGAACCTCTGTTTATCTATCCATCCCTTGTGCCCTTTGGATGTTTTTATTAATCAGAATCTTTACGAAATGATCAGAATTAATTAGAAATGTGGTTTGCTGGTTTCTAGCAACAATAAAGGCAAATGTTTTAAACATACCCTAGAAAATAAGCTCTGAGTCTGTGCAATACTGAAAATGTCCACTTTGTGAAAAGATTGGGTCTCAGGTCGTCCAGATAGACCTGGACTCCTCTTTGGTCTTGAGCCTTGCTGAAAAACTAATCCTGTCCCAGCTGCAGATTTCTCTCAAACCACCATCAGGTAGTTTGTTCCAGGATTTCCTCTATTTTTCTGCATTTATTTTATCCTCTACCACTGCATGCTTCTCACGGCCTCCTGCAGAAAATATCCTCATGGCATAATTTACAGTGCGGGTGATGTGTTTGTGATGATGGGACAGTAAATACACCGCATAACGGGAAACCGACCAACAATGCAAAACACTGGCCCAACACATTAGGAGAGCTAAGAGCACCTGCTGAACCACAGCCCCCCCAAATCTCTACAGGCCAAGCACGGATGATGAGCAGCTTCTGGTTTACACAGGATTCAGTGTGATGACCAAAACAGAACAGAAATTTCTTTCAGCTTTATAGTCTCTTACGTGCTTCTGGAAAACTATAGCTGAAATGTTTCTGTGACCAACTGTTGTTGTCTGTCTCTCCAAAGTGTCAAGGTGCGTATGTTCAGTGACTTCAAAATGTTCTTGCATTTGTGCTTCTCAGTCACTTTTCATAGATTTGCTTGCAGTTTCTTTGACGTCAGTGTGGAGGTTTTTGCCACAATAATCTCTCAACAAGAGATGTATTCATATTACAATCAACAGAAACCCCACTGAGTACACACAAGTGATCTCCATTTAACTAATTATGTGACTCCTAAAACCAATTAGTTTTATGTTCAGCAGCTAACTCCATTTTATTTAACCTTTGATAAAATAGGAGGTCTAAATATAAAGTCATCATGATATGTGTCATCCTAAACCACATAAAACATTAAACTCTTTGTAACTGCAGTGGTTCTGTTCACTTTTTCCTGCTGCACAGCTCTGCAGCTCAGCAGAGGCTGGACAAGGAAACACCCTCCCCCTGCACTCACCAATTGAAAGCAGGAAAGGGAGGAGACTGTGGCATGAAAACTGCCACCATATTACCTTTAAGCTTCACTTCCAGCCAGGACAAGTAGGGCAACTCAGGTCAAATCTGCTCTACCAGCATGGCAACACCTCTCACCGACCACGAGAAGCGCAAGCAGATCAGCATCAGGGGGATTGTGGGAGTGGAGAATGTCGCAGAGCTGAAGAAGGGCTTCAATCGACACCTGCATTTCACTCTGGTGAAAGACAGAAACATTGCAACTCCCAGGGATTATTACTTTGCCCTGGCTCACATTGTGAGAGATCACCTGGTTGGGAGGTGGATCAGAACACAGCAGTTTTACTATGAAGCAGACCCAAAGGTAAAGATCAGAGGTTTTGCTTAACTGCAATGCTGATAAATTCTCTAAATGTGACATGATTTGTTAAAAGCAGGAAGCTGATTTGTCCAAGGACTGAAAATGTTGTTTACATGATGTGTTTGTTCTAAAACAAAGCTGCACATTTGTCCTCAGTTCCGTACGTCCACCGTTTGCTTTTTACACATTTATAGGAAGTAGGTAGGTGATGTTTTTCTGTTGCATCAAATGTTCCACTTTTCTGAGCAGCACAGGACTTTTCACAGTCATGTTTATGCAGCGATTTTGTGCAGAAAAGTCTTTGCTTGTTTCATTTGCTGCTCTGCTCTGCATTTTCTGCACCTTCACAGTACAGTGAAACAAAAAAAGTCTATAAATATTTGCTCTATATTAGTCTTTGCTGTTCGTGCAAAAACATAAAATGTATTTTTTCACATGTCCAGAGGGTGTATTATCTGTCTTTGGAGTTCTACATGGGCAGGACGCTCCAAAACACGATGATCAACCTGGGGCTGCAGAATGCCTGCGATGAAGCCATCTACCAGGTCAGACACAAGTAATCTGGGAAGTAGAAGCAACAAATATCACAAATGCATAAAAATGTGTCCTTTTTATGACCTTTTCACTTTTTTATTAAAACATCAGTGTGTTTCTCTACTGTAGCTTGGCCTCGACATGGAGGAGCTGGAGGACATGGAGGAGGACGCAGGCCTGGGAAATGGGGGCCTGGGCAGACTGGCAGGTAAAAGGCTGCATGTTGAAAGAGAGGATGGGTTTTTGTCAAATCGTGCTCCACTAAACTAATCAAAAGAAAGAAGGCTTGACGCCACTTTAAAACTGGCACGAAGGTTTGTCTTGAAACTTGAGTTTAAATGAGAAAAATGAACACTGAACTTCCCCAAGACTCCTTTGAACCAACATATCATTTCACAGTTCAGCACTATAGAGCTTGTATTTTTAATTCTATGTCTAACTTTAATTGTCTTTGCTGCACAAAGCATGTTTTTTGGATTCGATGGCCACCTTGGGTCTTGCAGCTTATGGTTATGGCATTCGATATGAGTACGGAATCTTTAACCAGAAGATAAGAGATGGATGGCAGGTACCTCTAACTATGATTTATTTTTCTAGAAATTTCAATTCATCAACTGTCTTTGAAAACACATCTAAATGTATTTTTTCTTTCTTAAAATGTTTGGGTTTAACCCCACACACCTTTCTCTCTAGAGTCCATAGATACCTTTTTATCTTTTATTTTGAAATACAGATTTGCTTGTCAGATCATCTTCAAGCAGTTAGGACCAAAAGCAAAGCAGAAATGAATTAGGTCAGAATACATCACAAGCTAATCATTAACCGTAGTGTAGTTTGTGGTCTGCCCAACTTCAGTGCAACTGCTGTGGTGCAAGCTCCTGGTAGAAGCTGGTGTTGATAAGAGATTCTAAAGGCTTTTGCCCTTTTGAATTCTGCTAGTTATTTGCAGTTCAAACCCTCGGTGCAAACATGCACTTACGAACTCTGAACTGGATTTATGCTCCGTGTTCTTGCACCGAGGTGGATGAACCTGTCTGTTTACATGTCCTTGCTACTAGTGGGCAGTAAATGTAGTGTTCATATTCAACAATGTACACAGTGGAAATGTAGACCTGGATGACTGGTGATTGATGCACATTGCAGTAACTTGACTGAAGACACTGAGTCTTCACACCTCAGTTTACTGTTTACAAAGGTCAAAGGTCAGAGAAGGAGAGTTTTGTGTGTTTCTCGATGAGATTTCTTTTCCTCTAGGCCCCAGCTACTCCAATACAGTATGATTTATTATATTAAAGCCTTTTATCTTTACCCCGGCCCGACCTGCTGTAGGTGGAAGAGGCAGATGACTGGCTGAGACATGGAAACCCCTGGGAGAAAGCACGTCCTGAGTACATGCTGCCAGTTCACTTTTATGGACGAGTAGAGCAGACAAGAGATGGCTCTAAATGGGTGGACACTCAGGTAATGCTATGAGATTACTAATAACATATGGGCATGACTATGGGCTTTTATTTTGAAGGTTTCTATAAACCTCTATAGCCATTAATGGTAACACTTCTTAACCCCTTCATTAACTGCCCATAGACTTGATGAATAATACACTACAATGTAGTTTTGTGCAGATATAAAGATATTTATTTGTATAATTAGTCAACAGTTTCTCCTGTGAAGATTATTTTATAATCGTCTGTTCATGCACCAGCCTTCACCTAAGCATGTCCACCCAGTTGTTTTATTCTCAGTTCAAATGTGTCTGTGTGGCATATAAATTATTTATATTACTTCAGTGCTTTTCTGAAATCCACTGGTGCTTCTGTGTCTTCCAGAGAACTGCTGCTTCACATTTTCCCTTTTTGCTCTGTGCAGGTGGTTTTAGCAATGCCTTACGACACACCAATCCCTGGCTACATGAACAACACTGTCAACACCATGAGGCTTTGGTCCGCTCGTGCCCCCAACGACTTTAATTTGAGAGACTGTGAGTTCTGAAGCCAATCTCATTTGTCACATTTGTCAGGCCCAAGACTCTGCACTTCCCGTCAGCTTTCAACAGAAAAAGAAAGAAGGAAACTACTGCAACACCAGTAACATGCAAGAAGATATATGGGTTGCAAAATGGCTCAAATACTTTCCTGCAGAGTTTAGTTTAAGTTACCAGTGCTGTAATATGTGAATATAACCTAGTATCAGTGTAACTTAAATGCTTTACATTGTCTGTAGTTAATGTTGGAGATTACATCCAGGCTGTTCTGGACAGAAATCTGGCAGAGAACATCTCCCGTGTGCTGTATCCCAATGATAATGTAAGTCCAGTATTTAGTCAAACGATTACACGGCATACTGATAAACTTAAATCAAGCTCTTAAATCTCTCCGTGGCCTTTCTTATCTGCTGCAGTTCTTTGAAGGAAAGGAACTTCGTTTGAAGCAGGAATATTTTGTAGTGGCTGCCACACTTCAAGACATCATCCGCCGCTTCAAGACCACTAAGAAGGGCACCCCAGGCCGCACGTGCTTCGAGAGCTTCCCAGACAAAGTAAGAGCAAAAATAATGTTTTAAATACTGTTTTCAAATGGAGCAGAGATGCAACAGAAACACCTGCTGAAAAGCCTGCAGACGTCTGACTGTGGACAAAACGGTAAAATCATGGAACAAACATTTCATATGAAAGAATCTCCCAAGGATGGTTTCAAGTGTCACTTCAAGAAGCTGCTGTGTTTTCCAGGTTGCCATCCAGCTGAATGACACTCATCCGGCCATGGCTATCCCCGAGCTGATGAGAATCTTTGTAGACATTGAAAAACTCGACTGGGACACGGTGGGTAAAAGTTGAGTTTGGCTGATTTAAACTCGGGCAAATAAACCTATTTAAACGTAGGTCAGTTTACTGGGAGTTCTTCTCTTTCAGGAAGTGTGTAGCATAGAAGCAGAGAGGAACAGCTGAACTGAACTTATTAACAATTGCAGTCGAGTAACACAAGGGAGGTCAAAACCACAGAGGACGACAATGTAACACGTCTGTTTTGCACAATGTCTGTGTGCAATAGGGAAATGTGTCAGTCAGGGTTAAGAAATCCAATCCAAAATGTGTGATGTAAATGAGCTGTGGAGAAGAAATCAAAGATTTTTTCTTCGTCTTTAAATTCCTCTACTCTGCAGGCCTGGGATCTCACCAGGCGCACCTATGCCTACACCAACCACACGGTGCTGCCTGAGGCTCTGGAGCGTTGGCCTGTGGAGCTAATGGAGAAGCTCTTGCCCAGACACCTGCAGATCATCTACCAGATCAACCAGGTCCACCTCGATGTACGTACTCATCAACAGTCGGTCACATTGTTAGTTGAAGGGAATTCTGTTGGAAAACTGCCAGTTGTTCAATTGTCGGTCTCCACTTTCTCTTTTATTTTATTTAAATATTCATTTCCATTTTGTATATCTTATATTGACTCTAAATAATCTGTGTGTATTTTGTGTCTGCAGAGGATTTCAGCTCTGTTTCCTAAAGACATCGACAAACTGAGGAAAATGTCTTTGATTGAAGAAGATGGATGCAAAAGGGTTAACATGGCACATCTGTGCATTGTGGGATCCCACGCAGTCAACGGAGTCGCTGAGATACACTCCAACATCATCAAGACTCAAGTGTGAGTCTTCTGCATATAACACACAGCCTAAATACGTACAACTGCAGAGAAAACACACAGAAAAATAAATGTTAAAGTTGCAGTCCAAACTAATCTATTCAAGGTTAGGGACATGAAACAGATGGTGCTGCACGAAAACACCCTTTAATAACGGTTTCTTAAGGTCAAAATCATTTCTCATTTTCCTCTCCAGATTTCGTGATTTCAGTGAACTGGAACCAGGGAAGTTTCAGAACAAAACAAACGGCATCACTCCTAGACGCTGGCTGCTGCTCTGCAACCCAGGACTGGCTGAGCTCATGGCTGAGGTCTGTTTAAGCTGCAACAGCAAGAACCAAATGAGCCAGTGCCAAGAGATGGTGTAGAGGTTCAAAGCTGTGAATCCGCAGCAGTATATTCCTCCACTCGGTAAACAGCCTTAGTTTGTTTTACATGTTTTACCTTTATTTTCTGTTTCAGGTGATCGGGGAGGACTATGTGAAGGATCTTAGTCAGCTTCAGAAGCTGAATGACTTCGTTGAGGATGCTGCCTTTATCCGTGACGTCTCTAAAGTGAAGCAGGTAAAGTGATCCAAAGTACATTTACACAAATATTCTACTTTACTATCTTTTAGAGTATTTTGTGTGACAAACATAATTATGGATTTTGGGGATGAGCTGTTTCACCAAAGAGACTTCACTGCTTCATTTAAATAACAGTTTAAGAATGTTTTCATCTTAGGCTCAATTATTTCTGCAGATCATTAACGGCATCACTATGTGATTCATTTGTGCATTGCACCATTGCATTTTTGCACTATTTACCTCAGTACGTGTCCAGACAGGCCACAGCAATGATTCAGCAGCTTTAACTCTGTGAATGACTCCTTCTCATGCCAAGTCACGTAGCCTTGTGTATTTCTGATTTCCTCACAGGACAACAAGGTGAAGTTTGCCCAGTACCTGGAGAAAGAATACAGGGTGAAAATAAACGCATCCTCAATGTTTGACGTCCACGTGAAGAGAATCCACGAGTATAAGCGGCAGCTCCTGAACTGTCTGCACATCATCGTCATGTACAACCGTATGTGAATCGCTCATGTTTGATTACTAATGGCAGAAGGTTGCGCCCTGTGAATATCTGTGAGTGATAAGGTGCCTGACACAATCTGACACATCCTGATGAGACGCATTCACCAACGAATTGCAGCTTCAAGCATGCTTAGACAAGCACATCAAGTGTGGGTGTCCATAGAGTTTCATCAGTAGTTCTATTCTCTGTAACATGCAGAGGTCTTTATATGTACATCTTATGCAGTCGTCTTAGAGCTTCACAGTTGCACTATAAGGAATAATTTGACTGTTTGGGAAATAATCTCATTCAAGGTCATCTATGAGTTTTTCCAAGTGTGTGTAGCAAAATGTATTTTTCCTGCGTTTTGCACTGACTTAAACAACATTTAACAGTGTGTTTTAGAAAGTTGATATGAAATTAACTTTGATCCTGAAACCAGTCAGAGATTTTTGTTTTGTTTCAAAGGCATCAGAAAAAATCCCACTGCAGCTTTTGTTCCGCGAACGGTGATCATCGGAGGAAAGGTACAAGCTCAGCCCACTCAAACACCACAAACAACACAGATGAAGACCATTACACAGGCTGAGAGGACTGTGCAGCATTTCTGTTTTGTAGTAAGTCTGTCACTGTCGCCCTCTACAGGCTGCTCCTGGGTATCACATGGCAAAAATGATCATCAAGCTCATCACCTCAGTGGCTGATGTGGTAAATAACGACCCTGTGGTGGGAAACAAGCTGAAGGTCATCTTCTTGGAAAACTACAGGGTGTCTTTAGCAGAGAAAGGTACCATACCAGCAGCTTACCTTAACACCTGTAGTCACTGGAAGGCGGTTACTACCATGATCAAAAGGAAGTTTACCACAATGTTTCTTTATTCCTTTTTTTAATCTGTTGTTTCTCAGTGATCCCCGCCACCGATCTGTCAGAGCAGATCTCCACTGCTGGCACTGAGGCCTCAGGAACAGGCAACATGAAGTTCATGCTGAATGGAGCTCTGACCATCGGCACTATGGACGGTGCCAACGTGGAGATGGCTGAGGAAGCTGGAGAGGAGAATCTCTTCATCTTTGGCATGAGGGTGGAGGACGTGGCTGAACTGGATAAAAAAGGGTAAAGGCCACTGTTTTATAAGTTATAAGTGATCTACTGTGGGTGTTTTATTTTGTTAAAACCATTTTTTCTTTTATCATTATTCGTTTTTAGATATGATGCCATGTCGTACTACACAAAGATTCCTGAGCTGAAACAAGTGATGGACCAGATAACAAGCGGGTTTTTCAGCCCCAAAAATCCAGATCTTTTCAGAGACCTCACAAACATGCTCTTCAAATATGACCGGTGAGCAACATAATATCAAATACTAATCGTTATGTAGCGAGTTTCACTTCCAAATCTATTTTGTTATCCTTTCAAAGTGGTAATATTTGTTCCTCTAATGATGCATGACAAACTTTTTTTTTTTTTTTTTAACATCAAGCTGTCAGAATTGCTTCTAGTCTCCCTTGTCTCTTGTCAGTTTCAAAGTGTTTGCAGACTTTGAAGAATATGTGAAGTGCCAAGAACGAGTCAGCAAGCTGTACCAGGTAACATTTACATCAAACAGACCTGGATCAGGTCATGTTTGCTAACACCCCTAATGGTTCACGTTGGTCTACTCGGGTGGGCTTTGCTAAACAGAACAGTTATTAACAAGCTTTATAAAAAAACTAGAAAGAATAAAAAAAAAACTAAAGAACGAGCAACAAACATAAAACAGAAGCAGTTTGATTAAAATATTAGGATCACTGCTGAAGGTTCTCAGGAGCAGGATTAAAACAGACTTTTCTCTTACAGAATCCAAGAGAGTGGACAAAGATGGTGATCAAGAACATTGCAGCCACAGGAAAGTTCTCCAGCGACAGAACCATCACGGAGTATGCGACTGAAGTGTGGGGGGTCAAGCCGACAGACCTGAAGATCCCGCCACCAAATGAGCCCCGAGAGGCCATTGAAGAAACAGCCAGAGCTCTGAAGAAAATGTAAGGTTGTTTTACAACCAAGTGCTGTCTTTATGTTTACAACACATTAACTGTTCCTCTGTGCCTTTAACCTTCGAGCAGCCACGTCTTCATGTTCTGTCATTTTAATGTCATTAAACATGTCTGTTACAGTTCTTCAGCACCAACACACACTGTGAATGTGGAGTCACTTTGTAGTCAGTCCTTTGTAGTCAATTCAGTAGGAAGTCGGTCACAGGGTAGCTAACTAAACTGAATTTTAATTACGTTCCTGCACCTTCATGCTGCACGTAGTGAATGAGAACGTTTCTCCATTCTCAAGGCAGATTAGACTTTGTCTGCATCACAGCATACTGTGTTTAAGTAAAATACAATTTGTGACCTAATTTGTGTATTTTGTAGTGTTAAAATAAAAAATGTACTGTGTAGTATTACAATATCAGGGTTTTTCTTTTCAGTGTTTAGAAGTACATCTGTTAGTGACAGAGGATATGCACAGAAGCATCAATTAGACATTATTTTTGATAAATGTTCCAACGCTGGAAGATGAAAATTCTGAAAAACAGAAGCACTTCACTCAAGCCTCTTTATGGTCTTGGATTTTGTAGAAATTTTCTGCAACAAGAAGCACATGGAATATTAGATTCCTTCATATTTACTGAAGAAATGTGCTTTATAGACAGAGTCTGTAGGAAAACATTAACGTACAGTATAACAGACATATATTAAAACTCTCATCTCGACTAACTACAACACTTTATTGTACATCATTTTTTAAACATTAGCTTCATACAGTATATATTGTAAAATTCAACTTTTCTTTTACAACGTACCTAACCAAATTTGGCAGATTGGGATCTAAGTAGATGTTGTTGTGGGAGAATCCAAGATTTTCACTGTAAGAGAACAGTTTAACCTGAACATCTGCGCTGTGTTTTTTCCGAGCCTGGAGAGATATCTCGTACAGCTGGAGATGAGGCAAAAAGCAGAATAATTGAGCAGGATACAGCAAAATCCAGCAGGAAATCATCTGGAATGACAGGATAGGGAAGCTTGAAATGAAAACCTACTGTACCTTCACACTCATGTGATATGGAACAATATAGTCATCCTCTGAATGCAGAATAAGAAGTGGACTAGTCAGGGTCTTTAAACTGTGTAGGGAAATAATCAGTCAGATATTCAGATTCAGTCAGCTGAATAATATTTTTGCATGCAGAGATGTTGGGATATTAATAAACCAGGAAGGTTTTACTTTTCGTCATTGGCAAACACTATGTTGTTACTTTCCAGTATGTTCCAAAGCAAGCGCTCAAATCCTGGAAGGAACATGTACATCTGAAAGAAAACGTACATACTGTAAAGAAATATTACTGCATTATCCTGTGTAATGTTTTAAAGTACACACAGTAAAAAAACAGAGAGCTGCACTGCATTTACAGTGATAGAATCTTTTATTAGCGCAAATAAGTGAACTGTTTAACAAGTGAGAAGATGTCATTATGAAGGAAGATGCAGTAATTGTATCTAACATTTCACCTCTTTTCTCGCTCTTTTTCCCCACAAACACTTATTATAGCAGTAATAACAATATTTATGTCGTATTTAATTTGACATTTGTAAATAAGAGACAGCTGCGCATTCATCAAATGGTCAACAAAGAAAAAAAATGGCCTCACCTTAATGATGGGATGATTGGCCACAATCTCTCCAATACTGGTGTATGGAGCTTCAAGGATTAAAGCATCAACTGCAGACCCTGATATTAAAAAGGAAAAAATATTTATAGTTGATTATTTTCAGTTACATTTTCATTCCCTGATAACTTGTCTATGTTATTTGGCCTTTTTCATATAGTAGGAGAAACACAGGTGTTACTAAGAACTTTGGGTGTTACTGTATATTCAAGTGTCTCAATAAGACACGAAAAGACTGTTGATGTTTCTCTAGCTGTGACCAGTGAACTGTGACGTGTCCAAGTGAAAGTTTTATTATTTTTGGTGGGAATATACCACTCACAGTACTCAAAACCATTAAAACTAACAGAAAAATGCCAATACCAAGAAACAAAGCAGGTAAGCATGATTCAACCATCATTGCATTTGTTATTTACACCTGTGCTTTTCCTACTGTCAAATTGTCTGCTGTGAAATCGACCTGTTGCATGAAGTCACTGTTGGATAAAATGAAAGTCATCAAGGTATAAATTGCCCCCCCACTGAGATCTGCAGGAATGCAAACAGGAGGGAGGTGCCAGTCAAGTATAGTCTGAACCTGCCTACACCGCCTCTGGAGAAGAGGTTTAATCACCTGTGTGTTTACTCACCTTCCTCTTGTATCCTCACAGCAGTATTGGTTGCCACTCTGTAAAAGAAGAGAATATTTTACACATTTTAAAGTTTATTTTCTTAATCAATTTTTAATTGTCTATATTAGTGTTTTGGACAGTGAGTGGTGCTGTAAGAAAAACTGACCCAGTGCCAAGCGAGTGTCCCCACAAACAGACAAGACTCCCTCTGCTTTGTTTCTTCACCCAGTGGTACAGGTAGAGGGTGTCACTGGTCAATCCAGCTTCACTTGGCTCCCCAGTGGAGTCTCCAAAGCCTAATTAAAAGACATCATGATCATATCTATATATAAATCAACAGAAGGACATCAATTCTGTTAGACATGAGTTGAATATATTATCCCCTGTTTACGTGTTTGTGTTGGCTTATAATGGGGTAAAAAGAGGTAAAACCTTCACCTCTAATGGCCAAATTCAATCACAGAAATGCAAACAGGTTAGTTTGGGATTTGGTGTGGTTGATGCCATAGCCTGTATTAAACTGTGTTTTACACCTGGGGCCGCTGAGACCAGAAACAGAATTCTGAAACATGTCGAAATGATTTTAAATGAGAAAAAACATTTGTATGTTTGAGCTGTTGAAGAGAGCCAAGCAGAACATGAAGCATCAGATATTAGCGTTATATTCATCACTTGCAGAATAACAATAAGCACCTCACCTCTGTAGTCTAAAGATAAGACATGATACCCCGCAGCACTTAATATCTGCAAAAGATAAAAATTCAAGTTTAAAACTGCACTAAAACTACAAACCAGCCATGCTTTAGAACAAAATCCATACCTTCACCAGTTCCACTCTGTGGTTTATGGCCCTGTAGAAATGACATGAGAGCAATGAATACAAACAAACATGTTGCCTTCAGACTCATCTAGTCTGACCCACAAGCCCTGTGTGTGCATTGTGTCTGCAGATAAACCCATGAGCCTGAGCAGCCATGTAATACCCACTAGACTCAACTCAAGGGTCTCTATCCTACCACTCTCTTCCCACCTGGTCCCAACGTTTCCATGGAGATAGATAATAATAGGACGGCCATCTCCCAAAGTCTCCTGGTACCACTCAGGGCTTCTCCCCACGGCGTCCTCCCATTGGCTGGCGGGGAGAGTATGCCTATGAGACACAAAGATCGAGAGGGGAAAGAGTGAGCAGCACAAACAAATACGCTTGTGTTTTAAGATACAGTAGATCGTCTGAGTGGGTCTTGTGCTGCTAAATGAGTAGATTGAGGCACTATTCAGTCAGGAGCCACCTGGACCAAATATGCATGTGCTCAGGGTTTTTTCAAGTACTGGTGCCCCTGAATGGACACAAAGGGATGCCACAAATGACCTACCACACTCCCACTGATATACCCTCCTCTGTGTCGAGGTAGAAGTTGCACGTGTGGTTCAGCACATCTTCAGGTCTGCTGAGATCCACAAAGAATGGAAGCCTCACTGCGACACACAAGAGCACGAAAGGTCAGTATGATTTTTTGTATTTTGGATATTTTATCATACCGGATTTCATAATGTATCCCATTGATGTTGCATGTAATATGATCTCATGTACAGCTGCATGTGCAACACAGTATTATCATCTATCATCATACCTCTTTGTTACATTATGTAGAAGCTACACGTTTTGTTGTACAGTGTATCTGTAGAGTTTTTTTTCTTTTTTTTTTGACACAGCTGGTACAATACAGGAATCTGAAGCAGCTAACAGTCATTAATAATTTTATTATTTATACCTTCTGCTTCTTTACAAACACACGTCAAAATGCCTTCCGTAAAAAAGGCCCAGATACAAACATCGTAGTCATTGTGCTTGTTTAGTTTAATATGCCATGTGTTTCTGGAATCCAAACTAAAATAGATAAAAAATATTAATTTATAGTGATGTGAGACGCAGCGACTGCACACTGAATAAACACTGTTGACACACATTACTTACACAAGTGAGCAAATATGGCATGGCCTAGTATCCAGGGAAACAAGTAGAGAAGAACAGGCACAGACGCATAGGCAGTGATCAGAAATGACACAGCCTTCTTCATTCCTGCCACAGCTCAAGTAACGTCCTCTCTGCAGCCACAAAATCCTCCCCACTGTCCAGATCAGTGTGTTCCTTTGTCCCTGTTTCAGTGGTGAACTGAGAGATAATCCAGCTGAACTCGCCTCCTGACAGCATGAGTATTGTGAAAAAGAGAAGAAAAAGAGGTCAATGTTCAACGGAGACTAATGGTATCCTCTGCTGTCATTGGTTCACATTTGATACAGTGATTCAAACATGAAGACATGGAGAAACTGTGTCAGCAAATTCACTAAATAGCTCCACTCCTATAATATTTAGCCAACAGCCTACAAACAGGGTAAAGAAGAACCACATGCAGCAAAATTATATATGAGAATAAACACCTGGCAATGAAAATGCCTCTGCCACCTGTATAATAACACTTCAAACAACAAAACAAGGCCTACACTGCTGACTGGCCACCATAGTGTGCTGCAAAGCATTGTGGGTATTGCAGTTCTATTATATCAACATGTGAAAGGGCCAAAGTTCATAGATTAACAGTATGACAACAATGGTGATTTAAATACATGCACCGTTTTTGTAAAATGCATCACTAAATCATAATAAAAAGCACAATTGTAAGATTGCTAAAGTAATTGTTTTCAACACAAGCTTAAATAAAGGTCGATTAAACATATACTTTTTACCTGATGGATATTGTTAACAAAAGATAACCCAATTTTCAATGGTTGATTTTTAAATGCAAATAGAAAAATCATAAAATTACATCTACTCTTTCACCCTCTTTGAAAAATACAGAATTTATAAATGTCAGCATTAAAAATATTTATCATTTAAAATGTTTAACTAAACAACACAAAATTCCTTCTACTCCACTGATAGGTCATTTCTCAGACTCTGTGAATAAGGGTAGAAGTATAAGCACACCCATCACAGAAGACCTGAGATCAAAAGTTTGCTTAAGTGAAAGTCTAGATTGTTTTTACTTAAAGATAAACTTTCTCAAAATGATTGCAGTTGTCCCGTCTCAGATTATTACTGTCTAGTAATGTTTTGAGTAAATATTTGACAGCATACAGAAGGAACACACTATCATCTGACATTTACTATACTTAACATGTACACTGAGCAAGTTAAAGTGTAAAGCTTAGGGGAAGCTGAATGATTGTAAATAACTAAAATAAATATAAATGTCAAAGAAACCTAAAAACAATTTGATATTAGCATTTATTGGGGCCACTAACGCATAAAGTAAACTATAGTTTAAATGTTTTTTGTTACACTTTCTGTACAGGGCAAAGTAGAAGTTTGTGTAGTGGACTATTTTTGAATGCATCAATATTTATTAGTTGTTTTATAAGCATCTACATCTACTAAAATTAGTAATAAGATGTACAATAAATGTAGTAAAGTAAAAGTTCAATTTGAATTGAACTTTTACTTTTTACTACTAAAAGTAACATAAAATGGAAATACTCTCGTAAAGTAAGTTCGGTACGTCTAAATTGTACTCAAGACTTGAGTAAATGTATATACAGCAGTTACTTACCACCGTCGATTAAAGGTTACAGGGAATAAATCACTTAAAGTACCTTAAAATTATCCCATACTTTTAATGCAGTTACTTTGCACCTCTGGGGACAGATAAAGTCTGTCCAAGGATGGGGGGGGGACCAACATTTAACTGCAACTAACTACAAGAATAAACACATGTCACAAAATGTTCTCTATCTCCACTTGAATATGGCAGAATAAATACATAACAGCTGAAAGGATCTAGTGAAACCAGTGGCCGTAGGATAGTTTCGCAGTGTTTCTTTAACTCAGCAGCCGTTGGTTTGGTCCGCAGGGGCCCAGACTGGGACCAGTCAGGCCGCCGCAGGCTCCCGGTCACCGCCCCTTCCTCCATCCGTCGCTTTTCAAAAATCCGCTACGAGACAGAGGAGGATGATAGTACAGCCGAGGACACAGACCAGCCGCAACCTCTGCGTGTGTTTGTGGAGAAACAAAAAAACGTCTTTAACAAGCCTCGATACGTCGAACTGACTGTTACGGTTAGATTAAAAAAAAAAAACCGTCCGGACGCGACCGACGTTCCCGGAGAAATGTTGTGAAAAAGTTAGTTTCGTACCCCGCGTTCAGTCACCAGAAGTCGGTTGGAAAAGGATCCAGCTGTCGTCCAGTTTCGGAGATTTTGGTGAGTGGACGTATTTAATCATTTTAAAGTTGTTTTTTTTAGGCCTTTGCTTCCTCTTCTGTGTTCACCGCCAACGTTTGAGGATGAAGTTAGCCTGTTAGCTTAGCCCACGAACCTCCACTAAAACAAAAATCCTCTTCAAAGAAGCAAAACTGCTTAAGGCTCTTATCAAGATCATAGCTGACTTTTAAAGCTTTACTCTGGATTAGATTAATACGTTAAAGTAGCTGCCAGGCATGACTGAGTGTTCCTGAAGATGCTGCAGGATTATTAACTAGGAAAAATATGGTTTTCGCGTCACTCCAGGCTGCTTTTCTTTCGTTTTGTCTTATTAACAGGAATCACAGCTCACTTGTAAGTTTGTAGTTGCACGACAGAAGTTGTTCCAGCTGTTTGAAACCCTTGCCAATAGCATATGTCGAAGTCAAATGCACAGTAGCACTGGATTTATTGGGTTTTCACACCATCCTGAAAACCTCTGATGGACAAATGATGATGTTGTAGATGTGTAGATATCACAAACATGTAGAGCTGCAGTAATTGCTTAGAGGATAAATGAGTTTGACTGAAACCTAAAAGCAGAGCAACGTGTGTTATTTTTAAGGCATCATTAAATCCCATGACAGGAAATTGCAGAACTTCTCTCTATTTTCCGACGTTAGGTCATTTAGATAAAAACAGTGAGTTTATTGAGAAAGTAATCCGCAGGTTGCTTCTTATGACATTTTTTTCCTGTCAGCTTTGACTGCTAAATCATATCTTATCATACATCATAAGTAATCATTTTGGTTATTTTTAAAGCAAAAAGCCCCAAACATGGCTCCTCAAATCTGATTATTTTATACTTTTTTGGTATCATACGATCAAACAAAGACATCTGAAGATGTGACGTTGAGCTGTGAGGGAGTTTCACTACTTTCCAGTGTGTTAGGCTTTTTTCATTTTTGACGGTTGCTTTAACAAACTATATGGATGTGATCAGTTATTTAGACTTATGTGAAGCTCACTTTTGATCAGTTTCACCTGCTGAAGTAGTTTGTAGTGTGAATGAATCATGTAGAGATGGCAGTAAGTCCAAGTGCAAAGTAAAGCATCAGAATGATGTCTCCTGAAAAGGAAAATGTTTTTTCCCCCTAAATCTCAATGTTTATTACCAGTTGCACTGGTACCAGTGAATACAGGAGTGGCACGAGGATTAACCTCCTTCTTGTGACCCGGACTGCCGTGATTCTTTGACCGCCGCAGCTGTCGACCCACGGCCACCGTGAGCCGCTGTGACAGAGCAGAGCAGAAGAGCTACCAGGATAATTGGCTCAGAAGCTGCTTGCAGAAAGTAATCTCAACTAGTGCAACAATATGTGTAGTGAGATTATTGGTTAATATCTGGCCTTGCAGGTGATTACAAACAATTTTGCTTCATTTCTTTTGAGTCATGATTTTCTATTGTTATCTGGGGTCTTAGATATTTAGACAGGCTGCCATGCTGCTGAGCCATGAGTTTCTTGCTTTTCATAGGCCACTGAAAGGTGCAGATGCTGAATACTGATTTGCTTCCTGAGGACAGGCTATTGTCTGTGGTGAATGGGTACCCCGAGTCTGGGGTGTGGGGGACACCTGGCTGAGCACTTGATGATTTCACTGAGAGCAGCTGGGGAAGCTAAAGGGTCAGGAGGGTGGTTATTGTATAGATACACAGGCGTAAAGTGGGAACTTTAGAGATGTATGCTTTTAACTTTGAACTGTATTGTACTAATGTACATTTGGTGTACAATTCTTTTATTAGGACACAGTAAAGTAAGGTGATGTGACTGGTTTGAACACAGTATTATTTTATGCAGATATGTATCCAGAAGATAAAAGATGGAGTGGGTGTAAAACTCAGCAACACTCCATTGCTATTTCCAGTCATGTTAACTGACATTTACCTTGCTCAAGCTTTGGGTGGATGACCTGAGCTGTTGCGTCTATGAGTTATGTCATTGCTTAAGTTAGAGTCCATCTTTTCTTTAATTGGTTCATCACTCTTAAAATAAAAACTCGGCTCTGGATAAATATTTTTGTGTTTCTCTTATTGTGTAGAACGTGGTAAAATATCATATCACCATGACATGCATGCCCTTCGTGGAGTGTTTGTGCCAGCTCAACATTAAAACAGCATCGTAGTCGGTGTCAGACTTGACCATGCATATCAATTTGCCTGATTGTCTAATCAATGTAATTGGATTAACCAAAGCCTCTGCCACAAATGACGCTGGAGCAGACTGTGTTTGTAGCTCAGTCTCTCAGATGAAGGTGCTTTTAGGATCGCATGCCGTCGAGATAGATGCTTCCACCCTGTTTGTGAGATCTTATTAATACTGAGTTTATACACTTGAGTTGTAAATTTTGATTGAAGAGGTGTTTGACCTATATTGTATTTCTAGCTAATTTCTCTGGATATGACTTAAATGTAATGAATGCCCTTTTTTTTCTTTCAGGGCAGGGTGCTGTCCTGTGGGATGGATGACGTCCAAGAGCAGGACCACTACGAGGAGCGTCTAAAAGAAGTTTTTAACAGTTTCGATGCCCGTGGCTGCGGCTCTCTGTCCTCTGAGGAACTCTCTGATCTCTGCCAGTCTTTGCACCTGGATGATGTCACACCAGTCCTTCTCCACACACTGCTGCAGAACCAAGACCACCTCACTGCCAGGGTGAGTTTACTGCTGTTTACCTGCCCAGCGTTTCTGTAACAGTAAAACCGTGGGAAAAGCAGACTTTGTATTTCTGGTGTGTAACAGAAAGACTCTATTTGAAAGATTATTATTGTTGTGGCATTTATGCTATCCTGAACATAGGGTCCTCTGCTTCCTTTGAATTTGGCAGATGCCTGTGTTGAGCCACTCAGGTCTTTGTGTCTCTAGGCCTTTTTGAGCTTTGTTAGCTGTCTTGTTGAGGAGTAAGTGTGCCCCCATCAGCCCTCGTATCAGGAGTCTGTTGCCAGGACAACTAAGCCAGCTAATCACCATTCACAGATGCTGTTGTTTGAGGCTGTTCCATGTCCAAATATGTGTTTAAAACAGGGAGAACACTGGTCAAATCTACACATATGTTTCTATATAAAATGCATCCTGGGTTCAGTGGCTCGCAGGTATTTTGTCTTCAGTCTTTGTTTTTTCAGTCTCAAGTAGAAGGATCAATTGTATTTCAAAATGTTCACCTCCACCTTCTGCATAAAGTTTAATTTGTCTGCAAGCGTGTGGATTGACCAGTGGCTATTGTCTTGTCTTGTCTGTGTGGAAATGTTAGCAGAGGGGCCATGAACACTCACCAATAAAGTTAAAAAGGGGGGAAAGCCCCACCACAAGCCGCCAGCCTCCAAAGCACAAAGAAAATCACCATATTCAGGGTTAGCAGCTGTTGATTCTTGAAGTGTGACCTCCTTGCACTTGCTTAGCAAACCCTCGTTCATCCAGAGACAGAGGGACTCCCATCCTCCACACAGCACACAGGGAATTACAGCCAGTCTAAGGAATTTCAATAACTATTGCTTTGTTTTTACTTTGCTTCACATACTAAGAATTGTTTGCATTTTATTATTTAATAAATGTAAAATATCTTTTATTTCTTGCTTCAGGTCGACTTTGACCAATTCAAGAATGCACTGATTCTGGTTTTGTCATCAGCCGTTGAGCCACCTCAAGTGGAAAAGCAAAAACCAGGTAAGTCTAGATTCAGTTGTTGCATCTTCCACACAGACAGGTGTCTTTATAATACGTGCTCAATAACCTAATGTGTGTTTTATGTTACCTGTGTCTTTAACGTTGATCATTAAGCAAACAGTCTCCATTTACCAAGTCATCCAGGCAGAAAAGGTGACTGTGAAAGCTAAGCTGCCTCAGCTGTAAATCTGCATACAGAGGCACAGAGCCAAGAGCACAGGCTCAAAGCCAGTTAGCTGACAGACGAACTGTTTGCACCATCGTGGCTGGATCACTTACAAGTCTTGTTATTTGTGCTTGTATACTTAACTACAGTATTTCTTGGCACAATATATTTATGCTCTTAACTGGTTATAATATGACATATGTTTTTTGTTACTTACAGACTAACAATGTTTGTGGTAAATACTCATTACTGTATTTGTGTACTAAATCCAAGTTCCTTTCAATTTCTCCAAAGTTTGAACCTGAAAAAAATGTTATTCTGTAGTGTCTTTCAATAAAACAAAAGGGAACCGTGTAAGTTTAGATTCTTTGGTTTCCTTTTTTGCAGAAGTAGTTCCTTTTGGAGAAGTGGCTGCTGAACACTGGTGTAAATATTAGTCATACCATGACAAATGCTTTTTAAAATGCTTGAGGTAAATGATTTGACAGTTCTTTATCATTGTGTCTCCTCAGTGTCTCCTGAGATCCAACCAAAGTTTGTGAAGGGCAGTAAGCGCTATGGCCGCCGCTCCACGCCAGAGTTCATAGAACCTATTCCAGACTTGTCAGAAGTTGCCAATTCAACCCCGCTGGTTGATGATGATCTGGAGGACAACTATGACTCAGCTGTTCCCAGGAAGCGTGAGGTAAAAGGCTAAGACTGGTGTCCTCTGAGTTTTTCCAGCACCGTTCTGAACATCCAGACACTTGGATGCCATCCTTATCGCCTCCTGTCCTTGCATGTACGGTGTTTCTCGGCAGCCACATACTGGCGATGAGGCGTTATTCTTAGCTAATCAGCTTAGCAACATGCAGGCCAGATCCTGAAATGTAACATATATATACACTCAATAAAGGATTCACAAGGCCTTGTTAATTGCATAACAATGCAGCACTGTCTGTAAATAACACTGAGTGTAATTACTGTTCAATAAGCCGTGTTTAATTAAGATGCAACTTTTGTGAGGCATCGGACAGCGTTGTTAGTTTAATATTTCATGATGCAAATCTATGTTTATCAGCTCGAACTTTGCCCTGGCTGTATTTGCTGGCTGTGTTGTGGTCAAGGCAACACAGTGTTAAAGGAATTTCCATCATGTCCAAACAGATCAGTTCTTGAGCATTTATTCAGTCATGGTCATGCACAGCTGAACACACTGCATGATTCCTTTGGTTGCTCTTCTAGATCTTCTGTCTCGGACTGATTGATTGCACAAAGCAAGCGTTTTAATAACAACATGTTATTTAGGAAACGGATAAGAATTTTCTTACATTTTACATTCTAAATGTTTCATTAGTCATTTTCAACAATAATTAATAGATTTTTATATTGTCGGATTTACTGACCACTCTGGCCTTAGACAACAAATTAGTAAACTCTGAAAGTATGGGTGTGCAGCAGAATAAAACACTGGTAACCACAGCAGTACAATGGTGGCCAGTCCAGTTTGTGCTGGATGGATGTGTTAATATTGTGTCTATTGTCTGTGACTCTTCCCCAGATGCCAGCCAGCACTAATACAAACATTATTTGAGACATTGAACTGAAGCGTGTCTTGGTATTCACTAATCTAGGGTGCAACAATGCTATAATGTCCAGCCTGGGGACAAGCAGATGGGGCTGGGTCAGGGTGCTATGCCACAAAGACTGGAGACCTGGTGCTTTGGGAGGAGGAGGGAGTTCGGCTGTGACAGAGGAACAATGAACCCCTCTACCCCCTCCTTCCTGGATGCTTACACACCATGTATCAAAATGCCACTTGCAAGATCCCATCTGTTCTTCATTCCCTCAGTGTTTGCTTCCTCAACAATGGACAGCCACGCTGGGTCTGGGGTGGGGAGCAGCGGGTCCCGCCCAACAAACCCCCTCCTTTTGTATTTCCTGAAAAGCTCAAAATGTCCAATCATTTTTGAGAGTTGAAAAATAAAATAAATGAATATATATTTCTTGGTCTGTATTTTTATGCACTTGATGTCTGTGTGATATTAATTTTAGTGTCTTTTTGTCTCTCACAGCGCTGGAATGCTCACGAAACAAGCACAGAGGAGTATGAGGCAGAAGGTATGTCAGAAGACTCACCTCATACTGTAGATGTGTGTGACAAAAGGATCATAATATCTTATGTGATGTGCAGGTCAGATGCACCTGTGGAACCCTGATGAGCCTAGCACACCTCGGGGATCCAATGTCCCCATGTCGACCCATTTGGAGGAGAAACTGCGTGAAGCCTGTGAAGAGTTGGGGATATCTTGGGACGGGTGTGCTGATCACACTGAACTACTCTCTCTCTGTGAATTCCTTCAGCTGGAGGTGATTTTAAGACTTCTAAATCTCTATAGCATTATGAGTTAAAGGTTCAGAGATTAATTTTCATGAAACCACACACACACAAATAATAATGTAATATCAAATGTGCAGGTATAACCTTCGAATCATCATTTGTCTCTGTAAAATGTCACAGCTTCACAAAATAAACTGTTTTTAAGGTAAATGGTGATGTGCTCCTGAGTCTGAACGGTGATGGAGTGATGAATGTTCAGGAGTTTGTTTCCAGGGTTGTAAACCACAACAAACCACACACACCCTCGGCATCTACACCCTACAGACAGCTTAAACGACATCACTCCACTCAGGTAAAGCTTTTCTTTCTTGTTATTCAGTTTCCCATAACTGATCAGTATTTTACATTTGATGTGCACAAAACAATAATGTCAATGTTTCTTCCATCTTACCACATTTGTCCAGTATTGAGCCTCTTATTCTTCTTGTTGCAGCCCTTTGATGAGGGAGGCCGGAGGATAACCACCCCCTCAGCTCTCAGCAGCACCATTGGGATGCGTCTTTTCTCCACCCTCGATGATGGTACTGGTTTCACTCCAGTTGAATACATCCTGGATGCCTGGATGGAAGAGGGAATAGAAAACAGCACTGAAATCCTGCAGGTTCACCAATATATTTGTTCTTCTAATTAGATCTGTGTTATAAGTATTAATTATCCTCTGCATTTTAAATGTATGAATTAATTTGTGCATTTTTAAGCAAAAAGAAAAGGTTCAGTTTTACAGAGAAATGGATACAATGCAAAACTTAACAAGGCACGTTTTGATTTATTCTGTGCACTAAAAGACGAGCACTGTCTGATGACTTATTATGTTTACAGGCTTTGAACTTCAGCCTAGATGGCAAAGTGAGTCTTGGTGATCTCACCTTGGCACTTGAAAATGAACTGCTCGTTACTAAGAATGGGATTCACCAGGCAGCACTGGCGAGCTTTAAAGCTGAGATCAGATATCTCCTGTGAGTATACATGAGTCATCACTATGATGCAGCTCATCCAGATAACTAACTACGTAATTCTCCTTATCTGTCTTTGATAAACTGTGTTTAGAATCATTGTTTATCTGTCCATCAGCCTAACACAATAATATAAGTAAAGCATCGAGGAGGATTTTATGGTCATTTTCCAGTTGATTTAACTCTTTATACAATTATTGTCCCTGTTTTTTTTCTGTTTCCAGAGAGCGTGTAGACAGAGAACTCAAGGAGAAAGAGAAAATCAGATCTGACCTGGAAAAAGCAGAGAAACTGAAAACTCAGCTTGCCACTGAAGTCGATGAACATCACTCTGCGATTGAGCAAATGAATAACCTCAATCTTAGGTAACCTTTCCCCCATATGAAACCAGTTTTTTATTTTTTGGTTGTTTGTTCTGAGATTTCATAATCACACATGAATATGCAGATATCTAACTGTGCTTCTTCTCTTCACCCACATCTTAGCCTCACTGGATTTTAAGGATTAAAATACTAAGGGATTATACCTCTTACTCTTATTCATCAAGTTCATTCATAGCCACTGGATTTGAGCCTATTTAGTTTTGTATGCATGTTGACATTCATTCACTTTCATTACATTTATAGAAATATTAAGTTAATTATACTTCCCTTATGGAGTGATTCATGATAAGGTTTGTGGAGATACATTACATAAACTAAATGAGGTTTCATACTAAATCCTACCCAAAACAAAATACTATCTTTCTTTGTCCTGAGTATTATATTTTTGTATTAAAATCTGTCTGCAGGAAGCTTGAGCAGGACCACAAAGAGAAGTTGGCTACAGTACGATCGGAGCTGATGAAAGAGATGGACCATATCCAGCAGCAGGCGGGCCTGCAGCGTGAGCAACTGGAGGCAGAGATTGGGAAGATCAAAGAGGATGAATCTTTTCTCAGGGACCACCTCTCAATCTCTGTGAAGGTACCACAATCATTTGTGGAAATATACTGTATATTGATAATTCTGATGGTTTTTATGGTGTTTGACTTTTTGTGTTTTACATTTTGTGATGACACTTTTTATCTTGAACATAGTCATTTATGTTTATAGTTTATCTATCTATAAATATTTAATAAGTCTAAACATGTCTAATGTGAATCATATAGGAAAATAGACGTCTTGAAATGGAGCTGCTGGACAGCACAGAAAAACTAGTGGAGGCAGAAAGCCAAATCACCAAACTTCAGACAAGTTTGGAGAACATTATGAAAGAAAAGGTACCAAGACATTTTGTGGCACTGTGTCTTTACATCTCCTGCTTTAGTTGTTGTCTCTGTGTCATTGTTTTTATTTGATGATTTTTTTATTTTCTCAAGTTTGGAGACTTGGAACCTGGCAGTGCAGACTTCTTCCTCCAGGAGGAACGTATTAAACAACTGCGCAGCAGCTATGAAACTCAGTGCAGGGTAATTGCAACCAAATCACAAAAATGTATTTTGTTTGCCTGTTTATTTATTAAATACAAGATTAGCATATAGTATTCTTGTTTGACAGGAGCTACAAGATCGTATTGATGAGCTGCAGTCAGAGTTACAGGACTTCCACAGTCTTGGTCGAGTTCATCAGCCCTGCCACAAACCTCTCTCAGAGGAGCTGGAGAGTAAAAGCCCTGGCATGGAGTCAGATCCCGGTAAGACACATGAACACTTACACACGCATACATGCATACAGTGTAATTCCTAGAGAACTACACGTAGTAATGACAGTGTAGCCATTTTACATAGAAGCAAGGAAACCCTGTGTCAGATGTTAGCAGCTGGTAATGTCTAGCTTGACATTTTACAGGAATTGGTTCAGAGGATGTTCAGCCATTCAGCATGAGCCTGGAGGCAGAGATGATGCTGGAGCAGCTGAAGGAGCAGCATCTTCAGGAGATGGAGGATTTGCGAAACCAGCTGGAAAGCAAGGTTCATCTGCTCTCTTCGAGATAGCAATTAGGAAATGTACCAAAAGTGCCCAACTATTAATTTAATACTGTTATGTTCTACACTACAGATCAATGAATTTGACAAGATGGTAGAAAAGCAGAGGGCGACTCACGACGACCAGAAGACTGTCTTGGTCCTCCGATACCAGCAGGAGGTCCAGGTTCTGAGGGAGGAGATGGCCACTGTTCAGAGCCACGCACAGGAGCTTGAGCGCCAGCTAGAGCAGGCGGAGCTGGAGCACACCTGTCTGGAGCAGAAACGGGCCGAGGAGAGGGACGAACTTGAAAACCTGAAAGAGGAGGAAGTGGGGACGCTAAGACAACAACTTCTGGAGGCCCACAGCTACACCGCAGACTTGGAGGAGCAGCTGAAGACTCTTGAAGCCCAGCAGGCTGACATGGATGAAAACCATCTCACGAAGATGGATGAACTGAAAGAATACCATGCTACTGAGATTAAGAAACTAAAGGAGCATTTAGAGCTTTTTGAAACCAGAGTAGAAGAGGAGAAAAAGACACTGCACAAAGAGAAGGCTGAATTGGAGAATAGATTGTTAGAAGATTTAAAAGAAGAAAAAGAACTATTGCTACAACACCACGAGGATGAATTGAGAGTTAAACTAGAGGAGGCAACGATCCGCTTTAAGGAGGAGCATGATGAGACTGTGATCAAACTGACAGAGCAGTGGGAGAAAGAGAGAGCTCAGCTGGATGAGCAGAATCAAGAGTCTCTCCAGATGCTTCTGGAGGAGGAGATGTTGAGACTTGTCAGGGAACAAGAGGAGAAAGAGAGCAAACTCAGGGAGCAGTGGGAGGTTGAACGGGCTCAACTTCAGGAGCTTCATGAGGAGGCTTTGCTCAGTAGAATAGTTGAAGAAAGGTTGCAGTCACAAGAGCAGTATGAGCAGAGAGAGAAAAAGCTAAAAGAAGTGTGGGAGAGGGAGAGATTGCAGCTGGAGGAGGATTATGAAGGCATGCTCCAAGATAGACTGAATGAACAGAAAGAGAAGCTTGAGAGTGAGAAAGAAGAAGTTGAGAAGAGACTGGAAGGCTTAATGGGCAAGGAGAAGGTGCGACATGAGGAGAGCCATCGAGAGGCCATGAAGGAGCTGGCTGCCAAGCACACAGAGGAGAGGGAGGCACTGAGCACCATGCTGGACAAACTACGAGACGAGATCGCTCAGGAGAGGTGAGAACATTACGTTTGAGAAGTCTTTCTAAATGTTTAAGCATGCATTATTTACAGAAATAATTTACTTTGTTTTAAGTATATTTGTGTTGGTAAGAGTTGTCTTTTGGTGTAACGATCACTGAATACCAACGTACAGGAGGCAGCTCGAGATTAGCTTCACCCAGAGAATCAAAGAAGTAGAAGATCGCTTCTCGGGTGATCAAGAAACTGTTGCAGAGCGTTTTCAGGCTGATGTTTTGAAACTGGAACAGCACTACCAATGTGAGCTGAAGGCATTTTCTGAAAGCCATGTTGAGCAGAAACTCCACTGGGAAGAACAGATACAGAAGGCGCTTGAGAACACCGAGGAACAAAGGAGAACGATGGAGGAGGCCATGGAGCAGGAAAGAGAGTGGCAGAAGGAGGAGTGGACAAAAGAACAATATAAGCTAGAAAATATTCACAAGGAAGAAATGGAAGAACTGATGATAAAGAAAAGACGACTGCAGAATGAACTGGATGACTTTATTATTAAGGCACAGACTAAAGAAATAGAGCTCAGCAGGCAGTTGAATGATCTTCACAACAGACTTCAGGAAAACCTGGAAACCAAAGACGAGCTTCTTGCTCAGTCTGAGCTCCTGTTAAATCAAACAATAAAAGACTTTAGTGCGGAGAGGGCAGAACTTCTGAGCGGACACTTAGAACTTGAAGCAAAATACAACGAGTTGCTTTTAATTTCTGAAAAGCAGGTAACAGAAGGGATTGGACTGTTAACAGAGCGAGATGATTTAAAGATGAAGATCGATGAGCTGGAAATGCTGCTTCGGCAAGCAGCAGTGGACTTTGAGCTTGAGAGAAATGAGTTACAGGAGCATGAGTCCATCCTGAAGAAGTCACAAGATAATCTAGAGACAGAGAGAGAAGAGCTTATAACTGAGAGAAATCTGCTGAGGAGAAGAATTAAAGAGCTAGAGATGGAGCAAAATCAGAGTTTGACCTCAAATGAATTAGACACAGCGGAGGTGCAAAACACCAGAGCATGTATCTCGTTCTCTGGTAAAGAACAGAAAACATGTTCAGCATCTGAAATCTGTCTTAATAATTTAGTTATTCTAGCTGAGTCCTCTAATAAGGAGCAAGTTAGATTTTCACCTTTTCTAATAGAACTAGATAGTGAAGTAGAAACTGTAACAGAGACCCCTGACACAGTCAGTGGAAGCCCTAAAAATATCATAAATCCTCATCAGGAACATGGTGAAAAGAGCCCTGCTACCATTTATGATCAAACTTATGACATGCTAGAAATACAGACAGATGATGGGGAGAACCAAGACCAAGAGAATCAAACTGTTCCGACTGAGAATAGTGACACATGTCCAGATATTGGTGAGAGATGTAAAAGTTTAAATTTCCCAATTACAGACTCAAGTCCCAAAGAAGCAGAATTAGATTGTGATGTTGGCTGTTCCACAGAAACTGACCTTTATAACAAAAAAGAATCTGTCTGCTCATTACTTGAGGTATTTGAAGGTGTAGACACGAAAATAGATGAATCATGTGAGGAGGAAAATAAACCTCAGGATGTACCAGCTGTAGCTGCTAAAAGCCCTTCTCTTGAAGATGAGCAATATCATGTGACTGTGGTCGATCCGTCACAGCTGGAGGAGACTGGTGACCCCAGTGAACGGTCTGTGGAAGACGGTGAGGTTTATCGTTTACCAAATCACTCTCACAGCCATGAACAAGAAGTGGAATTTCTTTCAGATTCAAACTGTGCACAGCTTTGTCTGGAACACCTGGATGAAGGTGATGATGACCGTGAGGATCTCCTTAAACTACAGGCTTTGTATAACACTGCCACGGAGGAAAACATCCTCCTACATCAGAAGATTGCTCTGCTTCAACAGAAGTCTGAAATACTGGAGAATCTTTTGGCTCATAACAGTGAGAAGCTTAAAACTGGCAACCAGGTTCTGGAGGAAAATTATACCCTTAAAGTTAAAATGCTGCTGTTAATGGAGCATGTCAAAGAGCAGGAGGCAAAGGCTTTAAAAATGACTGATCTTCAGATTAGGTATGAAGATTGCATTTGTGAAAATGCAAAACTGAAGGACCAAAACGGTGAACTTGAGAAGAGGGTTTGGTGCCTTGAGAGTGAAAGAAACAGTTTCCATGACTTTCAAGATCAGCAGTTCTCCCTCGTAGATGAGATCAGCAGTCTCAGGGAAGAGAACGACAAGTTGTTGGAGATGTTTACTGATCTGGAGGAGCAGCATGAGATTCTCTCAGGCATGGAACAATTGGGGGATGATTTGCTTGGTCTGACCATCCAGACAGACATTAATTTTCAGCCAGAGCGTGAACTCGAGGGTTGCTGTGTGGAGTTTGAGAAGCAGAACGTCAAACTTCGCAGAGCCATCACAGAGCTAAAGGACAAGTCGCAGACACTAAGTGAAGCAACACAATCCCATAGGTAACATGGAGCAAAACTAGGATCCCGCCCTCCCATGTGTCCTACAGCTTGTTGTTGTCCTATCCATCCATGCTTTGATTCTTAAGAGCATATGTCCTTTTGTTCTCAAGTGCAGTGCAGTGCTGTTGTCCTACTTGTGATTAGTCTCCTGATGCTTCTAAACGCTCGTGCAGTGAAACAGATCTTGAGTACTCATGCGTCTCTGATTCCCTGTAGATCAGTGAAAAAGCAAACTCAATAATTTTAAATATTCTAGTTTGATTCTTTAGAATTAAAAGAAGACTTTGTCTAATACTGTTTTGTCTGTTTGAAGAGCTGAGGCCAGTCGTCTTGCTGAAGAAAACCTTGTCCTAGGGCAAAAGATTTCTGCCTTGAAGGAAGAGGACTTGAAAGAAGAACGACTTCTGTAAGAAACAGTAAATGTTATTTTACTTAATCATTTCAGTGCATCTATATTTTGTTATATATTTTACTTTTTTCTTCTCGTAATTAGACAAACATTGGAACACCTAAAAAAAGAGAAGATTGCAGCTCAAAGGACAGCAGAGAATTTCAAGAAACAGGTACAGAAAACTTAAAAAAAACATTTTCATTTCATGCAGTTAAATTTTTCTGTCAGCTCATGAGATCATATTTGTCTCCTCTTCTGCAGGTTTCAGAGCTGCATTTGGTGAGCCAGCAACTCAAAGAGGATAATGGGATGCTGTCAGAGAAAAGTGTTCAAAACATTTCTGAAATGGACAACCTACGACAGCAGCTGGTGGAGCTGACAAAGAAAAATGAGAGAAGGGAAGTGTTCCCCGCCGAAGAAAAAAATAAGGTAACCGAGTGGATCTGATTGTCGTTGTGGTGGTGTTGTGGCGGTCGTAGCGGGTAGTTAATTGGTGGCTGTTTTGTGTTAGCTGGCAGCTTGTGTGTCTTCTCTGGAAGCAGAGCTGACCAAAGCTCTGAAGGACACTGCACAGCTGGAAGAGAGGAATATCCAGCTGTCACAGCAGCTGTCTGGCCTCCGAGAGAAGGTGAGCATCAAGTCATGGCCACTTTAATGGATCTCACGTCAACAGCATCTAAGCATGGCACAGACCGTACATGGAAAACACCAGCTAATTGAAAAAAAAACTATTAGGTGAATTTTAATTGAAAACAAAGGCCTGTTAGTAATTTCACCTGCAGTGATCATGTGCAAGTGAAAAACGTTCAAGTCTGTTGTTTAGAATTAGCAAGTATTGTTCATTACAGCTCTTCTGGTTCTCAGGCAGTCAATGTCAACTCTTTGGAGACCCAGCTCACCCATCTATTAGAGGACCGGAAGAATGTGGATAAAGAGACTCAAGGCCTCCGCAAGCAGCTAGCCAAAGCTCAGGAGAGGGTGAGTCTGCAGACACATTTGACAGTAGATGCTTCTGCATTAGATAAACTGAACTAAACATTAACATTTTAACAACTTGTTCATGCCTGAGTTTCAGCTTAATTGCTAAGTTAATAATTGGAAGACTCAGACCAAATTCTTTCCTTTTCCCACACTAGATCAAGACAGCAGATGAAACTCTTCAAGCTGTGAACCATCAAAGCACCCGGCTTAAAACAGACCTCCGTGTTCTGCAGCAGGAGAAGGATTCACTCAAACATGAAGTTGCAGTGCTTCACAAACAGCTGCAGACTGCCATTGATAAAGTAAGGCATTTATATTTATCACTTAGGAGATGAATACGATTAGAAATGGATCCATCCAAACTTTTCTCTCCCAACACAGATTTTTTAAAACAGACTTTAGCATATGTTTTCACTAGATTTGATCTTTTCCTACCTTCATCTCAGAACCATGTTTTGGAGATGGCCCTGCACTCGAGTGGTCTCCAGAATCAGAGCAAGAAACTGTACAGAGATGAGATGTCTCGCCTGATGGAACAGGAGCAGCATCTACTAAGGCAAGAGAACGAGAGGCTACAGGCTGAGGTGCGCAGTGTCAAAGGAGAAAAGGTGAGCTGATGCCTGCATCAGAATCGGTTAACATGAGAAGGGGATGGTTGTGGGACAATAGCATCTCCCTCTGACACTAATCTTTACGTTTCTTACTTTGTGTCAGCAGGTTCATCATCTTGATGCGACCATCCTGTCCCTGAAGCAGCAGAAACAACAGGCTCAGTCCTCACTAGTGAAGGCTTTGGAACAGGAGAACGCTTCCCTGAAGCAGGAACTTGAGGCACAAAAGGAGCTGACTAAGGTATCAACAGCATCAATCCATTCAAATAACCTTTGTCGTGCTGATTATGTGGCGCCTGCTTACATTCTTTGTATACATGCTTTGGTTTCAGGGCTGTGAAGCTGGACAAGGACAGACAGAGCTGGAGAACCTTCAGCAGGAAAATGAGGCACTCAAGGCCCAAATGGCTCGACTGTCTACACAGCTGCTAGAGGTACATCATGATACCTATTTTCCCTCTTACTATATACATTTTTAAAGTAACACATTTTAATTTCATACTGTGCATATGTCTCTCTTTGAACTATGTCGCTGTCCTGACAGTTTTTATTTTTCTTTGTCCAGACTTTTCAGGCTCAGTTCATGGGACTTCTTCCTCCATCACCTCACAGGATGCCCAGGGGGCAGCATCGAGGCGAAGATCTGGACAACGTGCAGGTACAGTCAAACGACAGACTTCACTGAAAGCAGACCTGGGCAAATGCACACAAATATATTTGACAGGCATTGTTAATATTTCTAGTAGGTGTCATGCTAAAAATTAATTATCTATAATGGTTCATAATTCTTTTTCAAACAATTTTGCCTCAGTCTGTTTTGAGTTTGACAACAGTTAAAATCCTGAATTAGCATTTACTACGTGCGTCATTGCATGGTCATTATTTTCCTGCATCACATCCTAGTTATTTGTCCTCCTAATGATGAGGAGGAACCGTGATCTACATCTCATGTTGAAGGTGTTTAGGGGAAATAATGGGAGTTTGTATTTCTTTCAGTTTTAGTGACTAAAGTGCATCCACTGAAGTAAACTGCTCAATTCAGGTGTTAAAAGGTTTAATTCAATTTTATTTATTTATAAATAAAAACATTCCAAACCAAAAAAGCTTCATTTAAAAGAAAATGTATTAATTTTCCAAACACCTGAGTTGAGTGTTGTTTAGCTGTGGTAATCCTCATTTTCCGTTCCCTTTTTGTTTGAGTGCTGGGTTTCCTGTTCTCCTCGATCCACCTCAGCACCTGTCTTCATTGTCTTTGTCACCTTCATTTCAACATCATGTGTGTAGTGTTTACTTACTGGGTTTGGTATCGTGTATGTGTATGTGTGTGTCTTCGTTCTTGATCTCACTGGCTGTTATTTTTCCATCACGGGACTGAAGTAGTTTCAGTGGTGTGATCATCTGGGTGTGGTCCCAGTGGCTGTTTTCCATTTGTCAACTTTTGCAGAGTCATGCTGCACAAACCTCAATCTCTTCCAAAGAGACAGATGTAGTTTGTCCAGCGTTATCTGCAAATAGTGTGGTCCCACTGTCTTAATAGCATCTGATCTCTTCTTGTGTCATTTTTATCTGCAGCATGACTCTGTTATCTATCACAAGGTTACCATGAATGTAGTGGAAGGAAAGAATCGGTGTGTGTGTGTGTGTATACCTTTATGTTAAGATTAGTAGTTTGATGTCTTTATAGTCTCCCACAGAGAAAATTTAATAGAAATCAATACACACACGCGCGCAAACATACATCACAATCAAACATCACTTACATCACAAATCAGAAGAATTGTGATGAACACACACCTTGACTGAACCGACTGTGATGGGGATGTAAGAGGTGCTGGATCTTGCCCCTCCCCCCCATCATTTACTTTAAGTGCATTGTGGAAATGATTACAGCAACCAGTAAATGTTGCAGTGTGAAAAGACAGTTTGCAGAAACATTTCGTATAATTGTCATATGTAACATGTTGTTACACTGCCCATACCTGTGTAGGTTTTTAGGATTAGTGGAGAGGGTAGAGCCCTGGTGAAGTGTACCTGCCTTTTCTCTCCAGGGGCCGATGCCGGAGCAGCGAGCAACTCACGCAGACAGTTACAGACGGATCGGTGGATTGTAACAACAGCGTCTTTCCTCGCTCTTCACTATCCCTGTTGTCCTCAAAGACTTCTCTCTTCATATTCTGCTGTGTTCGGAGCAAAATTCTGAAATCTAGTACAAAAGGCTTAACTTTTTTTGTTTGTTTTTTCATCCTTATAGGAGAATATGAACAAGCGTTGCGCCTGATTTAAAAGGCATGGATGCGCAATTGTATTTTCCTGCTGCTAGGTGGCAGGAAAACACAGAAAAGGCACCTGATGTTTTTCCCAATGGGATTTTCATTAAGTCACTATTAAAAGTTGAAGGTTTTTCAGACATGCCGTACAAATTATAACATCTACACACAGACTACAATGCTGCATCGTGGCAAACTTACATTTTTGGATGACACAGATCTTTTTGTACTGTAATGATATCTTGATTACAGGGAACATTTTTAACACAGGGTGTACTTTCTGGGAATGTTTTGTTATGCACTGTACGGTTGTACCATTTACCACTGTCTGAGACGGGGTGGATACACTGTAGATCTCCTCGGAGGCTAAACCTTATGACTGTTTGCCTTATGATCATCGAGGAGTGTTAACATTGTGATGAGGTTGGTGCCTAATAACATGAGCTTTTTCTAACAATCAGGAAATTTCACCAGTAAATGTCAGGTGATGTTATGGTCTGTGTCCAGTCAGGGTTTATAGAGATCTCTTCGTCAAGGTGCAGAGTTTTCACGGTTTTTCTCTTGTCATGCGTGTGTTTGATTTGACACAGCTGAATGTTTCTTCGAGTCACCTGTTCGTGTATTTGTGATGCTGCTGCTCGACCAAAGTGAATCCTGACTTTCTGGGCTGTATTCTTCTAAATGATGACTCTTCAAACATATAACTGAATGTTTATCTGGTATTTATTTTTAGAACTGACTCACTGTTTGTCCCTATTAGTGTAGTAAAGTGTCTCATTATGTACCTGCTGTTGTCAAACCTGTCTTTTATTATTGAGAATTTTTTGCACCATGCATAGACCCAAATGTGTTTTTGTGTTTTATTTTATTTATTTTTGTAGAATTGTGTTAGACTTTATTTAATTTATGCATTAAATTATTTTTGTAGAGGTATCTGGAGCACATGGCATAATTTTATACCTATTTATATTTTATTTATTTTTTTTAGTGCATTGTTCTCTCCTTAGAAATGTACCAGACATCATTTAATACACAAATCCAAATAAAATAAAGCATCAAGCTCTCAATCATGTGATCTGTTTTTTTATGAACTTTCTCACTCACATTTTTTTTTTTGTTTACACAAGCTGAAAAGCAAAACAGTTTCATAATCATTTGTGTTTGCAGAAGCTTGATAATGTCCTTCGTTGTTTTTCACCAGGATGAGAGAGAGAGGAAGATGAAGAATATGGAGGAGCGTATGAGGGAAATCGAACTATCGCTGCGTAACGTCAAGCTGCTGCTCAAAGAGAAGGTTGCTCAGCTCAAAGACCAGGTCAGTTTAAAATGCTCACGTTCATCAGACATATTCAACATTGTCTTTTATAAAATCAACTACTTAAAAAAATATTAAGATGCAAAAAGACCGTTTGAATGAATGCACACAAAAATTCAGTGTGCATCATTTTCAGGCAAAATACTATTCTGAAAAATTAAACATGTACAGTACAGGCCAAAAGTTTGGACACACCTTCTCATTCAATGTGTTTTGGGATGAGCTGGACCGCAGAGTGAAGGCAAAGGGGCCAACAAGTGCTAAACACCTCTGGGAACTCCTTCAAGACTGTTGGAAAATGGAAATGTTCTCTAAGATTGGATGTGCTCTGGATAACAAAACCATGTTGTGGGGGAGGGGGAAACTACAGACATTTTAATCAAGATCCACATGTTAAATTTACAGTGGGAAACAACACATCTTATTGTGAAAGACACAGTTGAATCCAAAAACACTAAATCACATCAATATGTGATAAAAAAATCATAGTGGTGGTTGTAGAGATGTCTTCTTTACTTACTCTGTAGTCAGCTTCAAAACCTGCTAGAAGGGGAGTGGGCTAAGGTTTGAAAGAAAACTCCACTGATTTAGCATTGCACACCTGTCATATTGTTGGACTCAGAACTAGATCTGCTTGTGGAAGATGTTTTCCTTTCAGTCGCTGAAGTGCATTTTCAAACACTTGAAAACAGACTTTTACATGTAAAATTGGTGGAGTTCCCATTGAATCACCTACTTCGTATGATTTTATTTTATTTTTATAGCTGCACAAGAACGGCAAAGCAGATGTGCTGATCAAAGATCTATACGTGGAGAATTCCCAACTGCTGAAAGCTCTGGAGAAAACAGAACAGCGGCAGAAAATCGCAGAGAAGAAGAACTACCTGCTGGAGGAGAAGATCTCTAGCCTTAACAAGATAGTGCGAGACTTCAACCCTTTCCACACTACTTCACCGCTATAAATGCTCATAATGCAGCACTTACATGTACAGGTTTTTAAAATGTTGTTCATGGCTTGAACCTTTGGGGAATAGATCTAACCAAATGAAGAAGTCTTCTGCTGATATCCACCTGTTTATTTCAGTGTTAAATATGCAGTATTTCTTTGTTTTATACCAAGCAATAATTGCTTTATGTTATGTCGGACGTATTAAGAACCAAATGTGAAGGTTAGACTGTAAACAAAACCTTCATTTTTACAGTAATTTATACATTTTAAATATTTTTCAAAGCATTAGCTGTTAAAAGCGAATGTAAATATTTTACTATGACACTATATTTTTCTTTTGAAAGAGAAAAGCAATATTGAAGTGCACTTTTTATGTTCTCTTCTGTCTATGTTGTCAAAGAGATTAGGTGCGTTAATGTCTCTATAAAGAAGAAACTGAAACCTGTCTGTAGTAAAATCATGTAAACAGAAAAGTCAAATAATCTAGTGACCTTTTTAATGAATTTGCTTTCACATAACACTACCTGAAGTTACATTTACTTTAAATGTCAAGTGGCAATATTTGCTATTTTCATGTACTGTATCAGGATAACGTCCTGTGATATTTTGCAGCATCTGAAAACTGCACGATTATGAATGTACTGGATTTGAATGAAGGATCTTGCCTTGGCACTAGTGTTGAACACAGGGTTGTGTTTCATGATAATGATACATGTATAAATAAAAAAAATATATGGACAGTGTTTGTGTGGTTTGATTTCTTGTTGGATTTCTTTGTCTCTATTCTCTGTTTTGAGAGGATTTCCTCAGTGTCTCTAAAAAGTGTAGATGGTTCAGTGGCCATAAAAAGCTTCATACTGTGAATGTTGGGAATTCTCCACAGAAGTAAATAAATGAATGTTAAATGAAATGCACTTATATTTGTAGTGCAGTACTTTTTAAAAGCACCTATTTACATTAATCACATTATGTCACATATGTTTTACTGCTGGAAATGTGCTTTCATGCAGGGTGAGTGGTTATGAGATGGGCAGGACTGTGCGCTGACAGTCACGGTGAGAGTGCGGCTCAGTGCGGACGGCACAGCTGCAGGCACGGAGCTCCCAGTAGCTCGGGTTAGCAGGCTAACGTGCTGCTAGCTAGTCCGTCGTTTAAAATGTTTTCTCTTCGCGCTTTGCAAACTCAGCATGATGGTTGCGGAGTCGAGGGATCGTGCCGTGACACTACAGCGTCGTACTGTTGATGTTTCCGAGCCTTGAGTTATGCTCTCACGAAAGAAAAGTAAAAACGAACCGTCGAAACCAGCCGAGGTACACGGGAAGTATGTGAAGAAGGAAACGTCGCCGCTGCTGAGGAGTAAGCTCAACAAGTTGTTAGCTCAGCTAGCCTCAGTTATCCTGCTAACGAAAGTTAAAACGGTGCTAAAAAATAACAAGTCAGGCTGAAGTGAATGTGTGGAAACACTTTTTGTGAACTACTGTGAATCCTAACTTTGTCAATAACTGTTTAGTTGCTGTTTTGTAACCGTAACTAAAGAAAGTGCTAATCTGGTAACTAGCTAGTTCTTTTCTAGCTAACGCTAACGCTAAGTTCATCTGACTGCTACGTAAACATCGGCTGCAGCGTTTATATGTTTACGGCTGTAAAAAAACTGTTTTTGCTAGAAACTACATAAAACCTCCTGATTAAAGAACTATTTGAGTTGTAATGTTATTTGTTACTGTGTCCTGACTTAGTGCTAATTAACGCTCATTTGATAGAAATAGTTTGCGTGCGTCTGCTGTGATCTGTCCTGTGCTGTTAAATACACTGTTAACAAGAGGAAAAGTGGTTCTCTACCGACATATAACGTCTCTTATATGATTACTGTTTAGTGGGTAACTGTTAGGAGTGGCTGAAGAAGTCTTGCTAAATTTAAAGTAGTTGCTGTTAAAGTACTGTAATCGAATTAAAGCTACTCACTACTTAGACATACGTCATTATAATAACGTATTATACTATTGTATAATTATGTTTGATGAGGCACTGAGGTGTACATGTAGTAAAAACTATATACAAATATCTCCAAAGTATACTTAGTTGTATTCCTCTGCTGCTGTGACTGATATTGACAGTTGCATTTTCCATGTTTGTCTGGTTGCAGATCTTATGCCCTCATTCATCCGTCATGGACCCACTATTCCCAGACGCACAGAGGTCCCTCTGCCAGAGATGGGACCCTCTGCCTACCCTGTGGCACCCAACCGGGAGCCTGTGGTGTCCCGCAACAAGAGTTTCCTCCGTACCCCCGTGCAGAGGCCTCCTCATGAGGTGGCCCGCAGAGAGAGCCACCGCATGTCCGCACCTCCATACCTGCCTCGCAGTTTGGGAGACCTGCCCCACGAGTATGGAGGCTCTTCACAGTCCTTTCTCACAGACGTGAGCCCCATGTCTGAGAATGGAGATACTGCCCGGTTTTATTACCCCTCTGAACCGTATTATGACAACCAGCAGCGCCAGCAGCAGCAGCAGCAACAGCAGCAGCAACAGCAGCAGCAGCAGCAGCAGCAACAGCAGCGCCAGCCCAGGAGGGTCCCCGACCGCTTCCCTGAGGACTACAGATACTATGAACACAGTGAACACACCTTCCAAAGACTTACCCGACAACACACTCCCCCAGCTCCAAGCAGACCCCCCTCAGGTAAGGAAGTCTGCTTGTCACATTATGGTATTTTTATTCATTGTTCAAGGAGCCATTGACGGAAAATTGGAAGTAAAATTTCACTTAGTTCTAGAGTTGCATATTTGAACTGCACACATGATTTTGTGGTTTTGGAAAGTATATAGGACTGAACTTTTTTGCAACAAATTCTGTGGTATAAAAGCTTTTTTGTCATTCAAAACCGTACACGATGGTGGGAATAACAGAATGATATTACATTTATTCATAGCCCCTAAGCCAGTGTAAAAATTATAAACAGCTTTCCAGAAACACAAACAATTCAAGAACTTTATTTCATTCAACAATTTCATAGATAGAAATCTGTAAATATATAAATATATATATATATATATAGAGAGAGAGAGAGAGAGAGAGAGAGAGAGAGAGAGTAAAATCCATAAAAGATCCAATACAGATTTACAGGCGTAAATACATGCCTTAAAACAGACAGAACTCAATACTTTGCAGGTAAAAAGGAAACAAACTGAGTGTCATTGTGAATCGCATAAAACTGTACATATTCTGCCAAAAAAGAGGTCTATTTAGTCTGTTTGTGTGTGACAGTAAAAAAAGTATGATTGCAGTGAGTGTTGTCAGTGAATGGGGTTTGGACCACAGATAGGCCACTTTGAGAGGAATTCAGGTCACTGGATGAACAAAATAGTTCATAAGAACAATTTTTATTGCAGCAGAAATGGTTGTCTTGGTGCTTGACATTGTAAACATTGGTATGATGTGTGTAATTTCCATGGGAAGGGGCTCACATGAATTTTCCAACCTACCCCAAAACAGTGGAGAACCTTTTACTTTGCGGCTGCCTTGTCAGCATCATATATATATTTAAGTTTAAGTGTTATGTTAGTCCTGCCTAACACTGATCATGGAGTCTTGTTTGGAGTGAAGTTAAACAGGCATTAGTGGGGCTGCATTTTTCACCTCTCTATTTGCTGAGCCTTATGCTGGCAAACTAGTAATTTGTACACCGCCCCCAGTCAAATGCCTCAGACTCAAAGTCTACTAACTACCATAAATCATTTGTGTACGTAGGTACTGCTATGTGTGTATGCTGACACTACACGAGAAGGCTGATGAGCTGTAAATTTGTCTGTAAATGTCATTTTTGGAAGCATTTAAGATCCTTCAATAATATCTGTCTTATGAGCTTCTTGAACATTTAATGATGAAGTGGTATAAATTACAAAGGCCATTTGCAGCACAAACACTGTAGATTTACTTTATCTTCATCTTTTTTGGGCGGGGCGATTATGCAGTAATTATGCATATTACTGTCATCTCCATTTCCTTAGCAATAACATAAAAACATTTGCATTTAGTGTGTATATTAAGTGTTTATTAAAACTCATGTAGTCTGGACCATTTTCAAAAAAATAATGGTAAAATTCAATTAACAAAATGACAAAACTTTATAGATTATTATAAATGTTAAGAATTTATCATCAGCATTTTCTGTTAGTGATCACAAACCTGACGTCATTTAAGTTTCCATCTTTGTTTCTTTAGTTAAACTACAGTTTTCGATGTGGACTTAAATGTGTTTCCAGTTAAATTCCTGTGATGCATTGAGCCCTTGGTTTGCAGCGAGTATGGCTCTCTGCCATTTTTCTGAAGAAAAGGGCAGAGATGATGACGACGACCATGATGATGAGGCGGTGGAAAGGAGGAGGAGGAGCGCATTTCTTGCGGAGCACATTCCATCTCTTCACTCAGCAGCTGGCTAAGAGCTCCGGCTCTGTTGCTGTCACTCTCGTGCAGAATTTATCAGATTGTAGCCGCCATTTTATGCAATACTTCATTCCCTGCACATTGTTCTCTGTTTTCAGTCCTTCCTGGGTCCTTGCAGACTCATACATTTTGATACTTCTCACTCAGACTTACTCATCCTCACAGCTGTTGTCTTGACATTCACCAGTAAAAGTACAGGAGATGTTGAATGAACAGTCACTGCTTTCTGCTCTTACAGGGTATTTAAGAGTTCTGTGGGTTATTTTCTCCCAGTGAAAGCTCCTGTGTGTATGTCTGGCCAAGCAGAGATATCGGCCTTCCTGTCCAAAGTAACAACACTCCCATTTCCTACCATTTATCAGGCAGTGTCGGTGAGAATAAGATGCTCTGTCACAACAGTGACAGAGTCAAAAGGGATTAAGCAACCCTGTCCACAATCTCTGCATTAACTTCAGCCATGCTTTAAGTAGTGATTCATTGCATTCCTGTCTTATCCTGCTGTATGTTCAGTTGCCACATTGGAATGACCTCTTACATGCTGTGCATTCTTCTCCTCTTTTAAATTGCACTTTCCCACACACCATGTTTTTTAAGAAACTTCCCAAAATATTTTTTCTCTTTCCCAGAGGTGCTGTTAGCTGTCAGCTGCCCTGCTGCGTGATTGGTCAGACATCTCTGTTTCTAAAACGTTTCTAAAAAGATGTTTGTTTTCCTCAGGCATAGGTCGAATACAGGCCAAGTCCCTGGGGAACCTCTCCAGTCTAACGGGAGAGGACCTCCCACTTCCAGCTGGCTGGACAGTTGACTGGACCATCCGTGGCAGGAAGTACTACATCGACCACAACACTAACACTACGCACTGGAGCCATCCTCTGGAGAGGGAGGGGCTCCCTCCAGGCTGGGAGAAGGTCGAGTCAGCGGAGTTTGGGGTCTACTATGTGGATCACATCAACAAGAGGGCACAGTATCGTCACCCCTGTGCTCCAAGGTATGTTGTTGCTCCTGTGTTAAGTTATTATTGTTATTTATTCATTGGCCCCTCCTCCTCGAATAGATTGAAATGACAAACATACAAGTAATTCTTCTAGTTGCTATGCAAGTCATAAATACTGTAATGTGTCTGTGTGTTCCAGTGTCCCTCGTTATGATCAGCCCCCACCGTTACCACCTCCTGTGACCTATCAGCCTCGCCCCCCAGAGAGGAACCAGCCAGTGCTGGTGCCAGCAAACCCATACCACACGGCTGAGATCCCAGACTGGCTGCAGGTGTACGCACGTGCTCCCCTTAAGTGAGTACTAAGTATACAATGCAGACACCTCCCACTATTTATCTGTTAGATTAGCCTTGAACTCTTTTCTCTTGTAAAACAAAAAACTATTTTGTTTGAATACACTTTAGAAGAAACGTAAGTCTTAACTTTCTATTGCTTGGCCGAATACGTTTTATGTCTGTATTCTCTAATACCTCCAGTTATTAAGAAGTGAGAAACCAGAATGAGTGTTAAAATAGTTTATTTTATTTTCTATTAATCAACTAATCATTTATTTGACTTGTTATTAAGATGATGATTATCATGAGCTTCCTTCCAGTTTACACCGTAACCTATTAACCCTGCACATCAAAGTATGTGAAACAATGCTGCTCTTGTCTTCACAGCATTGTCTTATATGTTGGGAAAACCTATAATACAGGGGTAATCCACCACTGCTCTTGAATGCCAGTAGTGAGTAGAAACTCTGATAGTTTACAATCAGCATCTTCCTTTTCACGTCAGGTATGACCACATCTTAAAGTGGGAGTTGTTTCAGCTGGCAGACCTGGACACCTATCAGGGCATGCTGAAGCTGCTCTTCATGAAGGAGCTGGAGCACATCGTCAAATCCTACGAGGCGTACCGGCAGGCGCTGTTGTCCGAGGTGGAGGCTCGCAAACAGCGGCAGCAGTGGTATGCCCAGCAGCCCAACAAGAACTTCATGGGGAACATGTGATGTGTATGTGCAGCAGGCACGCCGCGCTGCCACACCTCTCTGAGGTTTCCACAGTTTGGGAGCGGTCTGGGTTCCCTTTGAAATCATGATTGACTCGTAATTGCCTCTTTACCAAACACATCTGTGCCTTCGCTTGATCCAAATATATCAGCCAGGAAGTCAAAACACACGTTGGCGGGGGGTCCTCTCTCCCCACGTAGACTCAACTCATGAACGACCTTTTGACTGAAAAACACTCCAATGAAGAAAAACAACCTATAATGTGCTACATATGGAAAGACTGCTTGTGGTGTCATGCACAGCCACTGCCCAAAGAACTGAGCTGCCGTATGGATTTCTGTTTTTAAGACTGAGTAGAGCAGAGTCTGAGGTTGTGCCTTTCAATACCCAGCCTTTTTACAGCGTCTGCTCATATTGTGTGTACAGCAGTTACTCTGTCATTTTTTCCTGTGGGAGAAAACGACAGGCGGCGTCTTATAATTTGTTCCCATATGAAACACTTCATGACCGTTTGTTCCTTTGCTTCGTTACCCTCATAAACTGAAACCACACTCTTTTATATTAAACAAAAAAGTGTGCGTTGTTCTTTTGTATGACATACTGTATACCAAAACGGATATTTAAGTTTTGATATGAAATGTGTCTTTATTTAAAGACCTTTTGATGGAGGAAGCATCACATTTGATGCAGTGGTTTGAGCATCTCTCGGCTCTTGGCATTACTGTAAGTCAGGAATACTCTCGTATGCTTGGGTGTGTGTGTATAATGAAACATAAATAAGCTACTGGAACCTTTTGAAACACTTAAGAAGATGCATCACGTTGCCAAACGAATGCAATTCAGTTAATCCTTGTTTCATTCTCTGGATGTTTCTTGTGTTGGTGATGTCTTATTTTTCTGGACTGACACGGCTCTGACACGTTTTAATGGAAATACAGGTTCTAGAAAACATGTAGTTAATTTCCAATAAGTGATGCCTTTTTAAGATATTCATAAAAGCCTTAAAGTGAGAGAAAAATCAATGTTTATGACACCATGATTTAAAAAAATAACACTGGCCAGGAGCTGGAGTAAAAGAAAAGCTGTAAGTCTTCATAGGACTTTTAGACTAAATGCACAATGATGCGTTTCTGAATTCCCTGTGAAAGTGTCTGATTGGTGGAGTACTAAAATAGGTTTAAAAAAACCATAGTCTTCTCTTCAGTGAGTTTTTCACTATGCAAGAAGTTCTCTCTCACATCTATCGCATCTTTTCAGAATGGTGTCGTCTGTTTGTACATATACGATATTGTGGATTGCAAATAACAGGACATGAGCAATAAAGTCTGCAGTGAAGACAGATGCACTCTGCAGCTGGTGCCTCTCGCTGCTCATTTACCTTCGCATGGAGCCTTGAACAGTTATTAAAGCAGCTATTATTGATAATTGTGTAATATAAATGACAATATTAAAGGGGTCATTTGTAGAACCTGCAGAATTGTCTGAATGTGTCTGTTTATCCACAGGATCAGTTTTGCTGGAATATACTTAAGTTAAGTACATAAGTTTTCATCTTCGTTGCCTTTTTGTGTTTCACATGGCTTTTTATGGGACTTACTTTGGGTCATTTTAGTGGACGCAACCACTGCACAGTATCGGACACAGGCTTTAACCTGTTTGGCAGGAATCTTTAAAGAAATTACTCAAGTCTATTTTCATTAATTTGGTCCAACTTTATTAATTTCTTTGTAACTGAACGTTTGCGATGCGTGTGCTGAAACTGAAGCAGTGTTGATGATGAAGAGCTCACCAAGAGGTTGATTCATTTGACCTTTCAGCACACTTGAGGCTCCCACAGCATCCGGAGCTGACGAGGGCGGGTTTAGGAATGAATTGTTCAATCCAAGGAAAGCAGGGAAGTTTTTTTCCCCCATCTTTTTTCGAGCAGATAAACTTAATTTGGAGTGTTTGCACAACACAGTGCTACGCTTCTCCCTTATAACCTCACGATTCTTAAACAGGACTTAGATGCTTCTCCGCGTGAAGGCCTCTCTCATGTTGATCATACACTGTGGAAGACTCAAGAAGCCGCTCTGCTGCAGTGCCTTTACATTTTCAACCCTTGAGGTCAAACCTCAGTATAAACTTGTTAAGTATGCACGACCGCGTTCCTGTAGCGTCGGTGACCGGATCTGCACGACGCCGCAGCTGAATGTGTTTCACACAGCTGTGACTCTGGGTTATCGAATGAACAAGAAACGATAACGACGGTTATACAAATGTACAGTAACAGTCTACGAAGCCAACGTATTCAAACACTACAAACTGCTGTCATCGACACAAGCCTCTTGTTTACATATGCAAGCTGATTTGGAAACACAGAAAGACAGGCCCTGGACTCTTTCGCCATGCAACAGTTTTTTACAGACGACTCAACTTAAGTGTGTGAAGATGATGAAAGCGACGTGGAATGAGGATCCTTTCCCAAAGCAGGCCCGTCGCCCCGCCTAATAACACCCAGCTTTGATTCCTCGGTGGCCACAGAACAGCTGCATTCCTCGGATTCGCTCGAACATTCAGTGAGAAACACAACAATGGTTTCCAACCCACCACGTCTACGTCACAATGGAAACTAAACACGCTCTTTCCCCTCGACCTCAAAGGCAGAGCACACGTATAGGAGATCACCGGGATGCTGCGTGATTACCAAAGTAACTAGAAAGCGAGACATACTGTCAGCTGTGCTGCGTAAACTTTAAACTGTTGTTGGTGTGTTTTTGTCCTCCCACCCCGGTGCTGGTTCGGTGTGTCAGAGGCCATGCCAGCACAAACCTGCTCCCTAAGATCCAGAACACTAACACCAACCTCCAAACACACTGTTTACAACTAATACATGTGCCACTAAGTGTCTGGATGTAGCCCGGCAGCTGTAGACGTGAAATTATTTTTACATGTTATGGCACAATAACACTTTGTCACAACCATTAAAACTCAATGTTTATAACTTATACCTGGTTTTAGATGACAGACATTAACCATATACCATGCCGATGATGTTTGTACGCTTCATTATTTAACACACGGTACATATTCTGGCTTTCAAACATCGCAGATCATAGATATTGTTTCTTATAAACAGCACAAAAATCCAAAGAACAGAACAATCGTCACAAATGGGGATATACTTAGAAAATCATTGTCAATGACATGTGACAAGAGAACCCGCCTGACATGAGATAAACCGCTGAGAGTAGGCTGGATACGCTGTGGTCTGTGCCTATAGGATCTGTACAGGTGTTAGTTATTTCACAGACAACAAATGAGAGATAATGACTTATGACATCCATCGTTTGAAAGCAGTCATCCACTGAGGAGATGCTCGGCCTACACATGAACATTATACCGTCCGTCATTATGTTTAAAGTAGTTAATGTATTGGTGGGTCGCACCAGCCAATACCAGAATACACGAGTGCCTGGTGGGTGAGAATGTCCTTTGCCTCTCCCTCCTCCTCCTCCCTCCTCTCCATGTCCATCACCAGGAAGTCCCTGCTGTGCCCCGTCGTATCTGATCAGTCTCTCTTCTTGTCCTGCTCGTCTGCAACCTCCTCCACCTGATGCCCAGGGAAGGCGTGGTGGTAAAGGTGCCTGTGATTGGCTGCTACATTATACAGCTTGTAGAGAGCCTGTGGAGCAGAGACGGATGTGGTGGTTAGTGGTGTGATGGGGAGCAGTGTGGGTGGGTAAAGGCAATGCTAATTAATCTGCTATTAGGATTTAGGGTAATTTGCTGGGCTCCTGCGTGTCTCTCACACATGTTGTCTGCAGATTATACACAATACAACCCCAACCAATAAAGCAGGGTAACCTAAATGTCGCCTGAGAGGCAAAATTGAGGGTATAGTGATGTACATGCACTTGCTCTTTAGGCTCACGTGAATAACTGAAGGGACTCATATGAGCTTATCAACGTTTTTATCAACTCCATCAAGTCCACCCACGTTCTCCACAAAGCTGGTTCTGTAAATATGAGCACTTACCTCATTAGTGCTCCCCTGCAGAGGCATTCAAAGAGAAAACATGCACAGTGTGAGAACACACATACATAACACATTCAGAATAGCAATATCGTTGGAGGATCTGAGCTTGGATGTCTGTTCTGCCACTGATTTAAAGGAGATTGTCCCCCTCTAGTGGTTTAAAGGTTTCATTAGACCATCAGTTAAGTGTTCGTGTTTGTTTTAGTAGAGTAGTAGTAAACTATTTAAAAAAACCTGCTACTATAACCTTGACTTCACTACAGTTCTTTTTTTTCCCTTATTAAATCTGCTTTCTTACATTTACCGCTCTATTTATAATAAGTCATATCAGTGGTGTAGGAAACAAAATAGTTTCAGCGTCTCACATACGTTACTTTACATTGTCTCGTCTGGTCATGGAGGTGTCAGTACATGTGTGTACGCTCATCTACAGAGATTTTACATCTTTCTGCATAGTGTGCCAAGACTCCTGCATCATTAATAAACTGAACTTGATCATTCCAAGTATTGACTGAAGCACTGACACGTTTAGACAACCAGGTTTGTTTCTTTGTGGTTTTACCTGGTCCCACAGAGCACCAGCCACCTGATCGATGACGGCACCGAGTTCCCGGTATTCCCCGGAGTACCGGATGTAGGCCCAGGTGCATAGAGTGATCAAGGCCAGACCCAGGATCATGTTACACAAGCTGGCAATGATGTCCACGCCCACAAAGCCTGTGATGCCTGCAGCCACGTACATGACAAAGATGACCACAAACAGAGTGGCCGGCGTGCGAGCTGCGTGGAAAATGTTCTTGGAGTCATTGTGCTTGATGTACTGGACAAAGACCTCGTCGATCTCTCCCTCCAGCTGCTGCAGGTAGCGACGGCTGAACTCCTCTCCTCCCATCTTCTTCACGCCCCGAAACACCTGCAGGGCCTCTTCTCTGATGACGCCGTGTCGGGCCTGAAGCTCGGTGGGAGCCAGGAAGGGGCGATCGCCACCACAGACCTGAGGGCAAAGCAGAGCGCACAAATTAAAAAGGAACACACACAGCTGCTGCTCGGTTTGGGATTTGTTCAAAATCCAGTTTAAGTTCGTACGTACCTCCTCCATTTTCTTGTTGTACAGATCCTTTGCAGCTGCAACTGCTGCCAAATTGTTTGCCTCTGCTGTGGCCTGAGAGGAAGAACAAGAATATAGAGTATTACAGATAAGAAAAACATGAGCAGGAAGTGGGTTGAGACAAATAAGGTGAAAAAGTAAAACGCAAAAAGATTTAAAATCTTGTGTCCACAAATAGCATCTGCAACATTTAACTGATCTTAAACACAATCATCTACATTAACAGAACAATGATAACAAAGATAAAAAGATACCTGTAGCATGGACTTTGGATGTGGCAGCTCCTCACCTTGGTAAATTTTGATGTAAGCCTAAAATAAACAGTGTAGACAAACATCAGGAAATGAGAGCACGGTTAAAAAAACAAGATATGAGTTTGTGATCAATGCAAGTGGAAGAGGACGCCATGATTAATATGATCATGAGTATTAATAACACAGTGCTTCATGCACTAAACGTCGCACAGTCCTCCTCTGACCTTGAAGTACTCCACCAGGCCTCTGCAGGTGATTTTGCTGCCGTTGATTTCCTTCACATCGATGTTACGGGGACTGAGGAGCCAGGGAACCAGAATCCTCAGGTTGTTTATAAACTCGCTGTCGATTTCTAGACAGATTGGTGATTAGTTTTTGGTGGCCAAAGGTCAAAGGTCAAGGTCACACTCACAATATGCAATAGAGTTATTCTTGGTTAGCATTATAAGCAGTGCAATGAGATTTTTTAGTCATGTCTGTCTTTTTAAATATACAGTATATCTTTGTTGTTTTATGTTCAATGCGACCTACAGAAAATAAAAAACAAAGTAGACGTCTGATTGGCACGATCATAGCCTGCATACTGTATGATCATTTATTCCCCAATTGCAAGTGAAATGCCAGTATATCGATCACCAGAGAAATACTACCACGCATCATGCTGCTCATCAAAGAGCTGGCGAAATATGTCGACAGACGGCTGAGCTGTACCTTTAATTCGTCCATCAAAATGAGGGTTAGTGGCCACTTTGAGGCCAGGGTGAGGCATCAGGAAACAGGAGATGTTGGTGAAGCACGAGTGGATGTGTTTCCGCACGTTCTGCAGCTCTTCGTGCTGGTTCTCAGAGATCTGCACCACAAACACGATCACATGTGCAGCCGCTGTTCTTAAACTACCCCATCATCGATCGAGCACTTGTCATGTGACTGCAGAGAAAACCAACGTGGCGACAAAACCTCAGTGACATCAATTACAACTGACCTTAAGCCTCTTCTCAAGAAACTTCATGCCTCCTTCTTGTCCGTAGGGGAACTCATATGGAAAACTCCAGTCTCGAACAAGGAAGATCATGGACTAGGAAAAAAATGTTCCACAGTGGTATCAACTTCTTTTTCAGTGGATATCTTAACATTTCATTTCTCATTAAACTGCCTCATATAACAAACAACAATCCAATGTCAGTAAGTGACATTTTTACTTAATCACTTAAAATACTTCATGCCGTACCTGGAAAGGTTTCAGGAAAGTCTCCTCCATTGCTAGTCTGCCATATTCAGTGAAAAGCTGAAATAAGATGGATACAACAGAATCAGTGGAGACAGTTGTTTTACGTTAACTGTGACTATAACTGTTTTAACCGAACCATCTGTACAAATCTGTACTTTTATAGTTTGCGTTTGCAGCCAGGTGTTAGTATTGACATTTGACAGTGTTACCTGCAGGTGCTGAAGATCATCCTCCTGTACGTTCTGTGAGATGTTGTAAACCTGAAAGAGACCGTTCATTTACTTCCGTGACACTAGCGGCTCTTGGTTTATGTTTTTAGGTTTATCATCTTAGTTTGACATGTTAGCGTGATAATTTAGCTGTAAACAAAGTACAGCTGAGACTGAAGCGTTTGTCCCACATCTTACAGGGACAGATTCAAATGCTAACTTGATGACACTACATTAACTTTTAAAGAGATCACTTAATCATGAGTGAGAACATGAATATGTGTACCACATTTTATGCCAGCGCATCCCATATGAGTGAGATATGTCAGTCTACAGCAGAGATCCTTAGATCCATGCAGCTAGCATGGTGAAAACACTACATTCTATAATCTTACATTAAAGATGTGTCCGGGTTATTGTACCTGCATGGAGCTTATCATTGTGCTCAGAGCGAACACAGTGGCTGAATCCCTCAGCGTCGACTGGCTGTCAAACGTGCCCTGGGTGTCCATTAACAACACGGCCACCTGTGTAATGAAAATTAAAACAATGTGCAGAATTAGATAAGTGCTTACACTGCAGCAGCTGGTCGTTACAGTTAGAAATGTCTTAGAAATACAAATATGCCTTCATTCAACTGAATAGTTAAAATCAGTTGATCGAAACAAATATGAGAGGTTATCGTCTGTCCACGATACTCCGTCCAGCTACAGAACAGCTCATGAACTTCACCTTTCTTCCATCAGGCTTGTCCACCAAGAAAACCTCGCTCCAGATCTGGATCCCGGTGGTCTCTCTCTCTGAACCCCCCCTCCAGGAGAAGCCGGTCAGAGGCTCGTCTGCATCCCCAAGCCAGGCTTCGGATGCCTGAGCGTCGCGACATCAGAGGGGTTTGAGTTTTTATTGATTAAATATTGGATCTTGCAGAAACACCCAACATCCCAAACACGTAGACACGGGCACAATACAGACACAAGTCACACACTTACATTTTAATAAAAATAAAAAATATGTGTGCATGTTGATCTGTTCTGTGTTGTTTCTGCCATCAATGATGAAACTGCACTAAATTCAGTTATAAAATCAATTTAAATGAGCCAATAACAGATAGACAAATAGATAAATCCGGATTTAAAAGCTCTTCTCCACATGTGCACTAACCTCCATACTTACGTGGTTGTACATGTACCGCAGCATAAAGTCCATCAGGAAGGACTTGCCCTTGCGGAAAGCACCGGCCACAGAGATGGCCACCACCTCGCGGTCTCTGACCTCCTCTGCCAGCAGGATGCGGCTCAGCGCTGCCTCATCCAGCTCGAAGGTGTGGTCATCTTTGACCAGCAGCACCTGGACGGGTCGGGCTCGTCCATCGGGCTCCTCCTCCTCTGAGCTCCAGTCGTAGACATGTTTATCACTGAGGGACCCTGAGAGCAGGTGGATAAATGAAGCTTAACTGAAGATATTTTCAGAGAAACAATAATGTTGACGGTTAATATCAGCTTTTCTACACGTCTGCTGCTGTTCTCAGCACTAAAGTCAACTGCTGTGAGTAAGAAACAAGCAGAACTTTGACAGTGGGGATGAGCATCTTAGTGGTTCATTAGGAGAGACAACAGGAAAGCTGAGTCCATTATTTCTTCCTGTTTGCTCCAGATCAATAGCTTCACCTGCTACCATGTTAATAATAATAATGAATCACGGCATGCCATCCATCCCATCTGTCTGTGTCCAGTGAGATCATGTGCATTCAGAGCTTTTTCCGGTGCCGTCCTGTTAGTGACGCAGTGTGTTTCCAGCCTGCATCACCACCCTGATGCAACTGTTGTGGGAATTTTAACTTCCAAATCCCCACAAACATGGGTCACATCATACAAGTTCTGCAGAGGACAGAACAGGATCACTTCATCCTATCAGGTGCGCTTCCACTTCAATATACCTGATACTGATTTTGAGGATGTAATTACACATGAATCAAGCCTGCAGAAGGCACCGTAGCAGGCAAAATTTGGGAATGAGCTAAAAGATTAATGCAGGGTGCCAAGAATGCACGGTGAATAATTTAAGGAGGAATCCTTAATTAAGGTTTCCTCGTAGGCCTGAATCGGTCTGTCAGTTTCACTTCACATCTCCTGCGATGGCCTCACCCTGGCCGGCACTAGCCTGCCTGGTTAACTTGATCATGTTGCTGCTGCCCTTAAAGCAGCCGAAGACGTCAGTAGCACCACCTGCTTAAAGTGGGTCAGAGCAGATAACCTCTCTCATATCAAGCAGCAGTATTTCCCCCTTTTGCCTCCTCCTATTATAGACATTCAGCCTTTTCTTCCATTGCAGGCCGGTATATAAAGTTACCATGAGCCACAGACAATTAGGATGCTGATTACCATCATAATCATAGTGATGGGGGTGATGATGATGACGATGATGATGATGGCAATAACGACTAGATGATGATGGGGATTATTCCAAGCTATTTACTGATGCAATATTACATAATTTCACGACCAGCAGAAGAGGGTCACCGTGATAAACACTACCAGGCTATTTTCAGGCCTTTTGTGGGCCAGAAGGAGCATTTCCTGTGTGTACTGATTACTCCAAACGTTTCATAAAAACATATTTATAATAGATGTATGTGTGTTAAATACGCCAACATTTAGTGTCCCTCAATAACTACGAATGTTAGATTTCATCAGAATATCGTTAAAAACACTGGAAAAACAAGCGCTTCATCATGGAGGATGAAATAAACGTCTAATTGACTGCACTGCTTCCACCCTGGCCTCAACGGGAATAATAAAAAAAAGGATGTGCGTCAAGCAGAGCATGAATTATCAGATGCTGTACGTACACTCACCCCAGCTGTCTCTTTCTTTACGGTGCTTCGCCATAATACTGTCCGTGTATCCCTCGGTTTGTCCGTTAATGCGCGACCCTAGTCGGTAGTCATGGGTGTCGGGGTGGGGAGGATGCCCTATCTCCACCAAAACGATGCTCGTATCGCAGCAGGATGATGGAGCTTTTATTCCCAGCGTGATGCAGAGGGGCGTGCGCGTCAACAGGGGGCGCTGTTGTCTGTTGTTCCGTCTTGCTGCTTATGCAGAAGCATTAACTCGCCGGGCTCGATCTGCGCTGGGAGGGTCGCACACGGCGGCTGCACTGCCCCTGAACACAACGAACCGCGTTCATACGGTTCCCGTTATTAACGACAAGCAGTACCGGCTGCTGCCGACAGGTGGCGCTAATCACACAGCGAGGACAACAGATGATGCTTTCGCTTACCATCGTAAATATCTGCATCCATTTGACAGTACAGACTACAACAAAGAGCTGATAGAGTTGGTGCAGAAATACACAAACTATAGTAATTATTATAAAATAAGGATCAGAGAGATATGTTACTACGGTCTCTTTGTGTGGAACAAAAACATACCAGCAAATACTCAGATCTTCTGAGTATCTTGCAAAAGTAACTAGTAATTAGTGGAGAAATAAATGTAGTGCAGTACAAAGTACAATATTTCCTGAACTGCTGTGGGTAAGTAACAAAAAACTGTAAATGCTTAAGTAAAACATCATTAAAACTGTCCTTACATTACTTGAGTAAATTTTGTTATTTTAAACTGCTACTAAACTAAGCCAGGGCCCGACAGGAGGAGGATTTTATCTTCAGTTGGGTGCTACTGATGTTGATTTATATTACTGGTGTTTAAATAAGTAGTTTGGCACACCTTTGCACCTAAGACATTATACTGTGTCTAAAACCATATTTCATTCATGCAGTCTGAGGTGTTAAGGTGACGTAATCAGGTCACTGAAAAATGTGAAATCACGATACAGAGCACTGGAGCAAAATAAAAAAATAATTCAGTAATCTTTTGTCAGTGCAGGGGTCAGATTAAGATGCCTCTCCACCTCTGTGACGTGTTCATGGTGCAGTATAATGACCTCTAATGTGATGGTTTATGTGCCACACCACTGTTTTTACAGTACACTGCAGTAACAAAATCTGAGTACTTGATTAAAACATTTTCAAATTTGTTGTAAATTTGTTTAACAAAATTTTGGACAGCTATTGCTGATGTATTTAGATTTAAACAGTGTTAAGAAATTGATTCCATTTACATACTGTTGGACAGCAGAGTTAACTTTTTACCGTTTGATGGATGGATGTGAAAAATAACTGATAACAACTGTGAGTAAACTACCAAGAAATTCTGCTCCATTTTGTAACTATTTCATTTTTTAATATTTAATTGTGGTTGTGGGACCAGGCGTTTCGTGTTGTATTGATTTTTCACGGAGGTGATCTATTTTACGAGTTGTCCCTGAACGCAGCCCCTGCTGCGATTTCTCCAGATTAGCCACAGACAGTTGTTTTTTCATTCTGGTGTTTTTTTTTTCGGGAGTAAATTAAAGAGCAGTGCTTGGTGTTATACGTGAAGTTAGCGTTCATGGGTTTTCTCTGAACCTGTCGACAGACACAACTGACATGTCAGCAGCTAAAGTTTCTGCTGTGTTTCTTGCGAGGACCAACGTCCCTCCCGCCGCCGCTGCCCCGAAGGAGACGGAGTGAACCGCAAACAGCCATCAGAAGTTTACTACTGTTTCCTCGATAACAAAAGGGGGCCGCTTCTCTGGGTCGTGCGCGATTATTCGACGCCATCCGTACAGACGGACGTCCTGGGAGACGTTTAACATGATAGACGTGCGTGTCGCTGGTGTTTATATCGCAGAAGGTGGGTCACGGTTAAAAAGTTAAAACCAGCAGCAGCAGAGCCAAGTTAACGTTTGCTAGTTAGCATTAGCTTACGCGATGCTAAGTCCGTAAGTCAGCGCAGTGGAGGAACATGGCTCTGGCTATTTGCTGGAATGACCACAGAGTCTGTGTTAACGTTGCGCACCAGCTAATGTTATTTTACTGTATGCCGCTTTGTGGACAAGCTTCAGTGCACTTAAATAATATACAACTTTATTTTGAGGGATAGTTCAATGTTAGTTAAATAAATGATGACTGACAGAAAACGATCCGACTTCCATGCATTAAATGTTTTTCAAGTTTGTGCTCAATTTGCATATTTACATCATGTTCTCAACTTCTCAACGCTCTCCAAATACGCATGTGTCTGTGCCAGGACATGAAGCACGGAGATGAACCGAGATGAACAGTGACTAGCTTTTTTATTCAGGACCTAAGCTTCGTCAAAGCAGCATCAGATTTCATCAAGGCCAACTAAATGTGACTGAGTGTCATTTGGATCGAGCTACCATGGACATCTTCCCCCGCCCAAGCGGTGAAATCCAGAGGAGAAACCCCCAGCATGACTTTGAGCTCATCCAGAGGGTGGGAAGTGGCACATATGGAGACGTGTACAAGGTACTGTAGAGTTTTCTCACACACTGTCAGAGCAGGTGATATATTAACATGCCATCCCATGAGTAAGCAGCTCATCATCCCAATATACAACTGAGAGTTGCTTGTTTTACAAGTCATGATAACATGTGCGAAACGCATTTAATCAGCTCCAACAGGTTACGCATCCTCATAATGACATCTGCAGAAGTGTAGTTGATTATCATGCATGTCTTTCTCTGAAATCCAGATAAATCTGGAGAACTGTTTGAACTGCATCAGTGATTTTTCATGCAAACATCCAAAATATGTCCTGGTTTCAGCTTCTGCAATGTTTGGATTTCGCCGCTTTTGAGTGTTGTTTGGACAAAACAAGCAATTTTAGGTTTCCCCTTTAAGTGCCAGGAAACAACAGTGAAGATTTTCTTAAGTTATAGTCTAAATGATTTGTCATGTATTTAAGAAATCACTTTATTATATCTGAAGGAGACTGTGCCAACATGCTTGAGTTTCCACCGTATGCTTAATAGGTACAAGTGCATGCACATTCAGCAGTAGAAATACAGCTCTGTTTCCCCAAAGTGTGGTTATTTGTGAAATGTTTTTTTCTTAGATTTCGGTAGTGTTGTTGTATACATGTACGTACCCAGATATAGTCTTCCTGGTTTTACAGGTGCTTGAGTGAAACACTTGAGTGACTGCTTGTACCTGCTTTTCTGTTTTTATCCAGATCACGTTTTCTATAGTAGTGGTAACTGCTAATGGGTCTTTGACATCACTGTGGAGGAATCTTTGCAGAATTATTTTAACTCTTTGATGAGACACCTCTAGAACCTTTTTACAGCCATTCAGATGTGAACTTGCTGGTGTGTTTCATGTCATCAGGTCTCGATCTGATGACCGAAATTCTCCTTCAGGGTTTTGGGGTAGAGCGCATAAATACATGACAGTGTATACTACTCTACCAGAATATCAGCTAGAGCATGTATTTAACTTGACGGGCAAAGAAGGAGCTGATTATTTACTGTATACATTTGCAGATTTTGTTTCACATGTCAGATATCTGAGCCGAAACTGGGGAAGAGTTCAGTCACAAACCGCAACATGTACATATTTCCAGTTGTTCAAGAGTCAAACGAATACACTGAACTGCTAAAAAACAGGACTGTTCCAGAGTTAGAGCTGTGGCGTTGCACTGTTTCTGCTGTTACCCCCCAATTTATCCTATATTTTATCCAATTTATGAAGTTATGACGAGAATTACAAAATGACTGCGCCACAGTCTAAAGACAACATCAGCTGAGTTAATATCCAGTGGAAGCCATTTTGGAAGAAAGTTACTGCTGGAATGATTGTAAATCCTTCATCGGCTTGGACGGGAGACATAGCAGCGACCACCGGCACTGCAGTGAACATGAAGTCTGTACAGAAACTACTTAGACAAATAAGATCATTTATACCTATTTTTCCCCACTCTTCAGTGGCTGTGTTGAGTTATTCTCAGAGAATTTTCTTGTTAATTCGTCTGCCACAGGCATTTGGACACATCTGATCCAGATTGTGATAGTTCAGGCAGCATTTCGTGGCCCGTCTCCATACAAAGGCCCTCTGGCTAGCCCCCACCCCCAGACAGGCCACCGGTGGAATGCTGCGCCTGGTGTTCTCCCAGAGCCTGCAGCGGGCTGAAATATGATCAGGCCCTGTTTAAACATGTGTTTCACTATGGGTGTGTTCTGCACTGTACTGACAGCGGAAACACCTCCAGTTGGGAAAAACTCCTCCTTCAGCCCACTGTGAAAAGTGAGCACAGCATTCCTCACTGGATGATTTACTCCATCTGATTATGCTAATATGAGAGCCACATCTTTAGCTTTTTGTTATTTCCACTCATAATAATTCACTTACTCTTATTATAATGTTGTGCCTTTAGCTCTCAGTGTAGTTTATTGTTAGAGTATCCATTGCATGCTGGTACTTTGATCAGGAGTAGTATTTTATTTGACATGATATTTGACTCAAAATCTAAATATGTGCACCAGAAAAATCCTTTCTTTGCGTGTTGTGTTTTGAATTTGTCCTTTTGGATGAAAGGCCATTAACCGTATCTATGAAAGTTCAGTGTTGTAGATGAGTGGGGTATTGATACTATCTCTGTCTACCTTTCTATTTGTGGTTGTGTCAAAATGCATGTCAAATGAGGAAATGATGAATTCTACACAGTTGACAACTTTTTACCAGCTTTATTAACAACGGCAAACAGCTCAGCAATCCTCCTAATGTATGTGGACGTGAGGCACATCTGTTTCTCGGCGTGGCATGATGATTGATCTCGTGTCAGCTTTTGCTTCTCTAGACGTGTTACACACCAGACTATTCCTTTTGTCGGTCTGATGTCGTTTACCCTTGTTAAAGCTTTCTTATCTGCTGCATCACATATTCAGCGGAGAACTTCCCTCTTTTATAGTTTAGTTCTCAGGTTGGTTTTACAGGAAATGTGAAGCCAGACACAGGTTGTGAACAAATGTTAGGTCGGTGCATCCTTTCAAAAATGTTTGAAAAAATCTCAAAGCTGAACAAATGTGCAGAAAAACAGTCCCATTAAAAGAAAGTATTTTTTTGTTGTTTACTGTCATGTTTTTGTATATGTGGTATCAGCTGCAGAACAAGTTTACGCTTTGTGTGGGTTACTGTTTATATATGTGATTCACCATCACATTCCCAGTGTTGAAAGTGGTCATGCAGGAGGGTTTTATGGTTTACGGTTGATTTAACTGCTCGTCCCGTCACTCACTCCCACGGATTAGGGAGCCATCCCGTCTTGACCTGGATTTGGAAATCAGTGCAACCTACTTTGAAATTTTGACAAAGATGGATGGATACTTCTGTACGTTCAGCTCTAGTTGTTGGCAAAATAAAAGTAAAGCGTACATATACAAAACAAACAAAAGAGCAACTGTAAGATGTGCAAAATTACTTTCAGCAGAGGAGATGTTGAAAGTGTTAATAATAGTCATTGTTGTGGACGGTGTTCAGCCTCTACCCTCTGATTAATACTTTGTATGGTTTAACCTTTTGACCTCTGAGGATGATTAAGATAAAACTTAAATTCTCAGAGTTGCTGTTTCTGTTCTTTTCTTTACAGCTTATTAGGCTGTTCAGCCTAATTGTAGACCTTTCATTTCCACTAACGAATCAGCAGTATAATGTTCATAGCTTTGTGATTTACATTTGAATGATTTTTTGATTGAAACAATGATTGTAACAGCGTTTGTGGTCGTTTTAGCCCTGCTCACAGTTGTGTTGTGTATTTCAGGCTCGAAACATAAAAACTGGAGAGCTTGCTGCTGTGAAGATCATAAAGTTGGAACCAGGTAAGAGTGGCCACTTTAGTATCTCAGTTTTTCTCATCAGTACATTTAGTTTTTTCCTTTTGTCCGAGCTGAAAAATAAGGAGAAGCCTGGAAAATAAGTGCAGGTTTCCAGTGTTTAGAGAGGAATGCACAAAAAGTACCAAAATGACTGCAAACAGTGCCAGTCCACATGACTGCAAATATTTATGTGCTGATAGACCCGGTGCTGTTCAAAATGTTTTTATATTTTAATGTCAAATGATCATCTTTGCACTCTTTGAACCTCCATATTTAATTTCAACCTAAATTTGTTGTCATTCCTATAAGAAACATGTTCCACTAAATGAGCCAATGGATATTTGTGACTGTGCCTTGCTCTGGGGTCTGTGTTGGTGCTGACCTAGTGACAGAGTTAGATTGTTCCAGATTAGTGGGATTACAGAAAAGGGCTTTGTACCACTGGCAGCCAGACAGAGCTCAGCTGATTACCAGTCAGTGAAGGTAGAGATTCACTTGTGTTTGTTTTCTCTTTCATTCATCATGTTGGTATAAAGCTGGAAGTGAGAGGATGTGTTGTGTTGTATCTGTCTGAAGAAACATTCACCATCTCCTGATCAGACTGTAGAAATCCTGAGCTTGATTAGAGTTTGGAATATAGGAGGAGGAGGGATTACTGTGTGTGTGTGTCTGTGTCTGTGTGTCTGTGTGTGTGTGTCTGTGTGTGTGTCTGTGTGTGTGTGTGTGTGTCTGTGTGTGTGTCTGTGTGTAGCAGAAGACGTTGAGGCTTAGCTACACAGCTACACATTTTCTCACCGTTGTGACTCTTTAAGAACACCTGCTTTGATTTTGCTGATCTGTTCTGTAATTATTATATTTATGCCATTTGAAGTGATAACCTCTGAAACCTCGTTCTACGAAGCTCATTTCCAGGAAAGTTGGGACTAAGAAAAGATTTTTAGTGTTTTCACGTGCAACACGTTCAAAAAGAGACAGAGACATTTACCGCTGTGTTATAGCACCTTTCTCTTTAATTATTTATGAATCTTACAGTACAAGACTTCAGCTGCTCAACGGTCTGTGGTCACCATTGTCTGATGACGTGATTGGCCGAACATTTTGAGTCGCAGACAGATCTGAACTGCAGACGGGCCAGTTGAGGGAAAAGATGTTGCTTTTGTTGGGAGCGTATGTCTGTCTAAAATACCTACAGTATATATTCCTCTGCACTGATGATACCTTCACACATGCCATGACCACTGATGCGCCCCCTTATCATACCAATACCAATAAACAATGGGTTTGGCACATTTCACTGATAACTAGATGGATGGAATCTGGTATTCCTGAAAAAAGCTGACCGTCAGAACACATTTCCACTCTTACCAGTGTTTCTGCACAAAGCTGATATATTTTTTCCTCTTTTCATAACAGAGTTGCAGTTTTTCATTTGTGGATGCAACGAACTGTGCTGATAACACTTTTCAAGCTCGAATGGCGTTTTTTGGTTATCACAGTCGCATGACGGTTTCTCATGATAGACTTGAAGTGGTTTCCACCCCTGGCCTTTATGCACTGAGATTTCCCCAGAGTCCTGATAGATGGTTCTCTTAAAAAGTTGGTACAAAGTGGTCTGTTTGCTTCTGTGCATGTTCATTTGAAGCTGTTAATTTGGCATCATGCACAATGGTATTAGTAATTTCTTGATCTTATTTTGCCTTTGTTTCACCTTTTTCGAGTGTGTTGCAGGCATTAAAGTCTAAATTTGATTATTTTTACAAAAAGTAGTTAAAATACTGAACATCTTTAATTTGAACTTTTGTCAGATAAGGTTTAAGCAAACTGACAAATCACTGATTTGAGTTTTTATTGCACTTCAGAAAAAGTCACAACTTTTCTAGTAACTGGGTATGTGTATTATTGAGAACCTGGAGCATTTTAAAGTTGGTTCTTTTATCAGTATTTAAAAAAATTAGGAAGTGAAATTGCACACATCAGAGTCCACTGCACACACACGTGCAAAGCAGAAAAAAGCTAAGAAGTCAAGTACAGACACTGGCACTGTGTTAAAGTGAGCTATGTCACACACTTCCTGGAGTTGATGACGTCTATGGTTGTTACACGCAAGAAAACCTTCCTCAATGTAAAGCTAATGAGCATTTATCAAAGCACTTATTCAACAACCAATTGCTTGCCAGTATGTTTTAGCTTACACGTTGTGTACAGCTGGCAGTTTGTATTCTCTTCTGTTTCAGATTAGGCATGTCTCTCAAAGTCTGACAAAATCTAACTGTAGATGTTCTGACAGCAACCACCACTCCTAGACCAGCTTATCCTCTTTATGTCACCTCAGTGAGTCTACATCAGAGCCTAATAAAATACAATTAGGAAGGAAATAAGGAGTACTGGTAATAGTATCCCAATAAAATCCTAACAGTTCCCATCCTAGTCAGTCGTGGAAACTTTCTCATTTTACAGGTGGAAGATGAAAAATAGAGAAGAAAAATGTGAAGCTGGACAGACGTCCTGTAAACTAAAGGTTAAAGCTTAGGTTAGAGCAGTACTCCAGTTTAGCAGGGGTGATCTATTACAAATTGCACAATGTTTCTGTACGTGTACGTCAGCTGCAGCTTACCACTAAGCAGGTTTTTCTGCAGCCGTCTTTAAGCACCATTCATTTTGTGATATTCATATTTGCTCTTTTTTTGGAAATGAAACAGGGATTAACCCAGCTCAGGCCATCCTGTTAAAGAAGTACTCCCTTTTCTCTACCTCCCCCGTGTGAGTCAAGAGTCACTCCTTTCTGTGCTTGAGGCAAACAGCTTTGGGTGGACCATAGAGTCAAACAGGTTTTACCAGAAGGAATGATGGGTACAATAGCTGGAATGAAGGATGGGACATGAAGGGAAGGGAAAGGAGCGAAGAGTGGTGAGGCCCTCAAACTGCACAGGCTAGTTAATCTGATACAGACAAAATTGTGGGTCAATTCTTTCTCTTTTGCACAGTACAAACTATTTTTGTAGGCAGTTCTGTAAAAGCCCAGCGCTACATCTGACAATTCTTCTGTTGCTCTTATGTTTTTTCTTTTTCTTCTTGCACCTGAGAACTTAGCAAACACCCTCCCGGCAGTTTCCGTTAAAAATCAGCTTCAGGCTTTTCGGGTGTGGAGCAGCATCTCTCAATCATGCATGCAGAAGTGTTTTCAGATCTATTTCAGTTGTAATTTCACAGGTAGTCAGCAGACATGTATGAAGTCATCTTCATGTGTTATTGATCAGGGCTTTGTCTAACCTCCTACACACTTTATTTAAATTTACAGTGATGAGCACAGAATATGTCTTTACAGAGAGCAGAGGAAATCGCTCGTTCTCTGAGGAAGTGGCTAGACTCTTGGGCCTCAACTCACCAAGAAGAGAAGATTGTGGGGGGGACATGTTTGGCTTTTTTTTTTTTTTTCGCTCAAATTTTTGTGGCAACAGATATATTCGAACATGTCTGTGAACAACAGCAGTCCATCTTAATGAAGCTCTAAATTGAACATTTAAATTACAGATGAGTTCAAGTGTCAGTTTCTTTTTAGTAATGTGACAACAGAGCAGACTGTGGGAAGTTATTTTCACATTTGTCATCATTTAAGTTGTGTGCTAAATCTGTGACACACTAACTTCACTAAAAAGAAGAAATGAGGGGGTTCCTACTCGCGGTAGAAGTGTGAGTCAAGCTTCTTAAAGGCATATATTAATAGCATTCTAATCTACGTGTAAAACCAGTTCTTTGTGCTGTAAACACTGCTCATACTTTCTATATACAGTATGTTGCATGTTCATGGTACGTTCCCCCACACTGGTGACTTGCACTCCTTTTTGCTCTCTCATGGTCTGTTTTAAAGCTTGAGGTCTTGATTTTTTTTCATACTGATAAAAATAAGCCTCTGTTTTGCTGCAGTCTTGTCAGCAGAGATACAGGTATACGTAGTTCAAAGCTCACTGAAATTTAGGGGTTTGTTGTTTGTTGACTGAAAAGCTACACGCGTGCATTCCAGGCTAACCCCTCCCAGACACACTGAAAACAGGACTACTGGATAAAGCCGTTGACTCACGGGGTTCAAACTGTTTATGTGCTTGAAAAAGAGCTTCTGTGACCAAGCCTTTATCATGTTTTCTTCACTCAAATTGTCCCTTTATGACTTTAATTAGCTTCCTGGCTCGGTGTCTGGAGCTACGTGTGTTAGTAAGATGCAGGTCGTGACCCTTTTTCAGTCCCCAGGCCACAAATAGTGGTAGTTGACTAATTTCGACTGCCTATTATTTCAATAATTATTCATCCCTTTGTTTACATGTCATATTGGTGATCAGCACTGACACGCGGCCTGCTGTTTGGAATGTAATGTTTCTGGCAGAGATCGTATCTGTTGAATTGAATCTGGATCGTTGTCTATGATGACAGCCTGTTGACAGGACGCTGCAGCTGGCAGACGCTCTGAGATCTTAACCTCCTGTTACTGTATTCTAGGAACACACCTTTACCCAACTGAGGTCGGCGGGGTTTGCATGTTTTTGTCACTTCAGACTGCGTCACTGGGGTCGAACTGGGAAGTCACCTGAATGTTAGCCGGCATCGTATAAACTTTAAGAGTACAAGCTGTTCCTTCTGTTGTGATTGGATGGTCTATTATCTGCTGTATTTATACAGGGATGAAATATTTAACTATACAGTTGTCACTGTTGCAAATTCAATGTCAGTTCTAGTTTTTAAAAGAAATCACTATGCAGTGTAGGTGTGTATTTTCAAATAGATAATTTATTAATCTTAACATAAAACAACTTCCTGCACAGAAAATGAAAATACAGCTTTTTTTTTGTCCATGTGTCTGACTTTTCCTTCTGTTTCCAGGGGATGACTTTTCCATAATACAGCAGGAAATCTTCATGGTGAAGGAATGCATGCACCACAATATTGTGGCCTACTTTGGGAGCTACCTCTGGTGAGAGCCAGCTCAACACACTGCTGCTTTGTCATTTAATACTCTATGCTTTCTCTTCACTTGCAGCCAATTCAAAGTATAACATTTGTGGATCATATGTTACTGTCAGAAGGATTTCATGAGTTGCTGCCTGAAACTCACTAATTACTTAGTCACACCAGTGTGTGAGAGTAAAGCTCTTCAGCTGGGACGACTGGTGCTGACTAGGCCCTTCAGTACCAGGATGCAGCTCTCATGTTTTAATAGAGCCTATGTTTTGTGGCTGGTATCTGAGAGGAAGTAGTGCCGGTCCACCCACAGTTGCCTTAGACTTCCAGCAGGTTTAACTGGAATATAAGCCTATGATCCGTTTTATATGTCTGTTAGTCCAGAGAGATGCTTGTCTTATCACAGCAGGTATGTCTTATACAGTCTCACCACTTAGAGAACAAACAGTTACTGTAAAACATTTACGAGCAACCCGCATTAATTATTATGCAACTTATTTAATAATTGAACAGACACATGTTATAAAGGAAAATCATCTGTATCCTGATGTAAAATAATCCATTTAAAAAGTGTGTAAAAAGTATTTCAAAAGAGTCTAACACACACACACACATTCACGTGTTCTTTATCTTGACAAGTTGGGTCTTATCAGGGCTCTTAGTTTGTAGTAACTCAGAATTTACAGAAACCGAATGGTAATTGCTTGTGTCTTCTCCTTGTAAGTTGCTTTAGATAAAAGCGTCTGTCAAGTAAAGTAAAAGAAGAGGGGCGGTTCACAGTATCATCAGTGTAATCGTGTAATAGTGTTGCAGTCATGAAATGTTTTTCACAGTTATAGTTCAGTGTTTTGTGAGTTTGTTGATCTACTTATTCTGCACACACATCTCTCCTCAGACATCCAGTTCACCTTGCTGCATAAACACTTTGCCTCCACTTGTTGAACCTTCTGCACAAATGTTTACTGCTATTTATTGACATAAAATGGAAGTTTACATGGCATGTGTTTGGTAAAGCTATTAAATGATGATTAAATAATTTGTACAGCGTAACATGTTGAATAAGAAAGCTTTGTCACCTACTTGTTCTATCAAAATATTTAGCTCTTTAGTGATATAAAGCTAACTGGCAAAACAGCAGCTACTAACCTATTATGTTTCTGTGGTTTCAACAGTCGGGAAAAGCTTTGGATTTGTATGGAATACTGTGGTGGAGGATCTTTGCAGGACATTTATCATGGTGAGCTTTATTATCTTTGCTCAGTCTTAAAATGGTTTTAAATACTGTGTACATGTAAACTCAGTCTCTGTGTGTTTAGTTACAGGACCGTTGTCAGAGCTTCAGATAGCATATGTCTGCAGAGAGACCTTACAGGTAACTGCACTTTAAAAAAATTATTTTGAATACATATTTAAAAGTAGTCCTACTTAACACATTGTTTACTTTAACAGGGTTTGGGTTATCTGCACACCAAGGGCAAGATGCACCGGGACATCAAGGTTTTATATCTTTTCTTTATTGCTTGCATGCTTTTGTTATAGCTCAGTTCACTGCTTCGGGCATTTACAGCCAGGCAAACAGGAAAATAATTTCATAATAGCATCAAAACAAAGGAGAGAAATGCAGAAGAATAGAGAAGAACCGCAGAAAGGGAGAAAGAAATATAAAAGGTGCACCAGTGGTACAGCCTTAATACAGTTAATGTCGCTGTAAATATGTTTAGTTAAAAGTTCAATTGTCCAGAGACCTGACTTCTTTCTGGTGCAGCAGTGCTGCAGAGGTGTGAACTGAAATCACAAGAAAAGCGTAGCATGGGATGTGCTCACTCTGAAGCATGTGACCAAAAGTGCAGTTTTGAGGTTGAGCTGAAGCTGATCATGCTTGGTGCGTGCACACAGTCTGGAGCCTCGGTTTCATGTGTTATCACCGAAGGTCAGGGCTGGACCTATTATCTTTACTCAGCTCTACACAGCAAGCACTTCCTGTTTCCTCTACTTTCACAGCAGCATACCGACAGAGAGAGTGTCAGTCACAGTAATCACAAACACTATGAGTGGAACTGTCAGAAAAAATTAAAACTGAAATAACTTAGAGCCAGATCAGTAACAGACCTGAGCAGTCAATGCTTCAACCCGACCAGATGTTACTGACAGTGTTTCAAATGAAACTGTCTCTTCGGTGACACATCAGCTTAGTATTTTTGGTCTTTTAAAAATCATTTGTCTAAATAAATTAATGTTTATGGGACTTCTTAATAGGGTGCCAACATACTTCTAACAGACAACGGAGATGTGAAGTTAGGTAAGTTGCTCTTTAGCACCTTAACTCTGGAGGACTTAAACTCCTCAGTAGCCTTTAGTCGTAAATAGATTTCATAATCTGAATATCCCCGTCAATCCTTGTTACAGCTGACTTTGGAGTTGCAGCCAAAATAACAGCCACCATTGCTAAAAGAAAGTCCTTCATTGGGACACCTTATTGGTGAGTATCATCAAAAAACGTCTTTTTTTATATTAAAACATTAAAACATTTTCATCTTTCAGTGTCGCCATATTTTATTTATAACAATCCAGTTTGTGCAGACAAGGTGCAGGTTCCCACAGCAGCTGAAGTGTTTTTGAGAAGTGCACTGAGTCCTTTTGTGCTTCATGTCTTGCTGTCACTAACCCTGACCTGAAACATTTTTAAATTGGGTGAAATAAATCTTAAATTTTGTTTCCACGTCAAGGATGCCTCTGAACTAACTTTTCATAATAGTTCTTGTTGGTTTGTCGCTCATCTCTTGTCCTGTATTTGTCTAGGATGGCTCCAGAGGTCGCAGCAGTGGAGAAGAACGGTGGCTACAACCAGCTCTGTGATATCTGGGCCGTTGGCATCACATCCATAGAGCTGGCTGAGCTGCAGCCTCCAATGTTTGACTTGCACCCGATGAGGTATGTTCTACTTTCCTCAGAAATGATCAGTCAGAGCTTCCTCTAATGATTCTTAGGCAGCTTCCTGCTTTTGTGTTCTTCTGATATTTCATCACACACTTTGATTACTTGAATAATCATCATCCTGTTTTATTCACACTACTATTGGGCTATATTTAGAATAGATCCTTGACCTTTCCATTCCTAACTTTTTGTCATCTTATTTCAGTCTGTGTAAGCAATGTTGTTCTTTTTTTTCTTTTCCAGGGCCTTGTTTCTGATGTCAAAGAGTGGCTTCCAGCCTCCAAAGCTAAAAGACAAAAACAAATGGTGAGTGTCCCATAATAATATACACCGTGATACTTAATACTTCAGCGTTAGACAGTAGTGTTTATTATCCTTGTATCAAACTAATTAATCCTCCCACCCAGGTCTACTGGCTTCCACAACTTTGTCAAAGTGTCTCTGACAAAAAACCCCAAGAAGAGGCCCACTGCGGATAAACTTCTATCGGTAATCAGTCTTATTGTTGTCTTGAATAGTGTGTAGACGGTTGCTTAAAAGAAAGTAACGCATGGCAGTTTTTGATCTGAACTTAGAATAGCAGATGTTAACGAGGACGCTGCACTTCCTTTATTGTGGTTTTACTCTTTCAGGTGCTGTTGGAGTTCTACTCTAGTATTTTTTTTTAACTATGAGCATTTGCCAAAACGAAAGACCTGGCAAACAAGTCAAAGTTTTCATTCTGACTAACTGCAGCAAGATCACTGTTGGCCCAGTGATCTTCTGTGCGGTTTGGCTGAATTTATGACCCTTTGGCTTATAAAGACTTTGGCCCTGAACTGTTATTCAATCTTTAGTAATTACTTATTTGTTTATTAAAGTTTTTACATTGCATCTTAGCGTGTGTGCTTAAGTTTATTTGCAGATTACATCTGTTTTTAAAAGTTAGTAAAAAAAAAAAAAAAAAAAGCAACAGTGCATGACTCTGACAATATTTTTCTCATTCTAGACATGGAACCTAATGATTGGTGCAGACAGTTTATATTACTCCATAACAAAGAAACGAGGACATAAAATCTCCTTCTGCGTGCTGCTTATGATTCTGCATGTCGTTTCATGGATTCTTATGTCAGATCAGTAATGTCAAACTGTAATTATTATTTTATTTATTTATTCAGCAAATCTTGTTTCTTCCAGCATGTGTTTGTGGCCCAGACGGGCTTGACGAGGAGGCTCGCTGTTGAGCTCCTCGATAAGATGAACAACCCAGACAACCACCAGCATTACAGTGAGGTGGATGATGATGATCTTGAGGTACTGTGTCACTGCTTCACATACGCACCATCATAATGGAAACATTTTACACTGAGAAAATTAAAAAACTTACAAGGCCAACAAAGAAGTAAGCAAAGATCCTGAGGCACAGATAGATATTTAAAGGTTTACATCAGGAAACCAAAAATATGTGCTTATTGTGTGTATATATGTGTTAATTAGGACTGTTTCCTTGCAGGAATATGCTACCAAACAAACCAGTATTTAAAAAAAACCATTCAGTCCTGGTTCAATTTGATTCTTTAAAATCTTTCAGTTAAATAGATGTTCATGCAAACACTGAAATAAACTGTTTCAGTGGTGAATGTAAACACTAGCATAAAAGTAGAGCTTTGCTAAAGTGTGTTCTTGTGTTTCCTTGAAGTTTCCCTTCCCCCTCTCCTTGATTCTGTCCGTCGACATTATTATTCCAACTGGAATCAACATCACATCTATGTGGCAGCCAAATAGGTGGTACCACTGCCTTTTGAAAGACCATTGTGCTTTTCTCCCCCTGACAGCAGTAGCACTGTCTTGGCCATGATGAATGAAAAAAAACCCCAGAAGGCTATTGACTGCAAGCAATGGAGCTTGTTGCAAACAAACAGCCTCTGGGATGCATAATAATGTGATTATACATAAGACGCAGTGTAAAAGCCTTAGATCTGCTTTTGCTTGATATTCAGAATTTCAGAAGATAAATGTCATAATTCTGCTAAATGACTCAAGTCAGTGCTGTGTTGGTGTTTTCCATTTATCTAAACTTGTGAATTACACTGTTTAAGTTTATTTCCCTTATCTTGAAATCTCTTTCGTTCTTGGTTTCAGCCCCTCGCTGCAGTGAGACACACCATCCGCTCCACCAACAAACAAGCCAGAGCCGAGAGAACGCGCTCAGAGATAGACTGTAAGTCAACAAAAAGCCTACAGCACTGGCGCTTTGACAGACCACAGCATGTGGTAGTGTGAATAAATGTGCATAAAGAAATGTTCCGTTGTGTAGTTCAGTGTTGTTCAGTTGTTAAACACGTGAAGGCTACGATTCCTTAAAGTGTTTGTTGCGTCGGTGTTCGTCTGCCCCCCTAAAGCTCTAAACGTAGGGGAAGCACTGAGCCATGTGGAAAAAGCTTGTCTGAAGGGTCCTTGAAGTTTCGTCAGGAATTGGGTTATCAGTCATTAGAATATCCATCATAACATATTGCACAATTTTGGACTCAATAATTTGCAACCCTTCAGGGAGGTTGTGCTGTGTGTTGTTCATGCACAGACGTTGCTGCTTTGCTTATGCCTGTCATGCCACAAGGCTGTGGTTGTTTCAGCTTATTTCATCATTGTAGGTAGATATTGTAACATTTTAGTGGCAAGATGTGTCCCTGTGATATGTATTTCTAGCAATACGTTGGCTTCAGCGCGTCTCGCACCTGTTTGTACTGTCATTGTTTGTAGGAGATGCACTTCCTGTTTGGTTTTATATATATACATTTCTCAAATCTGATTTTTCCTTCTACATGAAGCAAATAATGGAACAGACCAAGGAGGGCCATGCACAAGTCCTAGCTTGACTGAGGGACACAGGGGGGATGCAGGTCAGTGACAGTGTAGTGAGACGGTGTGTGCTTGAATAATTCCGTAGCTCACTCCTAAGACTTACTAAGAAATAGGATAATGTAATGCATAACATAACGCTGTGTTTGAGAGTAAAGTGGTACTAATAAGGTGAGTTCCTCTTGTGATTACTGCCATCTCAGTTTGTCTTTAGCTTGAGTAAAGTGGATTAACTTGGCCTCTGTGGCATCTTGGTTTCTGTCAGACTGAATGTACAAAAACTACACTGTAGGTGACTAATCAGATCCTAACAAGAAAGTTTGTCTCATACATCTCACACCTGACTCCTTAACCTCACATTCTCAGACGTTTCACTCTGAGTCGGTTACATAAGTCTGTTTGTGACTCACCTCTGTTAAAATGCTGCGATACCTTTACATTATCAACATGTCTCAAGCCAAAAAAACCACACTGAAATACATCTGTTGTCTACAGAGTTTCCCTGTTAACAAGAAGCTCATTGTATGAGATTTAATGGCAAGTTGGTTGATATTTGTAACCTTTGTATTTGCAGAGATCACATGTTAATGCTACACACTAAACCAGCCTCCTCTCTGGGTTCAAACCTAAACTGAAAAGAATCTCCTTACACCGATGTTTCCCCAAAGTGAACGGACCTGCTTAGCGTCAGCTGTAATGTGTGTTTGTCTTTGGTGACTGACTCTTGTCTTCAGGCTGTAGATCAAACATTCACATAGTAACACAGTAAATCAATGAAGGACCGTCATTGTTTTGGCAGGTATGTCACAGTAGAAGCAGTTGATCTGCTTTTGGTTAATTCTCACACGTGATCTTTACAGTGTTTTCCAAGGCTCCCGGTACTAAGGCGTGAAGATGCTACTCCCGATGCTTTGTGTGTATTTAAGTGTTAGACAGTGATGCCCTCTAGTGCCAAAGGCATGTGCAGGAAAATTACCACAACACATTTTTTGTCATTCACAGTTGACAAAGTGCAGTTTGAAAGACCTCTCCAGAAGGAAACTGAGGCTCATTCTGAAATGGTGAAGTTCACATTCAATTTAATCAATACTAGTGTTCAACAACAGCTTTGTTAGTTTTTATAATCAAATAATTGTGCATCTGAATCAAAGTGCGTCTAGCAACCAAAATATATAACGACAAATCATGAAATACAGGTGTTTAAGGTTCTTTTTATTTTGTGTGACTTTCCACAGGATGTGAGTAAAGATAATGACTTCCCTTCTCCCTGGAGTCCCTTTGCAGAGGGAGGAATAACAACCAGGTAATCCATGGAAACTGTTGTCATGGGAACTGTTCCTATTTACTCCCCACTCTCTGTCTCTTCTCTCTCACTGTCTTGCTTTAACTGACTTAATAAACAAATGCATGTCTGGAGATAAATCAAGAGGAAGGAAATGTTTCTGGATTTATTTAACTCCAGTCAGTTTGTTTTAAAAACACAACAATTTGTATTAGCAGGTAGTACGGTTTAAGACATCACAGTTTCTTCTCAGAGCATGTCAGTCTCAGGTGTAGTCAGTCATGTTCGGCTTGTATGTGTCTCTCACATTAACCTGCCTACTCACTGGAACTAATCTTTGTCTGTGCATGAACTCTCTGCTGTTTGAAATGTCACTGCCGCGGTTAAGCTCCTTCTCACTTGTCCATGTGCTTTGACTGTTTTTCTCCTTTCACTTCTCTCTGTCCTCTTTTGGCCCTTGGTCTCTCTCACCTCTCTCCCTTCGAAGGAGCCTTCTCAAAAGCGTTGAGGATGAGTTGTTCCAACGGTAACACTAACCCTGTGTGTGCTGTAGTTTTGACAGTGTAGTTTCGTGCCTGCCATTTGAGATCAACCACCCTCACAACCTCCATTCACCATGTGTGGTGTGATAGTAGCTCTAGATTTAAACTTTACATACTGCTGGATACATGAGACTGATGTAAAAAGCCTGAAATAAACAGAAACATGTGACAGAAGCTCATCACTTTAAAGTTGAATCACTTGCCTGTAAATCAGTTTTATGGATTATTGAATAAGTAGATGAGATTTAAACCTCTGAAGGTTTTCTGTAGCTTTTTTTTACTGAGCTCATGCCACATTTACCATGCTTAACATGGAATACTAATATAATATTTGGATATTATGATATTAAACTAGTGCTCAGCAATCGAACAAATAGAACCTCTTGTTCTCCTTAGAATGGATTTTACATTAACATCTTCCCCTGAGCTCTGATGAGTTCTATTTCCTCTATTGATTAGTGTTTGTTTCTTTCAGGGGACATGTCGCTCACCTTGATGATGCCTTTGAAGAAGTAGAGATGTAAGTGATGTCAGTAGTTAATGAACACATGAACAGTAATTACATCTTATCTTGAACAATTATACTTCAATTTCAGGTCGACTCTTAAGTCAGGGGCTCCTCCTCCTCTGCCCCCTAAGGTAACGTGTATATAGTTACACATTTGTAATTGATTTCCCTCCATCTTAAGTTTAGTTACTGCATAATGTTATGAATTAACAGTTTTCATGCTTTTTTTTCTACCTACATATCCTCTCAGCCTCGATTAAACAGTTCCTCAGAGGAGATCGGCCTTAACGATGAGAAGTCTCTAACAGTGCGGAGGTTTCCTAACTCGGAGAATGGACCAAACCAGGTGGCTCGTCGACAGAGCACACCTGAGCAGGGCAACAGAGTGGAGAACTCCACGCCAGATTTCCTTTCTGCCAGCGTCAGCAGCCCTGGCCTTTTGTCTCATGCCTCTGATCCTGGTGAGTTTCTGAACTGACCCGTATTTATGCTTGTATACTTTCAGTTGGTGTCTGTGTTTTTAAATCACTTGTGTCTCTAAATGAACACTTGTAAACGTGTCTTTGCGTTTAGAGTCTACATGTTTGATGGTATGATAGAACTTACGCCTCAAATGTGATTTTCATCTGCTGCCTTTCATGACAGATAATGACTCAGAGGGCGACGTGAATGGAGGCAGTCCCAAAGCAACACCCAACCAGCAGCACCGCAAAGAAAAAAAGGAATTTCCTGTGAGCTTTTAAGATATTTCACAACACTTTACACTACAATATGTATGTCACTCAAAACCACCACAGCTCACATTTTTACTGTCAGTGGTTTCATGATGAAAAAGAGAGTTATTTGAGAACAGGTGTCCTCATGCTGCCGTTTGTGGGGCCCCCGGAGAATCTGTATTTTATATGTCCAGTGTGTTTCACACACACAGAAATAGGCCATATTGTTTTTTGGATAAGTGTTCGGATGAGTCATTGTTGAGGCTTGAGCTAAATTGAAAATAATTGTTGTTGCTTTGTCTGTCATCTTATGGTTTTTTTTTCATTTCTCCCGCTCCTTAGAAACCAGCTATCAATGGTCTGCCACCCACTCCTAAAGTACTGGTGAGTGAATCATGTGTATTGTACTTCTCCGTCTTCTCTCTTCCCTGCTGGCCTGTGCTCCCTCTCACTGTTATTAAACTCTCTCTGTCTGAAATGAAGCTGTACATTCTGTAGATATTTGGTGTCCACAGAGCTTTCTGCTTTGTGGTTGCCTCTGCTCTGCTCAGCTCCACCTCATTAAACTCGGGCTGACATTTTAGCGCTTCACTGAGCCAGAGGCTGCCTGTTTTCAGCTGTGCTGCTCTTCGTTGCAGATGGGAGCCTGTTTCTCCAAAGTGTTTGATGGCTGTCCACTGAAGATCAACTGTGCCACATCGTGGATTCATCCCGACACTAAAGGTACAGCTTCATGCAGTAAATGCCATGCACAAACACACGGAAGTACTTTTAGTAAAGCCCGTACCTAACTCTGTTTGTTATGTTTTTCTAGATCAGTATCTAATCTTTGGGACAGAGGACGGTATATATACGTTGAATCTTAACGAGCTGCATGAAGCCACGATGGAGCAGGTAACAATAACTGAAACCAGTCTAAATACAAAAAACATTTCTAGTAATTGTTCGTAGAATAACAAATCATAAAAGTGTATATGACATGCATATAAATTTAGTTAACATTTGCATTTGGCATTTTTCTCATATTGCAGACAAGAGCTGTTTAGTCAAAGTATGTAGTGTAAGAACAGGACCAAGCTGCCTTAGCCTAAACTCACATAGTGTCTGGAACAGGCTACCAGGCAGTACTATACAGACATGTCAACCAAATAGGTCCATCCGATGTTAACACTTTTACTGTTCTGTTTTCTTTAAATCAGTATCATGTTATGTTGTGATTGTACAACCTTTGTTCAACTCCCTGTTTAGCTCTTCCCAAGGAAGTGCACATGGCTGTACATTATCAACAACAATCTGATGTCTTTGTCTGGTAAGTGATGGACTTTTCGCAGTCTCCTGCTTCACTGGCACTGCTTCATAACCTGCTACCTCTATGTCCTGTGTTATCTGACTGCTTCTGAGGGCGACACGGTCACTCTACATCTGCAGCCCTAAAATAACTCTCTTTTGCCGACTGAGAAACTATATAAACTGTTTAGGAGCTGTGTCTTTGTTGCACAGTGACATGAGAGATGCTTTAACTGTATAGCTCATATATGAGAACCACTCACATTCATTTCTGTAAGTTGGAAAACAGAAGCATCATTTGTTTTCAGAAATCTGAAATTATTTATCTGTTGACTGACGTAAGAACTGATCCCTTTCCTCGGTTTAACACTTGAGGATGGGATTACAAGGCGTGAGGTTCACTTTCGGTCCTATCTTCTGCAGTGTGCCCCTTGGTGTACTTAACCTCTCCTCTCTTCTTTTCTCCTCTTCCCTTGGACACTGTCCATCCTCCTCTCACCTGGCTTGATTTGATATTCTACTAACTGGCTTCATCAGAAGGTAATCATGCTTCACATCATCGTCACACGTCTGTTTTTTACCTCTGTTCACTGCTAACCTTCTTCCATGTGGAAGCTGCTTCACATCAAAGCATCACTGGGAGCATTAAGTACACTAGTTACCGTTAGTCCTCGTGAAGCTAATGACCTAAATGTACTGTATTCTGCTCCAGGGAAAACCTTCCAGCTGTATTCCCACAATCTCATTGGGCTGTTTGAGCAGCTGAAGAAGCCCGGCCTGGCTGCTCAGTTCCAGACTCATCGCTTCCCAGACAGAATTATACCCAGGTGAGGCCGACCCGTCTGGGGTTTTTGGACCAAGTCTCGTCTCTAACCACACTCTTCAGCAACACTGCTGACAGCTTTGTGATAAGATCACAAGTCTGCCTTTCTGACTCTTAAGCATGTTGCAACACTCATGCTGTGCTGCCTTTTTTTGTTCTCCGTTGTCTACCATGACAAATAATTGCATTTGTAGAGGAAAAGGAGAACCACTGGCCAACTTCCCTTATTCTGGACGTCATCAGCGCTCTTAAAACTGTGGTCACGACAACTTGACTGTTTTCTCTCCTCAGGAGATTTGCCTTGACAACTAAGATCCCTGACACAAAGGGCTGTCACAAGTGCTGCATTGGTGAGTGATCTCTCCCACCCAACCATTTATTTTGATTTACTCAGCCTACATCTCCCTGAAGTCACGTCCTTCTTATCATTGCTCCTACATTTTTGTTTCTTTATGTGCATTAATTTGAGTGAAGCTTTGAATCATTTCAGTTTTCAGATTGTTTGCTACTCTGAGTTTCCCCAGAGTAAAATAACTCGTATATATTACACTTCAATTAAAGTGTCCTCGTATTTAATAAAGGTTTTTTTACTCTTAAACGTCCTCTTGAGTGCTTGGAATGGAATTTTTTTATGCCACATCCCACATATGCATGTGGACATATTCTGTCCTTTGTGAGTTTAACATTTTCCCCTTCAGGAGCACCAGTGGTTGTGAGGGATACCAGAAGTGTTCCTATTTTTATTTCTTTTTGCTCCCAGTGTAAACTGTTTGATGTAAGACAGCACCCCTTCTCATTCATTGAGGGTTTAAAGGTGTCTGGCTCTGTGATGGAATTCCAGTGCAGCTCAGCACTGAATGGGCTGTTTGTCTTGTTTTCATGTCATTACAGCAGAACAAGCACTGAGAAGTCTGAAAGACACTTTTCATATACTGTGACACATATCGGATGTTGTGTATGGCTTTGAAAGTTGTGTTTGGACTTGGATGCGTTTATCAAAGCTACATTTTCTGACTGTGGAAAAGCTGCGTAGATGCAATTTTACACCGTTCGCTGTTTGTTTGTTTCACAGTGAGAAACCCATACACAGGTCATAAGTACCTGTGTGGAGCGCTGCAGTCTGGGATTGTTCTGCTGCAGTGGTACGAGCCCATGCAGAGGTTTATGCTTATCAAGGTCAGTTCACTACTTTCTTGCTGTAAACATTACTCAACCCCTTACAGATAGTCCATTGTAGAACTATTTATTTTTATTGCAGGACTGTACTATATTGTTTTTCATTTAGCATCAGTATAACCTGAATAAACTGAAACTTCCCTTCTCTGCTCCCTGTGTCTATAGTGACGTATCTGTAGATTTTCTCCTAAAATATATTATTTTTACACCAGATCATCGCTGACACTAACTGTCCTGTTGGTTCCTTTTTTTGTGTGTGGCAGCACTTTGACTTCCCTCTCCCCAGCCCACTAAAGGTGTTTGAAATGCTGGTGGTCCCCGAGCAGGAGTATCCTCTGGTGTGTGTGGCCATCAGCCAGGGCACAGAGCCAGGCCAGGTGGTCCGCTTTGAGACCATCAACCTCAACTCATGCTCCTCCTGGTTCACAGAGATAGGAACAAGTAAGTCGAATATGCGACATACTCTCATGTTGACTAGAATCCCATTGGGACCAATGCGCGGACAGAATATATTTGTGAGGAAATGGAAACCAGTTCCTGTATTGACGACATAATGCAGTGTTTTCCCCCCAGTGCGCATTTATCATTATGCTATGTGAAATGCTGCTTTCACTTGAAGAGTTTTAGAGTAGTTTGGAAAAGCAGGAACCACATATAATGACATGTTGTTCTGTTTACTCCTTTATTTAAACTAAATATACTTTGCTCATGTTTTTAGAAAAGCATCACAGGTAACGGGTATTAATGAAATGACTAGCAGCCTGGTGCAGTAATGACATGACAGCTATTTTTACAAACAAATGACATCATATTACTTTAAGAAATAAGTGGTACACTCCATGAGATGTTTGTTACAAATGGACCCCCCACCCCACCCAACAGGTAATCAGCAGGTGGATGCAATCCACGTCACCCAGCTGGAGAGAGACACCGTGTTGGTGTGTTTGGATCGTGAGTACCACCTGTTTTCAGTGTCTTCAACCGAATTCTATTCAAAGTGTCTACGGTATGTTCTGGAACATCACTGAGAGCCTTTTGTTTTGTTCATCCCCAGACAATTTGAAGATTGTTAATCTGCAGGGCAGACTGAAGTCCAACAAGAAGCTGGCATCTGAGCTCAGCTTTGACTTCTGCATTGGATCTGTTGGTACGAAGTCTCCTCAGAGTCTGTGTGACAAAGTAGTACAACATGAGATTTTGTGTGTGTGTTCATGTCAGTGTAAAAACTAGGATTAAATATTAAAAACATCTGAGCATGCAGATGTACTGAAATGCTGTTATTATACTCAGCATTGATGCTTTTGTAGATTTATTAGTGCTTTTTGTAAACTCAGACTTGGTTGAGTCGGCTGCCTTGTGTATATTTGATTTCCCCGTTCACTAACTTCTGACTTCTTACCTCCCTGTCGCAACAGTGTGCCTTCAGGACAGTGTGCTGGCCTTCTGGAAACATGGCATGCAGGGAAAGAGCTTCAAGTCCAATGAGGTAAAAAAAAAAAAAACAACCCTGCTGCCGGAGAAAATCTCTACCGATACTGGTTACATTCTGTGTAAATGCATAATCATAAGACGTCTTTAATTTCAGTTTTATGTCACCTTCATGAATACAAACTTGTTTGTTCAACACGCGTTCAAACACCTCTGGCTCTACTCAACAAAGACTCTGAGCGCGGCCCAGTTATATGCAGCAGGTGATCCCAGGAGATTAGCCCTCAGGTGAAGCCAGACAAAGTCTCTTTGTGTCAGGCCGAGGTAATGAATTTGTCCAGCTTTCATGGAGGGACTCCAGGTTCACCTGATCACAAGTTGAGCTCAGCAGCACAATAAAAGTTCAAGAGATCACAGGGAGGTGAAGCATTCTGTTTTTATGAAAAGTGATATAGTGATAGGGGCCACCCTTTTTAAAGCTCGCCAGACGTGGCCCTGCAGCACTCAGATGAAACGGGAGGTTTGTGTGCCAAGTCTGTGCCCAGCCCACCTTGACAGTTCTCCCATAGCAAGGATTTTTGAAATGTCAGCTGCCATGCAAAATTCATGCTCGGTCATAAACGAAACCTGTCACACAACAGGGAGCTGCACTAAATAATTCAGCCTTTGTCTTGTTATGATTCCTTTTGCAAGCAAAGGCATTGAAGGGGGCAGGCCTGTTGATCCGTGCTCGCCTTGGCGGGTGCTCAGAGGAGCACCCAAGAACTTGTTCTCGCTTAGACTTAAACAGATCAGATCTCTCCCAAGGCCAAAGGCTTACACCTGGCAGGCGTCACCCACCAACTATCCCCCATCTGTCGACAGGTTTTCATGTCACATCAACACCAGTGTGTTGTCACCTGTGTATTTTTGTCTCTTCGCTATCAGGATTCATCTTGTTGACTAGAACAGGGAAGCTGCAGGAATTAACACACAACACAGGAACTTGGAAAATCTGCTGTTGGCTTAGTTGTGTTTTTCCGTTCACAGGTGACCCAAGAGATTTCGGATCCAAGCAGAGTTTTCCGCCTCCTCGGATCCGACAGGTTGGTACAAAGAGTTTTACATCATATACGTCAGTTCACATGAGTGATGAGGAGCACGTACCACACAAATCTCTACGGACATAATAAAGAAGAACAAGTGAACAGATTGATTTTCTGTCCTTACACTCTTTGGATATATTTAATCGGTTTTCTATAAAACCAGACACTGGTGATTATCTCTACATTGTCAGGTCTCTATATTTTCCCATCACCTGGAAATCAGCAGCCTGTCCTCACCTCCTGTGATCAGCACTTAACCTCCTGCTGCCTCAGATTGATTTCTCACTGTGCTGGTCTCTCTGTCACTACCTGATCTGCAGATACAGTACTGTGCGAAAGTCTCAGGCCACCCTTAGATTTGTTGTTTTGGCAATACATTAATGACCATATATATATTTATACCTTGGTCTCTTTATTAGAATATAAGTATTAGTATTAGTAGTAAGTGAAAGACCTGTTTTTCATAGTTTCTTTATTGAGAGACCAGGAAACGCTCAGCGTCTGGCAGCTTCATCTGGATGTTGATCTTTGCACAGTCCAAAGAAGCTCGAGTATGAATGTTCTTTATGGGAGGTTATCAGCCAAGAAACGTCTTCTAGTTGTTTTATTGTGAAAACTGGCCAAAACAAATCTGATGGTGGTTTAAGACTTGTGCACAGTACTGTGCACTAGTCTTTTCTTCATTCTCTCTGTATTTTCTCACCTTGAACTGAACTGTCTGCATCTATCTACTTCCCTAGAGGCAGCCATGACATTTTCCTCGTCCTTCTCTCTGAGCTTCATGCCTGTTGCATCAGTAGTTCTGGTTGCGGGGACATAAAAGCACTATGTTAGATACATCACTAACCATCACAAACCCACTTGGAAAAATACAACATGACAGGTTGAGCCAGAGCAATATCACAAAGTAGGTTTTAAATGATGCGTAAGTCTTTATGATATTACATGAGACGTTTAGGTAAATGTTTACTCTTTACAAACTAGAGCAAACGCTTGTAAGTTCTGGGAGTCTGACGTCCTGCCGTAGTTTCTTTTGTTCAACAGTCCAAACCCCAAAGCTAAACCCAGTAAAAAATGACCGAACAGTAAATCATGACTTTTAAGAATCTATTTTTATAGCTAAAATGTGAAATAAAATTTCAGTCTTATGATATTTGGGATAGTTGTGAAGATGATTTAATGCATTTTCTTAACATCACGACCTTAAACCTAAAACAAAGTCTTAATCCTCACACAACCCTTTGAAGTGATGACGATTGACCACATTATGCTAAATGTCCAAACACTTGCTGTGGACGCGCTCGGTCCAGGAGGCTGGAGGCTGCATCTCAGCCAGTGACTCCTGATGGAGCCGTGGTGCCTGTGGTACCAGAGCGAGGCCTCTCTGTGCCCAGCCCCCCATGATTTATTCACCGCTACCTGGGCACTGCCAGCTTGGTGTGAGTGTCTCTCCGTGCCTCTGTAATTTCATCTGATGGGGCGGACAGTATGGACTGTAGCTTCACTGCTCAGCTGTCACCACCACGAGACGGGTGGCATCTGAAGATGCACCCGCTGCCGCCTTAATCGAGCTGTCATCTGCCTGTCGCGTAACGTGCCATTTAACACGCACAACTCTGTCAGTGGGCTGTTGTCCGAGTACAGTGATACGGTTAACATGATGCTACGACTCGTGTCATTAGTTGTCAGTGCGATTAAATTATTAGCAGCTCCTATCAATCACCCCCTGAAGGAGCAGCACATTTCTGGAAGCTTGACTTCTGTTATTTCCTAACAGTTTGTCAACATGTCAGCTGTGGTTTGTGCTTTTTTAAACTTTTATTTGCTTTCTTTAACAGCTATTAATAGTCTTTGATAGCAAAAGACCTGAATGGGACATGATTAAGAACGTGGACATGTTTGTTGCCCAGGATCTGGACCTAGATCTGATTAATAGGTCATAATAAAAGTTAGAAACACAGTGGGGTCTTTGATTGTGTTACTTTCTAGAGTTAAATTAAATGTTAACATTAAAATGTCTCATTTTAAATTTGATGAACTACCGTCACTTAATATTTCTGTGCAATGTTCTGATGGCTCTGCTGTGTTTCTTTTGCAGGGTGGTGGTTTTGGAGAGCCGACCCACGGACAACCCCACGGCCCTGAGCAACCTCTACATTCTAGCAGGTCACGAGAACAGTTACTGATTCTCTGCTGGAAACCTGGCCGGTTCCTACAGGAGTGGACAAGATGCATCAGTTGTGGGAGAAAACTTTTTTTTTTGTCAAAGGAAACATCTGGCTTAAAAACGGTTACTGGGAGGTTTTGTTACTGACCACAGGATCCACAGATCAGTCAAAGTGGAGCCTCTTCGGCCTGGAATGGGTCTGAAGAAGCGTGTTCACTGTAGCTCTGCTCGAGGAAGCTTTTTAAGAAACAATAAAGGCTCAAACGAACAGTGCTGTTTAACATTTTTTTTTTTCACTTTTCTGTAATTTGGACTGAGTTACAAATTATCTAGAGGTATTATTGACAAAAGTGCCATTAAAACTCACAAGACTTTTGTGACTGTATTATCAAACGATGGGAGATTTGTGTTATCGTCATAATCGGTGGCAAGCGTTGGGTTGAAGGGAGATTTTACAACTCTGTAGTGAGACTAATAGATCAGTTTAAACAGAACCCCGTGAGCCATGTGGGTTATTTAAGCAATATTTATTAACCTCCTGTTAAGTAATACATGCGGTATGTTGGATTTCCAGGCAGTGACACAACAGTCCTGCTGTGTGAGGATGAACTACCTAGTGAACGTTTTCTGAGCAGCTTTGGGTTATTTTTACTGCTATGTAATATAGTTACATCTCTACCGCTCTGCTGCATTTTTAGAAGTTGGATATAATGTACATTTATTTTCTTTCCCCTCATCTTTTATAGACCTTTTACATCTTTCTCATTACTTGCACCATGTAAGCACTTTTGTACATTTTTTTAATTTAAAATAAAATGACAAAATGAGGGACTCTGCTAGGTTTTAACATCTTTGCATTCCCTTCGCAAAGTGTTTAATGTACTGTATGCTCTTTTGTAATAAAAAAAAAAACTGTTAACAAGATAAAACGACTGAATCGTGGTTTATTTTTGTGTTGCTGTGAGACCGGACTGACACGTAGAGCCACTCTTCCCAGAAGATGAGCTGTGATGGGAAGCAGGTGAGAGCTGAGTGAGTATTAGTTTCCATTATTTTCCCGTTTAGTCTGTCATTCCTCCGACTTCACCAACCTGCACTAATTGGTCTCTGGGCGACAGGACGGTCCGTCAGGGTTTCATGTTCCAGATTGTAGTTTGCTGTCAGATGATGGGTGACAGTAAACGGGTTTTAGGAGATCACACTGCAGTCTTCTGAGAATAGATGTCTACCTCTGTGGGTAGACGCTGTGCACTGACACTTTATTTTTAAATATGTCTCTGACGCCCAGGTGAGCATCTACAAAAACACAGGAGTCGAGCTTTCCTTCATGGAGGTGGTGTCAGCCTTTCCTGTAGGGACTAGAGAGGAGAAGGGAGAATCTGTCAAGTTGCTCAGAGTGACTGTCAACAAAATAGAACAGGAAGTCAAATATTGTACCTTCAAAATAAAGCATGCAAGCAAGCAAACTCTTATAAGCACAAAGTCCTCACCATTAATTTTAAAGAACCATTTTAAAACAGCTGCTTTTTGTATTACTGAAGTGAATGTGAAATACACCACAACAATATTTACTGAAATCAAAGCAGGTTTTTAAAAAGAGAATATATTTTAGCATCTTCATAGTTTATATAAAGCAGTAACGTTTGAGAAAAATGCTAGAAATAAGCAGTAATGAATAATTTCAATGCTTTGTCAGAATAATTAGTTACTGGTAAAATGAGTCTTTACTTATTAATGCTGCGCTTGTGTTTTATTCTGAAAAGCAGGACCGGATGTGGTCTGTCAGACTGTGATAAAGCTGCAGCTGCTTTATTATAGTGTGACAGGACCAGTTGGTCTGTGCTCGTCCTCACTGAAGCTCGGTGTGTGGTGGAAGGAGCAGCTCCTCTCTGAGTCTGAACCTCTGACTGAGACACACACTGAGACATTTTTTTTCCTGCAGGTAGGTTTAAATATTAAATTTTTTCACGAATATGCAGCGTTTTTACTGAAAAGTTTAACATAGGATTATGTAAATGTGTCTACTTTTGTTGTCTGCTAATTTCAGGAGGAAACTTTGCTCAGACTTTTTATCATAGAAACAGTTTTTTCATCATGTTTAAGCATCAAACTGTTAAAAATATGTAGTCTGGACCATTAATTATGTCCTTTTCTTTGCCATTTAATTCAAAATGTCCTTGTTGCTTGCTTATAAGTGCAGCACTTTGATTTTATTCCCCTGGCTGCTCTCTCACTCTCTCTCTCTGATTTGTTTTTGCTCTGTGTCCCCTCAGGGAAATGACCTAATATACTTTGCATTGCAAATGTTTTCCTTACGCAGCCGAACTGGTGTAAAGTTGCCTCGAAGCATTTCAAACTTTTGGAGGTTTATTTTTAAACTAGGGTAAAATATAATTATATCTGCACTTGGATGCAGGTGTTTTATAGTATATGTTAAATTAGTTATTACATTAACAGACGTGTGTCAAGCTTTAAATGTGCTTTTCAGTATATCTGAATAATTCTGAATTACATATTCAGTGTCATCAGCTCATTGTCAGTGATGCAGGGAAGAATCAACATGTCATCACAGTACAGACCCCGAGATAAACCCAAATAATAATTATCTGTTTCTTCTCTCTTTTTCTGGCTTTAACTGGGTGAAATGCCTTTAAAAGGAACAGGTTGTAAATTTACCCTCATTCTTCGTCTCTGCATTCCTGCTCTGAACATCTCCCGTGTCTCTGCTTTCCCGCAGGGATAGTTCACGCTCCTCGGAGCCACCTGGAAAATCGATCTACCTTCAGATGACCACCGGACCCGCCTGAGGATGGAGAAGTACGAAAAGATTGGGAAGATCGGAGAAGGCTCCTATGGCGTCGTCTTCAAGTGCAGAAACAAAGACACGGGGCAGATCGTCGCCATCAAGAAGTTTGTGGAGACGGAGGACGATCCCATCATCAAAAAGATTGCACTGAGGGAGATCAGGATGCTCAAGGTGATAACACAACCTGGCTCATGTTGTTATCCACAGTACGTTTCTCATCTACATCCACTTCTGTGATGTTCTCTGATTTTAAATCTATTTGTGGAAGTCCATTTCTGCCAGCAAACGTAGATGGTTTATCAAGACACTGAGGAAAACAGGAAGATTTTAAATGATGTTTTAAAACATCTTCACATAGAGAAGAAGTGTGAAAATCTACATATAAAGCACCGTTCAAAACTAGAATAGTATTGAAATTCCCCCCTGGATAAACGGCATGGACATAGAAGTTGAGTTAGTTTTATTTGACATTTAAAGATTCAGATTTTCTTTTATGTGCCATGAAACACACAGCGTCCCCTCTGTTGTGCAGAGCAGCAGGAGGGGCACCATGCAGTTAATTGTGCAGACAGCCAGGAAGCATTTTTGTAGCAGCTGCACAAAGAAACTCTCATTCAAAAGAGGTTTAGAGGGCTGTAATCAAATGAAGGAAAAGCCTGCAGGTTTAGGGACGACTCAAGCACCTCTGTTAAAACGTCTAATGTTATTAAAATGCATTTTAATAACAGGAAAAGAGGAATTTTGAAGCCTGTAACAACTGAAACTGCTCGTGCACCAACCGAACATTAGTGCTGCACGTGTGTGCTGCTTTGTTTTTAGCTGTTTAACAGTAAATCGGCAGCTTAGAAGAAGAAGAACAAAACATCAGCGCCAATCCTTCTCCTTTAAAATGTTATTGTTAAGTCTGTCTTAAGATGAAGATTCAAGCTCGTTTTCTGTTTTCTTTTATGCCGCGTAATGATTATCAAAGATGCTCTAATAGCATTGCTTGTGGTTTAATTAGTCATGCGGTAGGTGGGAGTGTAGCAGGCTGCTGGACACCGGGAGCTCATAAATAGGACAGCATGGGGACGGGTTGTCAGGGGCAACGGCATGTTTATTACCCTCTGTTTACAGCTGGTTTGATGAGATCAAACGGCACAATCTTGAGTACTGTAAAATAGATTTGAATGTACTTTTGTCCAGCTTTTCCTTTAATTGTTGTTTGTCTTTTGCTTTGTACCTGTGCAGCAACTGAAACACGCCAACCTGGTGAATCTCATCGAGGTTTTTCGGCGAAAACGGAAGCTGCACCTCGTGTTCGAGTACTGTGACCACACGGTCCTCAACGAGCTGGACCGCCATCCCAGAGGGTGTGTGACCAAAACTATCCACCTTTGTCAACACAAGGGGAGGTAGACGAGCGCAGCCTTGTGGGAATTTTTGGGGCCACAAACATTTTAGCACCTCATAAAGTAAAAGTTGTCACACTTTAGTTAGCAAACAGTTTCTCACACCAGCATTCGAGCTGTGTGTTTGTCCGGCTGATAATCAGCGCCTTCCCTCCTGTAGAGAAATACACAAATACATGTCCAGCAGCTAGTGTGTGACTGCGTCTGTCAGCTGCAGAAGTGGAGTCGAAGATGGCTCTGAGGAAAAAACAGTGAAGTTGAGGCTCGTAAAACTAAACAGCGGCTGGAACAAAGAAAAACTCTCAGTAGAGGAGAGTCGGGTCATGAGAAACCCCCACAGGTCCAAGGCTTCTGTTTGTGCCTTCAAATCCCACTTTAATTATGTGTTCTGCTTAAATTCTACACGTTCATGTAGAACTTGGTTGATGTCTCTTCTGATTTCATTCTTTTAAACCTCTTGAAGCTGAGGCAAAGACTTGGGAAGGGAACCCGCACTCCTCAAATTTCTGCTGGTTGCGAATGAAAAGAGGACTCCTCTGATCTAAATCAGTGTTTTCAGGTCGTTCTGCACACATTGGATAAATTCCAGAATGGTTTGGATTTAGCTACAGTCTAAGACAGAATATTCACCCAAACGAGGTGAAATGAACACACACAGAGACATAATATACAGAATGAGACAATGAGGACTTTTCTCAGTGATTTGAAACGAACACACAGCTGGCTGCTCGGTGAGCTGTCCAAACGGTCGCTGAAACACTGGGAGCATAAATCTGAGTTTGGGCGCTTTTCATTCCACAAAGTGCTGTGTACTTTCTATTATCTCTACATTACATATGTACCGCACCGAGCTTTGTCCGGCTCTGATGGGCACAACGCTCATCTCCAGGGAGGCTGACCTGCTCGCTGTGGCATGTTTACATGACGCTCTCCCAGAATGCTTTGCTTTTCGGGGAGCTGTCGGGACTCTTTAGGTTCGGCCACATTTTATATGGAGTGTTTTCGCCGTCTGGTTTCCCCTCTCTGGTCCTGGCCTGTAGCCTTCTGGTTACAGAGGGTTCAAAAGAAGAGAGAACACAGTGGGGAGAAGGGCGGAGGTTGCTATGAATCACCCGTCACAAGGCTCAATTTAGCCATTTCCCCGGCAACAGTGATAGACGATGGTCCCCGAACCAACAAAGCCTCAGTGTTGAGCATCAGGGTGCACAATGGGAACGGCAGAGCCGTTCACGGTCGTCTACTGACGTCTGAGGGAAAAGAGATGCTGCACAGAGGAAAAAAAACATTACACCAAGTCATTGAAAACACAACATAACCTCAGCTTCTCCCTACGAATCAGCTCGTTAATCAGCTCATTACTTCATCTATTTTCTGTGAAATATTTTTCTCTCTTCTGGAGCCAGGTACGCAGTCGTTTGTTTCAGCCGCTGTAAAATCAACAGAAGCTTATTTCAGGTTAAACATAAGCAGAGATATTACAGTCATTGAGGTTAGAATACTGCAATTTAAAGTTACATTACTACGAGTAAAAGTTATGCATTCAGTGTGTTAGTGAAGTAAAAGTACATGCATTCATGTTTTTATGTAGCTTTAGCTACTATCACATACTTTATATATGTTGGGCATCATAATTCATAAAGTACAGTGGAATAGAAAGTACAATATTTCCCTCCAATGAAATAACAAATAGCTCAATAAAACCTTTTGTGGATCAACAGATGCTGACATTCACATGAATCTAATTTAAATACCAGTTAGTTCTTCTTTAGCTGCACTGGAGGTTTTCATATTTCATGGCCTCATCCAGCTGAGGGAGTTTTTAATAAGTGAACCCTGTGCTGTGGGTTTTTTGTTCCAAGGTCAGAATCCTGAACCTCAGAAACTGCTCACTTGTTTAATCAGCGAATCGTTTTCAGCTCAACCAGCTGACTTCCTGTTTGTCTCGTTGTCTTACAGTGTCCCGGAGCACGTGGTAAAAAGTATAACCTGGCAAACGCTGCAAGCTGTCAACTTCTGCCACAAACAAAATGTGAGTGATTGACTGTGTGTCACTGTGTCAAACTTTCCCTTCAGCTTGTTTTTGAGTCCCTGTGGCCTCCTCCCTCCTCCAGCTCCCACCAGCCCTTCTGCTTTATGGCTCCTTTTTAACAAGAATTCCTTCCCCTTGGCTGAGCAGCAGTTAATGTGTCACCTAGACACAACAAATGCTACACAGGCCCCCATTTACCAGGGTGGTGAAGTCCAGTCTCTCTTCTGCTGCTGTTTCTCAGCATGTCACAGTCACAAATGTCCGAGCACGTTGTTGAGTTTTCCGTCTGTTTTAAAGCTCATAAGTGGTCAAATTGTACCGTCTCTGTCTGCGCAGTGCATTCACCGCGACGTCAAGCCGGAGAACATTCTCATCACCAAACACCAGGTCATCAAACTCTGTGACTTTGGGTTCGCCAGGATTCTCAGTAAGGTTTTAAGATTTCGTCAACAGTTGCTGTCACATTTTTGACATTGCCACCTGGTGGACGTGGCTGTGCTCACCTACAGTGTTCAGTGGTGATATGTTTGTAGTGGTTCCCAGTAAGCCGTGTGCTTCAGCTGTGCTGGAAGCTGATAGCAAATGTGGATGTATGAACATAGCTAGTTTATTAAAATGGGGACTTTTTTTTAAACTACAAAATCATTCGAGTGAGTAGAAAATAAATAATTTATTTGATCATCTCAGACAGCTACACACCAATAATATCATTTTAAATGCATGTTTGCACAGAAGAAATAAGCACATTAGAAAAGAGAGAAAGCTGAAAAGTTTCTTAGGTCATTACACAAATGTGCATATTTTCTAAACCTCCATCTTAATCTTTTGGCTGTGCCACCAGCTGGTCCTTGTGACTACTACACAGACTACGTGGCTACTCGCTGGTATAGGGCCCCCGAGCTGCTGGTGGGAGACACTCAGTATGGCCCCCCGGTGGACGTGTGGGCGATTGGCTGCGTGTTTGCTGAGCTGTTTTCGGGGATTCCTCTGTGGCCTGGGAAGTCCGACATGGACCAGCTGTACCTGATCAGAAAGACTCTCGGTGAGATGAGTTTGTATCCGGAGATTCACATTTAGCAAGATTAAAAAATGATTTAGTGGGATATCATCATCTCATCATCATTGGTTGTGGACATATGTATGTGTGAGTGTTTCTAGTTTAATGATGTTAATCGAAATGTTATTAGGACCCAAGGGAAGATTTTTGTTGACTAATCACTGTGTGTTATGTGCATTTGTCTCGTCCACTGCAGGAGATCTGATCCCTCGTCATCAGCAGGTCTTCAGCAACAATCAGTTCTTCAGTGGAGTTTCCATCCCAGAGCCGCAAGAGATGGTGAGGAGCAAAAACTACTTGTGTTATCTTTTATATTCTCTTTAATCCATTTACCTTCAGCTTCCTTTGAGTGGATGCTGTCAGTATTTATTTTGATCTGCATTAGGTGATTATCGTACAGAAGCAAAATCGGAAGCATACTAAACCTTTGTCGTTTTTCCCCTCTGTAGGAACCTCTGGAGCACAAATATCCAAACTGCTCACACTTAGCTCTGAGTCTCATGAAGGTAAAGACGTCGTCTGTCGCCTAAAAGATTCTGGACGTGACTGTAATTTAAAAAAATCTGGTTTTCAGCTTCAAATGTCACTAAATTACTACATTTTCACTTCGATGCCCCCTTCCTGTAGTAAATGTGGTAAAGTTTACTCAACCTTTTCATTGTTTTATGTAAAGTATGTAAAGACAAACCTGCTGTGTTCATGCTCCTGTGTGTTCTCAAAATAACCAGAGTAAATCATCTACTTTCATGAATCTGACTATAACTAGACCATAACTCTTCATGACATTTGTTTGCCAAAGAAATAGTTGATCTCATGGGGAAATGGACTGTGAGGCCCTGACCTGTCTCCTCGTGCTGATGGTTTTGGTGGTTTAGGGTAGTCTGAGGATGGACCCCTCTGAGCGACTGACCTGTGAGCAGCTCCTCCAGCATCCGTATTTCGACAGCCTGCGAGAAAAGAGCGAGAGAACGTCTCGAGAGCAGGACCGCTCCGGCAACAAGAGGACACGTTTACCTCGCAAGCACCTTCCTCCTGGGGTACGAAGCCGTCTCTTATATACGTAATCAGCAATATTCTGTCACATTTAGGGTAATTATCAGTGTTTTTCAGCATCTGGGAAATAACTGTGGATGTATAAGTTCATTTTGCAATTAAAACTAAATTAAATTAACATCTGGTATCTGCAGCTTCAGTACAAGATGATCATTTTTATATTTTACAGATATCTTTTAACATCCACAGAACATTATCCTACTTTACTATTATCTTGCATAATTGCTCTAAGTGTAGAACAACATTTTCTGTTGCAGCAAATATATCGGGAATAACGCTGCTTTATTTCTCATTTCCTATTGTTTTTATTTAAAGGGGTAACAGTCTTGTCTTGACTTGCAGTTAAATGAACGTATGAAACTAACAGATTCTGTTTTTAACCTATTTTTAAAGATATCATTGAACACATTTTGTGAGAATTCATATTTATAGATGTTTTATTTGGTTCCAGTGCTATGCAACATTTTGTAATACAATGAATGATAATAATTTATTGCTCTGAATTGTACCTGAAGCTTCTCTTTTCCTTTTTTTTCTCATTTGCCAGTATTTGCCACAGCTGACAGGCAGCAGCATCTTTCCAACTCTGGACAATAAGAAGTACTACAACAACCTGCGCAGGTTCAACTATCACCTACCAAACATCTAAACACACTGATCGGAATTTAACCCTGAACACTGATAACTGTCAACGTTTCCTGAAAAACCTCAGGAAATGAAGCGGTGTCTGGTAGCACCTTGGTTTTTTAAAGCATTAAAGAGGATTCAGCCACATTTCTAAATGTTGGTTTTCCACGTGAGGCCTCTCGTCAGGTCTCTTGATATTGATGTTTGTCTATGCACTATTTCCCAACATGCTGATTTATGTTGGTTTATGTATGTTGCCTACATTTCAAGCTCATTTTGTTGTATTTTGTATAGATGTGTAAAGACAAGGAGCAATGTGCTGCTCTGTTCATAGTCACCGAGTAGACTGACGGTAAACGTACCATGTAATGCCTTGCCTGGTTTGCCAAATGTATTTTTTATATAATGAAGGACTCTGTCAGAGTGAAATGTTTTGTTTGCATGTTTTATGTCTGTAAGTTATAATGTAGAGCACAAAACTTGACTCGTGAGCATTTCTGAAAATAATATTTATTGACATCAGGAGTGAATACAGTTTTAAACTGTCCTTTAACCCACTTTCACTAGCATTTAGCAGTAACAATACCACACTGTACTTCATTATCTCTGGAACTTTGGTGCTAAGGATGTTTTCAGCCATCTGTCTGTCCTCAGATATTGTACAAATGCCAAATTAATCTAAAGAGAAATTATTTAAAAGTCTCAAATCGTTGAAATCATCAGATCTGCACAGTTTTCCTCTGTATACCCACATATGGGGTAACCTTTAATATCTTGAATGCTGAAAATATAGTAAACTATTATTCTAACTGCTGTCAACATTGTAAAGTGCTTTAACTTCAGCACATCAACATGTAAGTACATGTAATGTTTCAGGTGAGGACCTGCATGCTCCAGTCTTTTCCTCACTCGAGATTTTACTTTGAAAACCTTCAAACAGGAAGTAGTTTCTCAGTCTAGGTCCAGCGCTATGTCGAGACGTGGCAGTGCCGTCTGTAGTCTGTCGACTGTCGTCTGTTTGTCTTTGATTTCCGGCAGATCACTGAGAAACAGATACTCCAGATTCCTGTGTGTAACAGATACTCGATTACTAATCAGATTATTTAGAAATATTATAAAATAGGTGAATCATTGATATTTTTATGTCGACAAAATGGATTAACCTACTAAGACATACCTTAGATTATTACATATGAACAGAAATAAACAGACTGAAGTGTCGAGCACTCACTTGAGCCTGTGCAGGGCGATGACGCCCTTATCTGTCACATTTCCACAGGACACAACCTCCATCATGTACAAACTCTTCTGCAGATTCTCTATGGAGCTCAGCCTCTCCAGGCAGGCGTCTTCAATGTAGATACACTTGTTGAACTTGATTTCCTCCACACATGTCAAACCATCTACAAACATTGACATGAAAACAGCATCAGCACTGAGCTGGAGCCAACAAGGTCAGAGAACGTGTATCCGTGCCCGCCTGCTGTAAAACATCCCGCTCGCTTGCGTCACTTTTGGATAATCAGTCTGAGGGAGACGCACTTTCACCCTCGCCTTGCCTTTCTTGTTAAAACAGAGAGGGGAATCACTTTCAGGTCAACGGTAGAGGTCAAGCTCATGTTAACATAGCTGATGCAAAATTTACACTTTCTGAACATGGCTTTAATCTTTAAACAGGTTTTATTGAGGGTCTCATTAGTCTGCTAATCCAACACTTGACATTTGAGTTCGGAGTGAAATATAGTGACCATTATTGGATGGATTCCCGTGACACTGTGTACAGCTACTCGGGTAGCTGAGACGAGGATGTATGCGGTGAATCTATGGCTTTTATTCCATTGTGACTAAATGATACAATATTTTTATGACATTGCCTCAAACAAAAGTATTATGCTGAGTTTTAATAGTAATACCTTTTGTTTTATGATCAGATTCCTGATTTAATTCAGAAGTTTGCCTATTTTAGTGTATTTCCAAGCACAGTTAACCAGACTATTTGCTCTTAGCCACTTGGTGGAAACCAGCAGCACCACATGTAGACCATACTGTTTACAATACAATCTACATCTGACAATCTGCTTGAGCGGAGTCTGAAATAACCTAAAATAACACAGAGGATACACCTTTTGTATTTGGGTAAATATATGGACTTTATCTTCATGTTTCTACTGCTGATTCATTCAGATCATGTTACTGTTTTCATAACTGTATTATTTATTAATAGGAAATGAGCACTCACTGTCTTTTTCATTTACGTTATAGGAATATGCATGACCTTTACTTTACTTTTTACTTTAGTTCATTTGGCAGACGATTTTATCCAAAGCGACTTACAAGGAGACACAAGCAAATTACAATTCGGGTTCTGTAACTATGAGTTACTTCCAACTA
>JAUYWH010000014.1:4457716-4480656 GCA_034779795.1 Ctenopoma multispine | reverse complement strand
AGTTACTTCCAACTAAGAGCCCTGATAAGATACAACTTGTCAAGAAGCAAAACATGCTAAGGCGTTGTTAAGCGCTAAAATTTTTTTTTTTTTTTTTTAATATATATATCTGTCTGTGTGTGTGTGTGTGTGTGTGTGTGTGTCATTTGAAATATTTTTTAAACAAGTGAGTTTTCAAATGTTGACCATATGGACAGGAATGGTAATGAGTCTGGTACAAGTCAGACAAGGACAAGAACATAATATTCTCCACACTGTAACACTGACCCAGGTGGTCAAACCCTCTGTACATGATGCAGGATTCAGTAGCGTCAATCGCCTGGATCTTGTATCTCCCCAGAGGCCCAGTTGGCAGACCATTGTAGTCGTGCTGCCAGCGCTCAAAACCTTGGAACCTGACTTTGGCACCACATCTCAGCAGCCACTCTGCTGCAGCTCGGTCTGGACCCACAGCTTTGATCCTTTCATAGTCCACCCTGAGTGCAGAGCAACAAACATTCAAACCCCGGTACACGCTAATGACGTCGAATGTGAAGGGTTCACACGTGGTTGTGTTAATAGAGGGGAGTCAACAACTGGTCTTTAATCTGAACAACCTACTGTTCTTTACATCTGGTTATTTTAGTTATTTAGGAAGTAGCTAACCATATTTGGCATTTGTAATTAAACTAAACATTTTAGCAGTTACATGTTTTTTTTTAAACCCAAGTAGCTAAACTAATATTAAGACCACAGAAGAAGAAACTTCATTTCTGAAACTGTGTCATTTTTGGACATGGACAAAACATTTCACTTTTAAAAAAGGCGACAAAAGCTGAATGTTATAATTTTCTGTTCATAAAGACAACAAACATTAAAGTGAAATAATTTTATGACCATTCAGTGTTAACTGGCTTTAATAATCAGATTAATTGTCATAAATAAAAATCATGCCTCCGTAAACCACCTTTATATATACCGCTACATTAAACATATGTAAATGGAGGTAATCAGCCTTTACTTTAAAACTTGGGTTTGTAAGTATAACTATAATAAACACTGCTAAAATTAAATTGTTTCTTCAAGACCAGAGTATTAAAAAACTGAGAAAAACAGGAAAGCATGGAGATACATGCAGCGTGTGGATACAGTCCCACAAACTGCAGCCTCCAAAATGTCATCGTCATCATAAAAGTATGATTTATTGCAGGGTTTTACTGCATGCAGCTAATTCACTGGGAAAATGTGTACATCATACACCAATCTGACAGCGATCTGCATGAGAGAAATTGAACTGGCCATGTGTGAGGCCTATGCTGACCCCTGCAACATTAAAGTCAAACGGTGGTGTTAAAGTTGTGATATAAGGATGGGTGACACATTAAAGGACAAACTGAATAAATTAATAAAAAACGAAAAAGGTACAGATGCTTCCACACAGGTGAACTGGGAGGTTCAGCTGAGCACATATCATCCACATATTGTTCACTGGACTACATTAGATTACACAGGTGTAAAGTGAGCACTGTGTGTGTGTGTGTGTGTGTTAACTCAGGTGTCTGAATCACATTCTCGTTTGTCTCTCCTCGCCATCACTGCTAATGTGCACGTTAATTCACATCGTCTCACTTGTTGAAAACTGCATTTAGCCAGCCCCAGAAGTGTCTGCAGCCCCGCTCCCTGTGGCTCCCGGCAGCAGCCTGCACCGCCTTCGACAACAGCCTCATGTCTCCGAGCTGAAAATCGAATAAAAACCTCCGTTACACAGATAAAAGCACCTGCGACACAGGAGAACCTGATTAATAAACCTCACCTGTCCTCCAACGCGGCAGCTTGTTTACGTTTGGGAGACGTCCATTGCTTTTAACCTTTGACCCCGTGACGCCATAAAAACGTATCGTCCCATTGGCGGAGCGCGCTTACGTATGAGCGTCCCAGGGACGTCGGTGCTCCTCGGCGTCCAGGTTGAGTCAGCTGGATGGGCGTTATACGCTGAGGGGCAAAGACGAGAAGAAGTTTGTTCGTGGGGCAGTTTCACAATGAGGAAGCGACTCCGACGTGTAGTGAGACTCTGACGCTGAGACAATGATCCGGATCCTGAGCGCCGCGTCTTTTAGAGCTGTGAGCTCAGCGCAGCCCAAACTGCTGAAGGACATCACGACCAGACATGTGCACAGGTAAAACCGTTCCGTTCAGCACCTGTTTCACTCTGACAGACTCAGAGAACATGCGTGTTCACTGAGCCCAGTCAGTGTTCAATAGTTTCATAGTTTCAATTAATTTCTCCTCCATGCCTAACCTGATCTGCAACACAGTGTTCACACACTCAGAGATCTGTGATAGCGCTCATCTTCTGTCCTGTGGCTGCATGTGGACTGTCTGTGTGATAGCAGTCTGTCTTTGTAGTTACCATTAACCTGTTGACTACACCACTTGTGTCATGGGTTTTCTTACTTATCAGTTTCAAAGGTCTGTGGCTTGTTGATACACTCGTGTACAGATGGACATTGGACCCCGGGTCTAAATATTTTTTCTTTACCTTTTGCAACCTGTGAGGCCAGTTGTTTACATGCAACCATGCATAGTGTGAACCGTCTGTAATCTCGCCTACTGTCTGTCTTTCAGCACTTATGATGTGGCCATCGTGGGAGCTGGCATCGTGGGTTTGGCCACAGCCAGAGAGCTCATTCTGCGACACCCGACTCTCAGCTTCATCCTGCTGGAGAAAGAAAAAGAGCTCGGTAGGTGGAGGTCTGTGTACCAGGGTTAAATTCAGCAGCGCTGGATAAACGTTTTAAGAATTATAATCCTGTCATTGTCCTGGGTAGAGACCTACAGTTTCCCCCCACTGAAGTCCATCCAACCTAAAGTTAACCCTTTGACCAACACTTCATTGTGTGCTTCTCTGTTCTCTTCTCTAAATACTAGACCTAACTTTGTATCTCATTTAAAGCGCTGCACCTGTTTAGTTTGTGGCCCCTGAAATAAACCCCCTGGAAATATTGTGATTGGAAAAACAGCTACGACATTTTGGCCTTAAAGGGAAATTCCAACATTTTAAACAGTTCCCGGCCAAGAAATAGGCCTAGACAAACTGTAATTAATTGATGAGCTTCAGCACTTCTTTTTTAACTTTGAACAGAGGCATGTTGCTCTCTCTTCCCTTTTTACAGTTTCACTTTACTTTGCTTGGTAGGCGCTTTTATCCAAAGCGACTTACAAGGCGCTAGCATCCCAGTCTGATGCTTATCCCATTGAGCTACCAGGCCACTAGTTTAGTTTTAATGCTAAGCTAATGTTGCTTCCTATTTATTACGTAGACGTGATTGAGGTGTTTATCTTTTCATTATGTCTCTCCGCAAGAAAGAGAATGAATACATTTCCTTTACAAATAGAAACTCCTGGCTCCTTTTCCAACAATCTATAAAAATAGTGTAAATAAAATATCTTCTTCTTCTTCTTGTCCTTTTCTTCCTTATCAGCTGCACACCAGAGTGGGCACAACAGTGGAGTCATTCACAGCGGGATCTACTACACGCCGGGGTCGCTGAAGGCCCGTCTGTGTGTGCGAGGAGCCACTTTAGCCTACGAGTACTGTGAGAAGAAAGGACTCCCTTACAAGAGATGTGGAAAGGTCTGCTTCAGTGTTTGACTTGAGATTACAGGACACATTTATGCTGTACGTCAGTAATGTGATGTAACACACATGCGTTCAGACGTAGTGGAAAAAAAACACTGATCACTGTCATTTTGTTGCCTCTTCATAGATAAATCACATGGTTTCCATGGCTCAACAAGCTCCACAGAATCCTTTTTACATGTGGGAACCAACTTTAAAATGTTTCTTACCTTTATTCGATAGTTTGGAGTCAGGACATGACGTATGTCACAGAAGGACACTGAAATTATGTGTCAATAGTAACCATTATTGTGACATAGAACACAGTCAGAATATGTCAGTCATTCTTAATAATCAGTCCTGTATAGGTGCTGTAAATATTTGTCATTTGGATGATGGCATTGTGTCTGTCTCGGTATTAATCAGAGGAATTTCTGCTTTGGCAGCTTATTGTGGCTGTGGAGCAGGAGGAGATACCAAGACTGAAAACTCTGTACGAGCGTGGCCTGAAGAACAACGTGCGCGATCTTAGTGTTATTGATGCAAATGGAATCCGAGAGCGAGAGCCATACTGCCGGGTAAAAGTCTCTGAGATCCTGTTTTCATTCATACGATAGAAAATACAGCAGTCAAGTTTTACGGTGTCCTCTTTTCAGGGTATAATGGCCTTGGATTCACCCTACACTGGCATTGTAGACTGGAGGATGGTGGCTCTCAGGTACGGCACCGACTTTGAGGAGGCAGGAGGCACGGTAGTAACTGAATATGAGGTCAACGACATTTCTGTTGTCAAGGAGAGCCCAGCTGGGAGCTCCGAAGGTAAAAACAGGTTCTGTAATTAAACAAGCGCTGTAGTTATTTTAAGCCCCATTTTTAAATGTGTCTGCCTTTTCAAAATCTTGTTTGCAGGAATGAAATATCCAATCGCAATCAGAGACAAAAAGGTAACAACAAACGTATACAACAAAAGCATAAGTCTGGGTCCCGTTGCTTTGCATTGCTTTCACTGTATTTCTTTAACAGGGTAAGGAGGTGCGGTGTCGTTACGTCCTGACCTGTGGGGGCCTGTACTCAGACCGCCTATCGCAGATATCTGGATGCAGTCCGGAGCCACGAATCGTCCCCTTCAGAGGAGATTATTTGGTCTTGAAGCCAGAGAAACACTATCTGGTGAAAGGAAACATCTACCCTGTAAGTCTCCTTAAAAACACGTGTCTGCTCTGTATCTTGTGTAATCCACATAACTCAATTGATCTGCAGATGGTTGTTGTCGTACACTCTGTATGAGCTCTACTCCTTTAAATAAGTGCTTGGGAAGTCAAAAACTATGGCTGCTCAAAGTGGCAGAAAGAAAGAGACATTTTAATTGTTTAGGTTTTGAAGGAATTTGCTCTTAAAATCATGAAACATGACACTAAGCTGAAGCCTCCCTGTTATTTCATTGGTATGAAGGGTTGGAGAGGCTTTGGGGGGGAATTCACAGCAGGTTTAGCTGTTGTTAAATCCTTCTCTGGAACTAGCACTCGTTTACTATAATTAAAAAAAAGGTTAAATTTCCTCTTAATATTCACAATATTTTCCCCTGTGCGTGGTGATTCCAGAGACAAATATGTGACTTTCATCTATGGGAACTGATGAAGCATTGATGTGAACTGTTCTTGTAAGAGTAGAGTTAATACAAACAACAATAGCAGCACATTTGCAGTTTTTTAGTTTAGTTCCAGTTTTGCAGGCAGCCTAATTCATACAGTTGAGTAATAATCATTTTGCGCATTAACAGTATGTTGTGTACTAACATAAATCAAACAAAAGCTTTTTTTATCTCGTTTTATTAAAACATGTCGGTGGGCGTCGTCTGCTATTAAATGGATTAAAATAATCCATACTTTATATTCCTTATAGGTCCCTGACCCTCGTTTCCCCTTCCTTGGAGTTCACTTCACCCCGCGGATGGATGGAAGCATTTGGCTTGGCCCTAACGCAGTCCTCGCCTTCAAAAGGGAGGGTTACAAAGTGTACGACTTTAACGCCCGAGACTTTGCAGATGCACTCTCATTCAGGTACAAGCTCAAATTTGACCTTTTACTTATTTCTTTGGAAAGTTATTTTTAAATGTTTAAGATAGTTATAATTTGTCTTAGTGACATTAGTGTGGTAACATCAACAAATACTGTTTTCACACTTCTCAAAGTATATAACTAGAGTGTAGTCGTCGCATTGTATGGCTTTTTTTTTATGCTGCAGGGGCCTTCAGAAGCTGGTGCTGAGGAACATAACCTACGGGATCGGAGAAATGTATAGAGGGATTTTCATTAGTGAGCAGGTCAAAATCCTGCAGAAGTACATCCCTGAACTCTCGCCGAGTGACGTGCTCAGGTACAGCAATGATGCAAGACTTAAAAATACATGTGTTACACCATCCTTAACTCCTGATTAGGTGCATTTAAGTCTGACTCAAACCATTAGATCTTATATTTAAGCGTTTTCTGTAACCGCGGCTGTTTCCTCTGCAGGGGCCCTGCAGGAGTTCGAGCTCAGGCTCTCGATCAGAACGGAAACCTTGTGGATGACTTTGTTTTTGACGGTGGGGTTGGAGACGTTGGAAGTCGGGTGCTCCACGTGCGTAACGCCCCCTCCCCTGCAGCCACCTCCTCCCTCGCAATTGCTGAGATGATCGCAGACGAAGTGGAGAATCGGTTCTCGCTGTAAGGAAACGCTTCCTTCACGGGAGCAGAAAGAGAAAACTACCTCAGCATCTCTGTCCTCTCTGAGATATTTTTAATACAGGTCATGCCTTAATTTAAGGGGAGAAATTGATAAATGTTAATTACTGTTTTAAGACTGTTTTACTTAGCAGTGCTGGTACAGGTTGCAAAACCTTTACTCCACCGCATTATGAAGTAAAAAAAACATTTCTGAAGAAAGTCACAACGTGAACGAGTTTTCTTAGTTTAAACATCAGTTTGAAGCATTAAAACAGAAATTTACTGTAGAAACACAAAACATGTTGCACTGAATGTTAACGTTTTGGAACATGGCCATTTAAATGAGGAATACAAGGAGCATAACTGTGGTTTGATATTTCTTCTTTTACCTTTGAATGTGTTGTGTTTTTCTAACTGGCTGAATTGAGTGTCATCTGTTTCTGTACAGTATCACCTACTGTATAGAGATGAAATATTTCACTTTAAAATGCTGTTTATCTATTGGGGGAAATTTGTTATACATTTAAAATAAATTACACCTCACTCCATTTAAAGAAAACAGCCTTAAGTTTTACCAAGAATACACGTGGGAAGCTGGCTGTCAGTGTTTTACATGGTGTCATTTTGGATAGAAACTATTTTGTCTGACATTAAACTAAATATTTAAGTCTTGACCGTCATATTTATATGAAGGTAAAACTTACACAGCCATTTAATACTGTTACTGATAGATGAATGTTGGAGTATTTTTTTTCATCATGAATACACATTTTTAATAGCAAATGTACCAAGATTTCTAGTTTGGGTCAGAGCATTTTTAAATATAGGTTGCTTATTTGTTTTTAATCCGACGTGTTTTTAAAATGGATGCAAAGTTGGAAAACTCACCAACTTCCAATGTGCATAGGGAAATAAACAGAGTAATTTATTGTGGTTGAAGTTGTTCTTTGTGCCATTTCTTTGACTGTTTCTTTTATTTTAGCAGTTGTTTCAACATCAGTTTGTGAATTAAGCTAGTTTGTCCACAAGGAGGCAGAATCTCAGCAACAAACATACCGAATGAGCTCCAGTGTGTTATAAAACACAAAATCTGTATAAATTGGATGATTGTGTACATTTTAATGCTGTAGTAATTACAGACAAATAAAGTGGCCTTTTTTCTGCATAAATATGGTTTAATGAAATCCATGCAGCGTGGTTTCGCCATAACTCAGAAGGAAGGAAGACTTTAAATAAAGACTTTATATAATCTATCTACATTTTTAACATATGTTTAGCATCTGTCGTGTCTTCACGATGAGTCTTCGCTGTGATGAAGAGTCCAGCCTTGTTTTTTTTTTTTTGTTCTGTCCAATAAAGTGTGAAATTACGCAGCGTGCGTGCCTGACAGCGGACGCGCGGCGCAGGGAGCGCAGCAGCAGCAGCAGCAGCAGCAGAAGAAGAAGACAGACAGACAGACAGACAGACAGACAGACAGCAGCGGAGTTGGTACGAACATCTTGGACTTCACAAACCAAAAACACCTCGACTGCTCTTCAGCTGCTCTGCTCTCAGACATGCCTCGGGCGCTCGCTCGCTGTTTGGGGGATTTACGCAGGACTTAGCGTCCGATCGCTGCGGAGAAGATGAGTAGACGTGGAGTAAACCGCGCAGGAGAAAGTGTGCCTTGCTTGGAGCTGAACGGATCGTGTGCCACAACATAAAACTCAGCGCATCAAGGCCAGCAGCAGCCAGTAGCACTAGTTAGCTCGTCGGCTAACGCTAGCCTGCTAACGTTACAGGTGTTTAGGCAGCAAATAAACAAAAATAACTTGTAGCTGTAGCTAGCTGGCAACAAGCTGGACTCTCGTGTCGTGTCTTAACGTTTAACATATTGTGCCTGTTATAAGCCTTTTAGTAAACGCCAAGTAGCAAGTATAACACTTAGCAACACTGTTATTAGCCAGTAGCTTTTTAGCTAGCCGCTGCCCCGTGTTTACAGCCGCAGCAGGCTAGCCTCACTAGCCGCCGAGCTAGCGAGTTAACTTTACGGCTACATGTGCTTATTTTCTTTTGTAGCTCATTTTTTTCGCAGTTTAAACTGGCTCGACCTCTAACCAACAGCGTGTTTTAGTGATAAACTTTACATTTGCAAGCCAGTTTGACTTTTCTTTCCCGCCGTGCCTGCCCTGGACTGACCCACCCACAAGGACTATCTATCCGGGGCCGATGCTGACAGTTCAGCCCGGAGCACGGCAACGCCAGGAGCCGCTACAGCAATGCAGCCCCAGCAGATATACGACTTTTCAAGTGAAGAGAACAGTCACAAATGGCGAGGCCTCTTCGTGCAAGCTTTACGAAAGGTAATAGTGAGTTGCACACACTAACCAGCTCTTATGATGTCTCTCCTTCAAAACACGCACTCCCATTCCGGAGTACTGATTTCATTTGCATGTTCACTTCACGAATCCAGAGTTTTGTCCCACGTTGCCAAAAAGTGCTCATATAAACATGAATAACATGAGTAAAAGGAACAAATCTCAGCACGTAACCTGCAGTAATTGTCCTTGAAAGTCTAACTGAAAGTGTTTGACGTTTTCGTGATCACTGATTATTACTGCAGACATTTTTTCTAATTTTGAAACTGCTGTCCTCATCTCCTGTGGCTGTTGACGTGCCTGTCAGCCTAGTTCCCCATAACGACCTTTTCCCACAGTGTGTTTGTAGAAGTTCAGTTGTGATCAGATTTTTACAGTGACACGTTTCAGGACTCTGATGGTAATACCTGTGAGGGTAAAGATGCTACCTCCTTGGTTGGTGCCTTGCAGCTGAAAGTCAGTGTCAAACATCATTTGATTTGTGTGTGAGTGTGTGTGGGTGTGTGTGTCTGTGGTGCCAACGTCTTTATTTGTTCCTCATTTTGCCTCACAGCAAAGATAGATAACAGTTTTGTTAAGTGCTGCTTACATGCCAGATTTTCGTCAAATTTTTCAAAGAAATACCACTTAATTCTCGTAAGCCTAATTGAAACTTTTGGGACAGCTCTTTGGTCAGCAGGACTGACCTGTATCAGTTCCTTTTTGACAGTCCCTCTCTTTCCCTTATCTTGCATCATCTTGGCTTCTACCTCTCGTTTCTAGGTTTATTTTCTGTTTTCTGAACTCCCCCTGCTTCTCACGATAGTGTCTATAACTGTCGCCGTTTCATAAAGTTACAAACCGCTTTAAGCTCTATACGCTGCTTCCCCTTCATTTCCCATCAGTTGTTTACATGCAACTGTAATTCTAGTTCATGATGCAACGGTACAGTATGTTAGGGTGGCAAAGCAAACAGTGCTGCTCACCTTGACCTGCAGGATGTTTGAGTTCACCCAAACAGCAGCAGCAGCAGCACCTAGTTTGAGCGGCACAAATTTATCCAGCCAGTTCACCATCAGTGTTTATGCCTCTATGATTCATTCCTTCTTACAATTATCTTATGTCTTGACAAAAAAACCACAAAGATATTTAAAAGAAAAATCTGTTGCTGAAGTTATATACGTTTGCACATTACACTTGTTAAAGTTGTTTATTAGACTGGGATATGTGCGCATCTTCCAAGTTTTATTACAAGCTCAGACGAACTCTGCAACAGAAGACAACACAATGGAGACAAACATTAGCAGAACATGTATTCATTGCTGTAGACCATTATTCATTTAATACACTTAATACATAAGTATATTTGATACTTATTATTATAACTAACCTTTTGTACTGTGTTTGTAGTTTAAGTACCTTATTTTGTAAGTAGATTTTGAACTTTTTTTATTTAGATATTAAATATTAAAATTGTCCATTTAGGGGGAAAAAAGACCCTAAATCTGGAATGTCAGCAACTTTATCAAATATTGTTCTGACTCAGACTTTTAATGTGTAATTTTAACCTACAGCGGTAACCAACTATGGAATTGGCCGTGTATCAACATCAGGTGTATAAATAACACCGGCTTTTCTCTGTCAGTTGTCCGTAGCACAGCAAAGGTGGTGTGATGAATCAGGTGAAACTGAGAGAGCAGGTGGTGGGCTGTGGTGCTGCAGTTTCATTGTCTCAACTTGTTACACAACTGCCGGAGGGAAAGCCTGTCAGAGATTGACGCAAGAGAGGTTTGTTATGGTTTTGACAAACTGTGACTCGCTGTTTTTCACAGCTGTCCACTGGGGGAAGGGGGTGTATGTTTCTGGTTAGAAGGAGCAGCGGTGGGTGACTCCACCCCTGAGAATGGTTTAAATTGTTGTTTAGAGGCAAGATTAAAGGAAATCTGTTCCTCTTCAGAGCTGGGGCAGGTATGTAATTGTGTGATCATGTCAGGTAGTTTCAGATGTGTCATCTCCAGCCGGTGGTTGATCACTTGCAGAGTTGCCTCATAAATGAGATACATATGGCACTGATGACCAGCTACAGCTTATATTTACTTAAGTTCATGTGAAACCAGACTGATGATACGAGGGACAAAATGATGAGTGCATTCACACAAACTATTTTGATAATCAACAAATGTTTGGTCGGTGAACTTCAGTTCATCAAAAGTGATGATCTGCTGCTTTTCTTTGTTTTATATCATTGTTGCATATTCTTGCATTAGGGACTGTTAACCAGACACAAAACATGATTTCAGAACCGGTATTTGAATTCATTTTTTATTTCTCACAAAACATTAATAAAAAGATAAGTAACTAATCATTTGCTACTGAACTGAATAAGCATTTAAACACTGAATACTGTGGTCGTTTCATGCACATCTGTGATGATGAGGTGCATGGTACAGGTGTGGAGCACATAAGGTTTAGTGTTCCTGTGGCTCAAGAGATTTGGCCTGGTGCCTGACTGCATGCAGGGGGTGAGCTTCACCACAATAAATGTCTAAATGTATAGAGCAGGGGACATCCTGTGCATGAACGTCTTCAGTTAGTCAGCGACTAGTAGAGCTTCACACGATCTTCTGCAAAGTGACAGTGTAATATAAAAGCCCATTAGTGCTGTGATTGGTTGGATTGTTATACTGTATAGTCTCTTATTTATTTTTTGCTGTAGTGCTTAAGATTTTGGAGTGGCAGGCCACCGTGGAGAGGCATTATCAGTTGAAACGCTATGGTTTGTACTGTCCTGCAGTGAACTTCAGTGTCCACTCTTCAGATCTGGCAAGGCTTGTTGTTCATGTTGCGGCATCTCAGAATCAGAATAAGCTGCCAACACATGCATGGAATTTGCTTCTGATCATTGGTAGCTCTAAAGGACAGTACATGTCAATTTCTTTTTTCTCCACTATTCCAGAAAACACCAGAAAAAAATAACTATTCATGGAAAAAGTAGATCATTTCCATATAAAGGTTTATAACCCTTAGATGAAAGGAGCTTGTCTACTATAATATAACAGTAAAGTGTTGCCTTACCTTATAATGCCACCTGTAAAAGCATAAAGCTTAACCTTCCAGTCTTATGTAGCTCACACATCCTGTGTCGTTGATGTTCACCGTCACATTTCTTTGTCTCCTGGCTGACTCTGCATGTCCTGGCTATTCTTGATCACTTCTGCTTGTGCCCGGTGCTTTGCAAGAGCGTCATTTCGCCCTCCGACATGCTAGCGTTAATAATAACTGTGCATTCCCCGAGTCTGCTGTTTCACTTGCACCGACAGAAAGGCCAGAGCTTTGCTGGGTACAGTTTCATTCCATTGCCATGTTGAGTTAACTTGGAGCTGTGCTGCTGAGTTCACAGAGCTTCGTTGCATGAGGTGCAGGCCAACATTTAAAGTCAAGATTGGTCAGGTTACAAGCCAGCTTTGTTTTTGTGCGTGTGTTGCCTCTTTTATCCTTTCAACATGAGTAGTCAGTTGAATTTTGACAAGGTGACTTTTCTGCAAGTTAATGAAGAGCTGCCACTTTGATTTAGGCTAGAATCAAACACAGTGATTATTACACACCTTCACTTGATTCCTCTGCTGTAAAAGGTCCAAACATATGTCAGAAATATAATACCTAGATCTCCTTAGGTTCATTGCTGCTTGGCAAAGTTGCTCTAATGTTGCCCAGAGCTTCTTACAGCTGAGATTTTATTTTCACTTTTGCTTGATCAGATCAGATTAGAGTTCTTGATTATAAAGCCTTTACAACAAAAATGCAGAAGTACTGGCGGATTCAGTCACAAGTCAAAGACATCCATAGGAGTAGAAAAATAATAATATAAGAATTGCAGTAAAAAGATGTGATTTTTAAATTAGTTGGGTAAAATCAGATTGCGTTATGGTGTGCTTACTATTCCAGTGACGCTGGCATGACCAGAAACCGGTCTTGCTAAGTTCAAATACATTAATTTATGGGTGTGAGTTTATTTTTGTCACTTTTATCTATCTCATCTTTCACTTGTCATAAAGTGGGTAAAGAGACTTTTACTTGAAGAAGGTGACTGACGTTTTGACCTAAGGCAGCGCTACTGTGCACTAACCTGACAGCATTACACACTGAAAGAAATAAAAGAGAAATATCACTGTTGTCTCAACAACTCCACGTTTTTTAAATGGAATTCCTTCAAAAGGACAGAGTTCCCTGTAGCTGGCAGCGTCTTCGAACAGGAAGTAAATATCCTTATAATAATATAGGCAGACACTGTGCTGATTGTAACCTTGATTTGATCGTGCCTGCTTTTAGAACAGCGGCGTATTTTGGCCCGTATGGCTGGAGTTTGACATGTGGTGTGAGCACGGTCGCAGTGCTCGATTAAGCACTCGATCAACCAAAAATCTCTGCTCCTGGACAGGTGATTGGATCAGATGGATACAAGTTGGATTACTGGCATGTCAGAAATGTTGGCCTGTTTGTTAACAGTGAGGACACAACCATCATGAATACAGTGTGAGCTCCTCACTGCAGCTGATTGGCTGACTCGTATATTATGACAATATACAATTATGCAATAGAACTCATATAAAAATTCATAACCAGATAAAGATATATATTAAGTATTAGAAAAAAAACATGCAAACCAATTCCCAGCTGTGAAAATTGTGTCTGTCTACAGATTTAAGCTGCAATGGAAACTGCTATCTCCCTGCATCCTCATGGTTCTTTGCCATATGGTGTGCCACAGGCAAAAGCTTTTTGCAGTGTCTGAGTCTGGGCTTTGATTGTACTTTTGTGACTCTCATCTGTTCACGTTGTCTTGACTGTTCTGAGTCCTTCTTCAGGATTTCTGGAGTTGGTGGAGTTCTCTTTTAGTACTAAGGTCAGACAGACCTCAGGAGACAGAGATCAGTAATGATATAGTACAACAAAGGTCCCAGACCAGACTTTAACTTGGATGTTGTAGTTCATGGTCTGTGCATCAACCCCCAGGCAACCAGGACACACCTGTCTTCATCTATTATGTCATTATATTGTGAGCAAGGATGTATTATAATCTGCAAAGACAAAGTTTGAGAGTAAACAAGATCATTCAAGCAAAAATGCCAAGACTAGTTTGGTGCTTATATGCTTGTGTTACAGTAAATATGATATTGTTTTAATCAGGGATTATACTGTACAGTGTTTCTGATATGTTGTAGACAAAATGATTAGACAGTAAGTGGAACAGTAATCAGCAAACCTTACAAAGTTAAAGGCTGCTCTGAGTGACCTTTACTGGTAGCTGCTGTTTGGCAGATGTTAATTTCTGCTTGTATGAGTTCAAGTCAAATAAAAAAATATATAAATATGTAAGGAAAAAACAAAACAATTAAGACTTCCAATAACACCTCTTCATTTACCATTGAATAATAAATAATAGTAGTAGTAGTAAAAAAGAAACTGATATAATCTGGACCCTGCTGATCACGTGCAGCACGTCATTACTGTAATACTTCATCTTGTTGTGTGTTGATTGGAAACAGTGTTCCTGGTAACAGGTTGTGCTTCCTGTGCACCAGCCCAGGGCCATCCGCAGAGAGGAGCTGATTAACACACAGGTTCCACTCCCTTCCCATGATATTGAATCAGGTCTGCGAACATCAGCTCGTCCTCAGATGGGGTTCAGAAGGAGGATGGGTGGATGCGTGCTGATAGGGGTCACTGGGTCAGGTCAGCCTGCGGTCACAGCGAGGCCACGTGCTTTCGACAGCAGGACGGCACGTCCTTCAGCTATTGTCTCTGTGATCTGAAAGTGAGGAGAGCTGGCTGACGGTCAGAGGAGTGTGTGTGTGTGTTTCCTTGCTGCTGTATCTGTGTGTTTGTCATGTACAGTATACATTGGTGCATGTGTTTTTTCTGCATCTGCTCGTGTGTCTAAAGGATTATCTCGCTCTCTTTGTCTTTGTGTGTGTGTGTGTGTGTGTGTGTGTGTGTGTGTGTGTGTGTGTCCGCTGCCTCAGAGTTGATCTCTGCCCTATGGTTCCCCAGACAGTCTGGTTGTAATGGCAGATGATGTCATGGCATGAATCACAAACAGTGACACATGGTTGGGTATAATAACATGCCCTACCCCCACCTCTCCACCACACACATACACACACACACACACCAAAGCCACATTACCTGCAACCTGAGCCTGATGCAGCTCCATATACACAGCCAGGAGAATAATCAATCGAATTAGAAATGTTAACCCTGTATTATCACCGCCCGGTCTCTATTATTACCTCCAAGCTTTCTGTTCTTTTACCACCAGCAGCACACACAACAACACCTGATCACTCTGGATGTTACAGTTGAGACGCACAGGATATATTTTTACTACACAAAGCTCAGGCGTGTGGCACCTTCTGTTGAAACGGGATGCAAGCTGATTAAAAAGCTGCCTGTGTACCACAGACTTGCATCTCTATTATCTGCTGAACATTACATTTCTACACAGATTTTACTCCTCTCTGTGTGTGGCCACTCTACAGTAAAAAATGCTTGACGGAAACAGATTTGTTTCAGTTTCCATGTCTCATTTTAATGACGTTGCATTTTGGAGCATTAAAATCTTTTGAGGTAAAACGCCTGTGGTTTGAATATTTGCATAAAAAGGCTGTGTGCGCTTTTTCCACTTGAACACCGAGATTTTTCCCTTAACTTTCGGTCGTAGGCTGCAAAGTCTGCTCCACTGTTTCACTTAATTTCTCACTAATTTTAGTGAGATGAACCTCAGCACGTTAAACTGTCAGGTTTAATATAACGTGCACTTATGTTCTTGTAAAATTTACGTACTTGGTCTCTGATGTGATGGCTTCAAAAAGATGCAAAAGTTGCACAATCTCTTGAATTATGTTTTGTAGGAGGATCATTTGTTCTTTAAGCAAAGCACTGTTTGTTTAGCTTGTTTTTGGATTGGTTGTAGGAAATCACATGGTCTACGTGTTTCACTTTTGCTTCGACCAGAGATGCTTATTGTAAGGCTGTTATTTGATTAGTTGATTGATCTACTGTTCGTCTTAGTTACTTTTTAAGAAAAAACACTGTCCTTCTTTTCCAGCTTTTCCAGTGTGACAGTTTGTTTCTTGTCTCTTTTATTCTCTACCAAAAACGACTATTTGGGACTTTGCACAGGAGAAATTTAATCATTTAAATAGTAGGAAAAACAATCTGCAGATCTAATTCACAATTAAAAAACACTAATTATACGTTAAGCAAGATGTATTTACTTGTATCAAAATTAGAGCTGCGGGTAATGATTCTTTAAAATTAATTTCACTGCTCAGTTTCTCACATTTCGCTCCGCCAAAAGTGTCCACAAATGTCCGAAACCCAAAGATCCTCAGAGTTCTCTCATATATGGCACAAACACCAGTCGGTACATCTAAGAAGATGGAACCAGTTAATATTAAGTATTTGCTTGACAAATAACACAAAATCGTTCACAATAGAACATTTTGGTGGTGAAAGTAGTTACTGATAAATTCTCTCTTTTGTCTCGTTGATTGATCACTGCAGCTCTAATAATAATTATCAACAGTTTTAATGAGCAGGTAAAGTATTTCAACGCCTGTTTAGTGATGCTGCAGTGCTGCTGGAATATAATCATTGGTGTAATCTTAAGGAAAGATGCGGGGAAAGGCCTGTGTGTAGTTGGGTATTTCTGCAGGATACACAGAAAGCTGCTGTAGACCTGGTAGTTTTCATCTGTCTGTGAACCCTGGTTTTGGCTCTGCTCCAGTCTGTGTGAGTCTGTGTGTAGTATGAGGCTGCTGCTGCCGCCGCCGCCGCCGCCGCCACCGCCTCCGCCTCCTCATACACATCAATATCTTTCAGTCTGCCACTATGATCTGCTCTCCCCGGGGGCTTCGCTCTGTGTCGGTAAAGAACAAGGCAGAAGGGGGAAGATGGAGGAGGGAAAGTGAGAGTGAGCGAGCGCTGGTGCTTCCTGTACGCTGGCCTTTCCCTTCGTAATGGAACTGGCTGATGAAAACCTTAACATGGCACATGCATGAAAACTTTGTGTATGACTAAGATTGTTTTGGTTCACAGGGAAAATAACTAACAGTTAATTTCTTTATCGCTTCATCTCTAGATTCTGTTTGGAGACAGTAGTGTATAAAAATAATTGGCGTTAACTTTCTTAAATCTTGTTTAAGATGTTTTCAGCATTGTTCACAATGTTTTCAGTGATATACAGATTAGTAAAAAAACCACCAAATTTGAGAAGTGGTTCTTTAGTTTGACTCACATTGACTTTTTGCTGTTTTCGTATTAATTGATTAAGTTGTTGGCTTGTAAACTTCTGTTGCTTTTCTAACTGACTGATGAACATTTGAGCAGCTGATGTTTTGAACTGAAAGCTTCACATTTAGCAGTTCCACTGCTATTTTCTTCACTTGATTACTTTCGCTTTGCTTGCATTATTGCATTATTTCACCGTCTGTATTAGATATTACGTCCATCACCCATTAGGATCAAGTTTCAGTACAACCGTAAACACTCTGATCTGCAGTCGTACCTGCACATGGCCCCGCTCTGCTTTCAATCGTCAATTTACACGTCCTCATCAAGCAGAACTGACAGATTCACTGAGAGCAGCTCACTGTCAGGACAACAAAGATTCAGCCAGTCAGATCAATTCAAATTATTTTTTTTAAAGAGTTTTACCTACTTAGTTTAAATCAGCTAGAGCCACAATAATGATTATTTTGATTAATTACCTAGTCTTGTAAGGTGTTTTCTTAATTAATTGATTAATATTGAGTTCCATTTTCGGGCAGTACCCACTATATTTGTGGCATTTCTGTTGAAATAGTTATGTAAGCTGTTAACAGTTTTGTTTCATATTATTCCAAATCCCAAATATATTTCATTTGCTGTCATAGAAGACGAAGAAGACAAAAGAAAAAATATGCACATTAATGTACTAGATGTCAGTGCTTCATGATCAATAGATTATGAAAATGGTTTTATGTTTTATTTTATATTTTGTTTGGGATGCACATATTTCCACTGCATGTGTTGGCGGATAAAGCATCCATAGCAGCAGCTCACCTTGGTGTCTTTGTAGCAGTCTCACATGTCCATGCATTGTATTTGAATTAAATTCCTGCTCCATTTTTTTAATATAAAGTGACAAATGTATTTGTGTTGCTGAGGCCCATCCTGACATTGTTGGAGACAGGCGACACTTGTTGAATGTGGGCCTCTCAGAAACGGGCCAACTATTCTGTGAATGGAGTCAGGGGAAACCCCCGTAGTTTCAGTGCGGTGACTCACTGCTCCTGGTGTCCTGTGGTATTTGGTCAAGTGCCTATTTGCGGTTGACAGGATCTATCTCATAATGTACTTCTGCTTTGATATATATTTTTCCAAGTAGAGTTAAAAATTGCGGCTTATTTATAACGGTTAGGTCTTGTGAGTGTGCATCAAAACAGAAATGACGTAGAGAAGCACAAATGAGGACAAGTTGTGGCTTCAGATTTTCCAGCTCCTCTTGCTTTAAAAAACGTCTGAATGTTGCTAATGAATCAGAATGTGAAACCAGAACCCATTTAGGAGACGGGGTCCTTTATAATCCTCCACGGGTGACTTTTCTACGTCTCCTCTTTTCTTAGATTTACGATTTTATCTGAAAGTAGAGAGACAGAGGGGAAATCCTGCCTGTTGCTGCATCTCTGTTAAGTCAGAGCAGAAGAATGCACGAAGCCCGGTCTGCACTGAACTTTTAACTCTCCTCTCACATTCCTTAATCCGGGTGCAATGTTTTGTCATCATAACGCCCCGCGTTACTATATACCAGGGTAATTCCATCACTACCATGTGAATAGACCCCACTTTTGTGAGTGGAAAATAAATTTAGTTTGCTCTTTTTCTTTGTTTTATTTTCTGTCCACCTCTATCCTCTTGTTCTTTCCCACAGCTTTTTTTTCTCCCTCTTTTCTCCCCCTTCTTTGGGTGTTATAATAATATCTTAACTGACAGCATTCCTGTAAGAAGGCACAGCCTGAATGACGACAACTTCTTTTTGGAGGGTGGCTGGGGGGCGTGCTTCCCTTTCCACTTGTGAAGCCACACCTTCTCTGCTGTCTAAACCTAAAACCACACCTTCTGCCAGGCTGATTCCACCTTCAAGAGCCCCACTACTGCGGAAACCTGGCTGGCAACAGACTAGAGATTTGAATACATGTGATATTTTTCCTTTTTATGGATATAATATCTGACAGACTCATTGTTCCTCAAGCATCCTTCAGACTAAACTTGAAGGCTAAAATACTGCTTTGATTGAAAGTGGGCTTTTCTGTCGTGTACAGCCTCATTATACAGAAAGATGCTAGTGGATTTGTGTGCTGCCCCAAACTTACAAATCATTTAAAAGTGTCTGCAGATAAAATGTTCTACGTCCAGTAGGTTTTTCCAGCGGGTATCTATGAATTTCTATACATTAAAAACAAATATCCAGGACAGAAACTAGCTTGAGATGTGAAATGTTATGTAGTAAACAGTTGTTTTCAAATAGAATTTCTATCTTGGCTGGGGCAGTCCCTGTCTCTGAACACCTCACAACATAGATGAATTACACTCATGACAATCTGCACAGCCACTGAACGCAGCACACTATAGCAGCTGCTGATAGACCGCTAACACTATGATGTTACTGCTTTAGCTAAAACTAACATACAAATGCAAGACAGGTCCTCATACACCGATAAATAAACACATCAATATCATTTCCATGATATTGTTTTGAATTTGGAGGCGTCATTGATTACAAGAGAGAGGGAGAGGGAGAGGCGAAATGTCTCAAACAGGCTAGCAGCGAGCTTGGGCGGGGAAGAGGTGAGGTTGGTGTCACGGTTCAACCACGACACGACCCCCGCCTTTTCCTTGCCCAACCCAAGACCGTGGACACATGTGTCTCGGTTTCATAACTGTTACACGTCTAGTAGCTACCCGAGAGATCTAGATGGCAAACAAACACTGTGGCGTTTAGTATATATGCACACTGTGGTGCTGCAGAGCACCATCCACACGTCCCTCACTTGTGATGTTGGATCAACAGGAAGGAAAATGTATTAAATAAACCTTAACAACCTTCTATAGAAATGTAAAGAAGGTTTACACCAGCTAAAATTCAACCACCTGCCGCTATTATATTACTCTGGCAGCTACAACAAGCTACAAGCTAATGGTCAACGGCAGTTTTATATGAAGGCATAAAAATATGCATTAGTTTACATCTATTTGCTAAAGAAGACAATCAGTTTTTACCTCACAACGTGCTGCGTTGCGTATCTGTCACTTATCTTTTTTCTTATGTTTGCCTTTTAGGTACAGAAGCAGGTCCATCCGAACCTTATGGCGAAGGAGGACGCCCTGCAGCACATCGAAGAGCTGATCCTGCAGCTGCTCAACATGCTGTGTGTGGCCCAGCCGCGCTCTGTGCAGGACGTAGAGGTGAGGCCTCTCCTCTTGCTCCTAGTTTTCCTGTCGTCAACATAAACCTGACAAAGTGAATAGGAATTGAAGTTAAATTATAACCGTAACTGGTTGCAATTATCTTTTCTTGCACTTGTGCTTACTGCTTATTTTCCAGTTGGGAAACATGTGCTACCACAACAGCATTCCACATAAGTAGTTTATTACTTTTTTGCAGTGCATCAACTAACTCCTGAACTTAAGTGTAAAGATAACTTTCCCTCTTTCAGGAACGTGTCCAGAAAACGTTTCCCCATCCTATAGATAAGTGGGCAATTGCAGATGCCCAGTCAGCTATCGAGAAACGCAAGAGGAGAAACCCGTTACTTCTCCCTGTGGACAAGATACACCCACTGCTCAAGGTAGAGACTCCCGAAGACCTCTTCATCATCTGAGTCACAACTTTGTAAAAATGCTGTAACTTTATCTAAGTGTCGTCAAATTTTATTATACTTAAATATGATATTGTTTACTAGAGGTCGTAAATGTTTTCTAAGGCTGTATGTTTACACAAGTCAATTGCTTGGAAACATTTATAATCCAATTCAGCATACTGTTTTGACAGCTTGTTTCAGACTAATTAAATTACCCTGAGCTGGTCTGGGTCTTCATTCAGACAGACACTAATAATAATTTTAAACTGCTGATTGACTTCCCTGTAATACTTAACTTTTTTTTAATTGAACAGGAGGTTCTGGGCTATAAGGTGGACTACCATGTGTCCCTCTACATCGTAGCTGTGCTCGAATATATATCTGCAGACATACTAAAACTAGCTGGAAACTATGTCGGTAATATTCGGCACTATGAAATCAGCCAGCAGGACATCAAGGTGTCCATGTGTGCAGACAAGGTGAGTTTTTGTGAGTAAAGGGAAAGCCGTCACTCATGCACAGTTCAGTAGATGCAGGTTTTGTGAAGCCTGTAAAATCTAGAGTTGATGAGGGATGAAGAAATATATTTTTGTTGTCTCTGACTGAATGATTCTGCTGTTTACTTTCAGGTGTTGATGGACATGTTTGACCAGGAGGAGGACATTGGCCTCATGTCTCAGTGCACAGAGGAGCCGTCGTCCTCTGGGGAGCTGACGTACGACGACCTGGTGAGGCTTGAAATCGCAGAGGAACGGCAGTATCTGCGGGAGCTCGACCTCATCATCAAAGTGTTCCGGCATCACTTCCTGTCCAACCCCAAGATCTTCACGCCCCAGGTGAGAGTGACAGATGAAAGGTTCATATATCATGTGGCTGCATGTGCAGTGTTTACCTGTGAGAGGGATGGCACGAGGATGCTTTGTGGGAAGAAAGAAAGGTGGAAGCAGTGTTTAAGATGCTTCAGATTTTAAGATGCTACACTGCATACATATTCTATCATCTATGATTAAAGAGCACTGACCTTTCTGACGGATGACCTGACAGTCAGGATAAAATCATCCTCTGTGGCAAAGCTCCTTTAGAGAAGCCAGTATGTCCATGCCTGATAAAAAGCCTCCAACAGTTTTGTACCATCTTCTGAGGCACCACCCGTTCTCTGACTCAGCAAGTTAACCAAATACACAAATTACTGATCATACTGTGTCTAATATGGCAGTTAAGGGTTTTAAATTCCCTGAAAGAGAAAGCAAAAGTGTGAGTAGCAGTAGGGAGTTGAACATTGGGTGCATGGGTTGTGAAGAAGTGAATGGAAAGTTGATTTTAATGGGCCCCTGTGGTTTTGCATATTTTGGGTTGGGTAATTTGTGGTATCATTTGGGTGAGGAGGCTAAACCTTTGTGAGGCCCAGTGGAATGCAGAACATGTAATTATGTTGAGACAGGGACAACATCTGCAGCCCTCACCAAAATAACCTCAATTATGTCTGTTGAAATGCGGCATAATCCGAAATTACTCCGAGATGTCAAGGAACTGTTACTGTCAAATAACGACACACTGATCCTCTATTTAGACTTAGCAGTCAGTAATCACTGTGTGCTATTTTAGGCTTCTCATCTGCTTGACTAATGATTTCCTCAGGCAAATAGAGCTTGTTGTTGTTGTTTAGAGTTTGTTCTCGCCACTTTTATTTATCCAGGAGAGGGAGGTTGGCCAAGAATGGGAACAACACCCTGCTACACGCTCATGTGGTTCGACACATTCAATGTGTTTACATGCACTTAAGTAACCTGCTTATTGTCAGTTTTCTGTGGTAAGATTTCTTTTTAAGGTTATTTAAAGAAAAGCGTTCAGCTTTCAAAATCTGACAGCCTGGGCACCCCTCAGACAAACCTGAGACAACTTGGTTTACATGGACTTTGTTTGCATTTTGGCAAATTAACACTGTTTAAAAAGGTAGAGTGGATTGGCAATTAGCAGATCATGTTTGCAGTGCACCCAGTAATGTTTAGACACTTGTCACTGTATTTCTATGTTAATTAATCAATTTCTGAATGTTCATTTATGATGGGGAGTCTGTTGCTGCGCTTTTCCATATTTTCTGTCCTATCAGACTGAGTTAAGACACTGAGGAGGACAGATTTTTACACTGTGACAAGTGGTGCTACAGGTAATTGTCTCCATGGCCTCTGTCACAGCCTTTACTGTAGTTCCAACTACTGCGTTGTTTTCAGAGTATCAGCACCTTATTCAGCATTTTTGCCTCAGACCTGATTCACACACACACACACATATAGATATATATATATAAAAAAAAAAATGTATCTAGCACTTAACAACGCCTTAGCATGTTTTGCTTCTTGACAAGTTGTATCTTATCAGGGCTCTTAGTTGGAAGTAA
>JAUYWH010000014.1:4370965-4457616 GCA_034779795.1 Ctenopoma multispine | reverse complement strand
AATTTGCTTGTGTCTCCTTGTAAGTCGCTTTGGATAAAAGCGTCTGCCAAATGAACTAAAGTAAAGTAAAGTAAAGAAGACCTCTTTTTCTCTCTCAAGTTTAAAAAAAATGCTCTAACAGATTTACAGGAACCTTGGTGACAAATCAAGCTATTGAGAAGAGAAGCACGATGATTTCTTGGTCATGTAGTTGCTGAAGCACGATTTTTACGAGCATGAATGTGCTTCAGTAAGACTTTCGACAGGAAATGTATTTCTGTGGTGGCAATGTGGTGGAATGAAAGGAACGTTCCCCAGTCATACTTGTGCATTCTTGCATCCAAAATAGTTTGACTAAAATTAAAACTGAAACTCAAATAAAAAATTTAAAAAAAGTCACAGCTGTGTTACTTACTAGACGTTCTGATTTCTGCATGGAACCATATTTGATCATGTTATTACTGCATTAATGCAATCTCGGATTTTGTGCCTTTTTTTTCCCATTTACTCAGTTTTTTTGTGCATGTAAACATAGAATTACATGTACAAATACATGAAATACAAGACAATAAGTCTTCAAGCGGGCTGAACACATGTTCAGTGAGACCCTAAGAAAGTACCAGTCACCAATTTTGCAGAGCACTTCTGTAACATTGTTTAACTCACAAATGATCACATTAAACAAGCTAATTAGCCCGTCTACCAACCACAAACCAGCAGCTCTCACAAGCCTACCTTTCCAACCTCTAAGCGACCTGCCTGTGTTGTGTTGTTGTAGGATGTGGAGGTGATCTTTAGTAACATCCTGGACATACACGAGCTGACGGTGAAGCTGCTCGGACTGATCGAGGATGCTGTGGAGATGACTGCTGATGGCAGCCCTCATCCATTGGTGGGAAGTTGTTTTGAAGATCTAGCAGAGGTAAGAAACCTAATAACTGGTCATTTGAATTGCTGAGTGAACAATATCCGTGCACGATTACGATGTCACTTCCAGTATTTTACAATACATTTTCCCATCTGCATACAACAACCAATTTAACTGCACTTTTTCACATATTATTCTTTTAATGTGAGAAACTTTGCTTTCTCTGGATGCCTGAATAAATTTCACGAGACACATTTTTGAAAATGAAAAGTAATGCTAATAAATATCTTTTAACAAACCTATAAATAAGTCTGTCTTGTCTACAGGAGCAGGCGTTTGACCCCTATGAGACCCTCTCTCAGGACATCCTCAGCAGGGATTTTCACGAGCACTTCAACAACCTGATGGCACGACCAACTGTAGGCCTCTACTTCCAGGTAAGACATTTCAATCTGTCTTTTTTTGCGTCTTTGTGTGTTAGGTAAAACTTTGTGACAGTTAATTGCAGCACTGAGGGTTTCAAAATTCCCAGTTGTTTTATCTCTCTATTCCATCTGTCATTCCGCAGTGTACACTTTCTTACAAATAAAAAAAAAAAATCTTTGTTTTTAACATGAAGGTACAAGTGGGTCATTCATGTGTTTACACTGAGCAAACGGTGTTCCTGTTTTGCTTTGAAGTTAACCTGGTTGCCTGGTGGAATTCCTCCCAGTACCGTTTGAGGGCATGTCATGACATATTCAGCCTCCTGTGTACAGTTTATTCACTGCTGCCGCATTGTTTTATTTGGACATTCCTCACAAGAATAGCATTGAATTATGCTCGGTGGGGTGCAGTTTGGCAGCCTTTGAAGACAAAATATTTGCTAGTGTTTTCTCAGGCCAAAGACCAGCGAGTATGACAGCTCACATGAAGCGACATCGGAGCTCCAAAGTCACAACAGTGTTTACAGCATGAGGCAATTTTGTGCTGTCCTTTTCAGGTTTTTCAACACCAAAGTCCCATTTTGTTAAGTAGACATTACGATTTGATGTAATATAACTGCTCTATACAGCTTCCTGCTGCGTTACTGTTGTTGTGAGGTCATAAACAGCTTAACCGCCTGACAGTCCTCCAGCCCTGCTGTACCTCACGTTGAGCCCTTGCTGTGTTTACCCTCGAACCACCAGTCGGCCGGAGTTGGATCAACACCACTGGCACTGTCCTGATTACCCACACCGAGTGTTTATTTTCATAAACTCATTGTGTGGGAGAGGCAGAGAGGGTTCAACAGTTAAAAGTCCATTGCATGTTTTTTCTAGCAGTGTTCCTGAAAAGCAGTAGCAGTATGTGACATACAACAGACTAAGAGACCTGTAACCGGAACGAAAAGATCAATTCTCTTTTTAGATTTTATTCATCCAACATAAGATAGCTGACAGAAACATCTCACCCCAGGGTCTAATTAGTTTCTGTTCAGGAGCTTTTTCATACAGTCTTCCTCAGCAGTCTTGAGTTTTACTGGTTGTCGCAGAATGAGTCATTTCCTATTTTTCCCCAGTGCATTATGGCGTAAAAGTAGAGACTGAACTATAAATATTATTTACAGATCAATTGTTTTGGTGTCAACATGGATAAGAAGTTCTTAAAGTGGTCATAATTTGTGCAATAGGTGAAGTAATAAGATTAATTGATTACAGATGCACTTTATATGACAGAATGTTACATGGTTTGTGTATGAGTATTGTGGAAATCCAGAAACTGGTATTTACAATGTTGCTTTGCCAAATCCATTTAACTCTGCTCTACTGTACCACCAGCATGGTGGTACATGAGTGTTTTGATCATCCGTGGTCCCAGGGGCAGATGGTGTAATGGTGTCTCTCCAGCCTCCCCTGTTAAACCTGCTCCTGCCCTGTTTGTGCACTGTTGCCTAATCTTATTTTGGAATCTCTCGCGTTCACTTGTGTTTCATCTCAGTTCTAGTGGATGTTTGTCTCCTCATTGCTTCACCTTCTTTTAACAACAAGAACCTGGTATAAATAGAACACATTTGCTGTAAACCTCTGCAATGGCATCTCAGTGACTCTCCTCTACCTCTTCAGCTTTTGTCTCATGTGCTTCATCTTTCTGACTCCATCCTTGTTGACTTTCTCCCTCCCACCCTCTCTGCCAAGGAGATGTGTCTGTGGAGCACTCAGCCCCTGCGCTCTGCAGCATCTGGTATTGTGGGTAAATTACATCGCCCTATAAAAATAGAACAGGCAGCCACACTGCAGGCCATTTTTCTCCTGGGGAGGTGGAAGAAGAAGGGGGGGCAAGTGACCTAAGGCTCATTTAATGTTGAAAATAAGCTGTGAATTAAGACAACAAAAGACTGCGACATGGGTTCAAGCAGCCCTGTGCAGAGGGAACATGTTGTTCTCATAGTTAATCTGCACCTTATTCTTAGCGTGTTTATTTTTAGGCTTCTACCAATGTGCATCACCCTCCTGGAGAGACTGAAGTATTTACGTTACCAGAGTTATACAGAGCCGATAAACTGCAATGTACAGATGACATGTGCTGTATCTGTGATAGGACAGTATCAGCCAATTATGTTAGTAGTTCGTAGAGTGCATGTACAATTTTCCAGTCTCACTGACTTCAGCCACTTTACAAGCGAGGTAAATTTAAACAAATGAAATAACTTAAATGTGTCTGCGTTGCATGATTACTACCAGAGGAACTATCAGAAATATCTGTTCTCTTCACTCTGTAGTACTGTATTAAGTTGCTGTATCTTTAGGAGTAATGTTAGTGTTTGAAATTGGCATCTTCACTTCCAATATCCTCTCACTTTGACCATGCGCTTCACGAGACGAGACGATAAATGGTGCTGGGTTCATGACACGAGATGATATGTTAACACTATTTTTATGAAATCTTCAGTGACAAAATACATGACTGTAAAATAATGTTTTATTTGACTCTCAAAATGCAAAACGGTGCAGGTGGATTTTTTTAACTAATTGTCTCTCTTCCTGAATATCAATTATCATCTGCATGAAAAATAATAATCAACAACTGCAAACGGTTTTGCCACAAACTCTCCTGTGTGATTGAGTCTTTTCAGACTATATAATTATGTATGAACTATGCATGAGCCTCTAATTCCTAACTGAAGCTGTGTGTGACCTTCCCACTGAACTCCTTTCTACAAATTGAACATAAAAATAAAAACAGTATAAATAACACATTATGTTTGCAGGTTTATTTTTTCAGCTTTAAGGAAAAAGATGATTCCTCTCGTTATAGCCTTGACTCTGACGTTTGACTGTGGAAGTTGAGGCGCAAAAGCATTTGTCAGTGTTTCAGTGTTTCCTTCTTAGCCAGATCATGATTATTACTAATCTAAATGTGTTTGCAATTTGTAGACCTGCAATATGCTGACATATCAATAGCATGATCTAAACTTGGGTCATTGTTCCCCAGCTGCCCATCACAGTACATCAGGCAGCTGATGTCCTTCATTTACATGCACACAAACCCTCTTCCTCTCTTTCCCTCCCCTGCCTTCTCCCTCCGTGCAGACTGTGTGGCCACTGCTGTGGAGTTTGAGTACTAGCATATTGATTCTGAGTCGTCTATCAGGGGAACGGGAGAGTTAAATGGATGCCGCGACAGCCCCCTCTCCGGTTACCCTACAGCCCTACTCAGTCAACCGCTTGTTCTTCCCTCCCTACATCACTCTGCAGCCTCTTGTCTCATCCAATTCGGGCTCATTTATAAACCCACACTTAGGCGTTTTGATTTTCAGTATTTTTAATGAGGCATATCGCCGTTTCAGTTTCATTAGTTAGTTAGTTTGTTTTAAAGTCTGGGACTCATTGTGCCTGTCACTCTTTCACATTTTTGTTGTTGAAGGCACAAATAAAATAAGATGCATCTTTACGGTGGATTATACTGACAGGTTTAAACACAGCAAGGCATCTATTCCACTTACTTGGAAGTGAAAATGAAAGTTAAAGACAATATTTTTTTGTGCTGCTTATATTGTGCATTTTGTTGAATCAAAGTAAACATTCTCTTTTCGTAAATGCTAATTCTTGGATTTTTGAAGCAGGTTGGTTCAAATATGTTAATAATTTCTTGACACTGATCCATCACTAACCACTCTCATGTGTCTTTGTCTCCAGTCAGTTGCAGAAGGCTTCAAAGAAGCCGTCCAGTATGTTTTTCCCCAGCTGATGATGGTCCCAGTATACCATTGTATGCACTACTTTGAGCTACTACAGGTACGTCCTTGCATATACACAATTCTAATCAAAGATATCATTTTTTTTTACTGTGGTTAATGTTTAGTCCTAAACATATTTTCTTTTGTTCATGATTCAAAACATGTCTACAGAAGCTTTTGCCACAATTTCCCTCAGAACAGGCAATGTGACCTTTTGATGCTCGATTAGCTATTAACCATATCATATGTCTCTAAAACGTCTGAAAATAGATACACTGGTCTGGCATTAAAAACTGTACATGCTTGTACAGTAAGGCAGATTTTCTATTGAACATTGATACAGCAGACATTTTTATTTGTAACAGAAAAAAACACATTACAAATAACATCAACATTGACTCATTTCCAGTCAGTTCCAGTTAGTGTCCCAGTAAACTGGTAGTAAAGTGTAACAGCTCCTTGGAACTGGCTCTCCTGTGCTATTCGTGCTATGACATGTCAAAATGTCTTTATGTATTTTGTGCTCTACCGTAACAATATATCTGATGTGTGAATGTGTGTGCGTTCTGTTTTTACAGCAACTTCAGGAGCGCAGTGAAGACCAGGACGACAGAGAATGTCTGAAACAGGCGATCACGGCGTTGCTCAACCTTCAGTGTAGCGTGGAACGCATCTATGCCAAGCACCAGCCTCGACGTAAACCTGGGTACAGCTCTGTTTTTATTTATAATAGTGCCGGGCAAAATTTAATAATAAATTCAAAGTAGTTTATTGCGCACATTTATTTAAAAAATATTGCTCTATGAACAGAAGTGCAATAACATTTGGTTTGCACTTTAAAGAAATACAACAGTATTCACTTTACACAGTAGCAGTTCAATATTTCTTGTAAATCTCAACTTAATTATTAATTTATCAAATTATCAAATTATTAATCAAATTAAATAAACCAAAGCTATTTTCCATTGCCAGGACATTAACATCTCGTTTGTTATAAAAAAAACTAGTTGTTCTGAAAGTCCAGATAAAGCACCAGATCACTGCAGAAGCATTTAACGTTACCTTCCCTATAGAACAGGTCTGTACCTTGTCCTTTATTAAACAATCTAAACAGCCTCGTGTGATTCTTCTTATGTAATTTCTGTCTCTACATCGTCACGTGACGACTGGTTGAGATGCTTCTTGAAGCCAATCCAAAGCCAGTGCTCATCAACATACCGTCCCTCCTGTGACCCATTGTGTGTCTGTATGTGTATTCAGACCCAGTAAGCAATGCCGCAAATTATTTTATCGCAGTAATTAATTAACGCGTTAACGCGATAATAACACGTTAACGTGCCCAGCCCTATTTATAAAAATCTAATAATCTCTTTATTTAATCATTCGCCACATGAGAGAAAATGCATTTGTTTTAGAGATCAGTTATAAATGCAGTTGCATTAATGCAGACTCTACATTGTATTAGTGAGATATTTGTGTTTTTATTTCTTTAAAATTGTTCAATTTTATGACTCTATTTTTTTATTCTTGTCTCACAGTGAGCCTATGTACCGCCTGTACAGTAGGCAAGTCCGTAGCAAACAACTAGCCATCAAACGCATGAACGAGATCCAGAAAAGCATTGACGGTTGGGAAGGGAAAGACATAGGTCAGTGCTGCAGCGAGTTCATCCTAGAGGGGCCGCTTTTACGAGCAGGCGCCAAGCACGAAAGGCACAACTTTCTGTTTGATGGCCTAATGATTAGCTGCAAAGCCAACCAGAGCTCACGGCTCCCAGGGTCGGGCAGCGGGGCGGAGTACCGCCTGAAGGAGAAGTTTGTGCTGAGGAAGATCCGCATCGTGGACCGCGAGGACTCGACAGAGCTGCGGCATGCCTTTGAACTGATAGGCAAAGATGAAAACTGTGCAGTTTTCTGTGCACGGACAGCAGAAGAGAAAGCAGCATGGATGGCAGGGCTGGTGACTCTGCAGTACCGCTCCACTTTGGATCGCATGTTGGACACAGTGCTGCAGCATGAGGAACAGGCACATCCTCTTAGACTGCCCTCCCCGGAGGTTTACCGCTTTGCTGTGCAGGACTCTGAGGAGAATATAGTGTTTGAGGACAAAGTGCAGAGCAAAACGGGCATCCCCATCATTAAGGCAGGCACAGTGGTCAAGCTCCTAGAGAGGCTCACCTACCATATGTATGCTGGTAAGCTAAGATTATTTATATTTATTTTTTTAAAGATGAATTATCATATTGTCTGTATTTGTTATCTGATTCTATTCATTCATCCTTTGTAGATCCTAACTTTGTGCGCACATTTCTTACTACATACCGATCATTCTGCAAACCACAGGAGCTGCTCACACTGCTAATAGACAGGTATGATTAATCAGAAACTGTAACCTACTGTAGTATTTAATGTGTTTCTGTCTGAGCCGACTGTTCTGTTGGTGCCCAGACATCTTGAATTTTTATGTCTGATCGTTATTACTCCCAGAATTGAGATCCCTGAACCAGAACCAACTGAGGAGGACCGACAGGCTCTCTGGAACGGTGATCAGCCGATGGCGGCCGAGCTTCAGAGGTTCCGAAAAGAATACGTGCAGCCGGTCCAGCTCAGGTATAGCAGCCATCCAGTCGGAGCTGATTCTGTCTCAGCTGATTCTGTCTCAGCTGATTGCTCCTGTGAAGCTTCGCAAGGAGCTGCAACAATAGTACAAACAAAACTGAAATGATTTTCCACAAAATTGAAGAAACACTAAACACACTGAGGAAAGGGAAAACAGCGCCTGAGTTAGAATATTTTCTAGACAAAAATTGTTTATCCAGACTTGGTTAACACTGATTTGAATCTTTGGGACGAGCTGTGTTTATCAGGAGCACAATACCAAGGAAAAACATTTGCTTCAGGCAAATCAAGCATCAGAGTGATTTTCCAAAAAGCCCCACATGGTAAAAAACTGAAAGATGGAAAGAGCTGATTAAATGCTTGGTTTGACTTGATTTGAAGTAGTCATCTTTAAATTGCAGTGTTAAATGACTCTGTGCAGATTAAAACCAAACTTTTATCCTAACCTCAGGTCACTCCAGAGCTAAACTGCACCAGCTTATTCCATCATCTTTTACTGCTTTAATTTATCTCCTAACAAGGACTTTAAAAAATGCCACAGAGATCGTGTGTCTCTTTGTCTTCTGTTGTTGTTTGGCTCTTTTAGACTCCTGTTAAGGTCTGAATGTTCTCACTGAGCCCACAGAATTACTACAGAATTAATGTATTAGACTTTGTTTCCTTATAAGGAGCAACAGAGTCAGGAATAGTCTCTTCAGTACCATTTAAAAACTGGCCTTCTCTGTATCAGACAGCAGTGTTTCTGTGGTTGATGGCAGCTGCAGAAAAAAATATGTTAAACTCTAGTTACAGAAACAGATAAACATATTTTGCTGTCTGAGCTGGACATTTTTTATGAATCATTCATCATCCTTATAGAATCCTGGGTACAAATTGGGATAAAAACCGTGTAGTTTGGGTGGTCTGTTGTTGAAGTAAACATGACAATGTGGTCCAATCTTGTATTTTAAAACCAGGATACTTCAAGTAGGTGAAAATGCCTCTTCAAACATAACTTATTCCCTTTAAAGCACAAAATGTCTGAGTGGTTTCTATTTTTAAGTTTCCACTTTAAAAACATTAACAGAGCAGGATAAGCAATAAACACTGGCTACCAGCCAACAACTGTTAATGTCTCTAGTTTACCAACATCTTAATGTTAACGGGATCTGTCCCCTTGTTTCCTGTAAATCTCTTCAGAAATGTGGGTGGTAAAACAATGAAATTGTCCAGCCTCTTGAGAGGGTCAAAATATTTGCTTCCTGTTTTATTACTGCGCACAGCTGTCCTTACAATACCTAAAATTAAAAGTGTGTGTGTGTGTGTGTGGAGGACCTTAGACATGATTAGGTAACGCTTTAACATCTAACGTCTCTGCCACACAGGGTTCTCAACGTTTTCCGTCAGTGGGTCGAACATCATTTCTACGACTTTGAGAACGATCCGGAGCTCAGAAGTCGATTGGAGGAGTACATCACCAGCAAAGTTCAGCTGCGAGGTGAGTCCTCCATACAGTATATACACTAACTGTGCTTCACTAAACACATATCTATCTTTGTGTATTTTAGGTTTTTTTTGCCACAAAGGCAGTTAAAGAGGTTATTGTCCAGTGATACAGTCTTATTTGCTCAATCCTGCCTGATCATCAGCAAAACTATTTTAAAAAGTTGTTAAAATGATTAATTCCTGTATTATTTTTGACATTTTTAGATGATTTTTTTATACTTTTATTTGGCAATATAGAAAGACACTTCACTACCAGATGCCTACGAGCATCAGTTTTAACAAAAACAACGGCAGGCTGATTTTGCAGCTTTGTGTTTCTTTTTTTAGGCAAGTCGATGAGAAAGTGGGTCGAATCCATCAATAAGATCATCAAGAGGAAGCTGCAGACGCAGTCAAATGGCGTCAGTCACAACATCACCTTCGAGAGCCCGCCTCCTCCCATTGAGTGGCACATCTGCAGAGCAGGACAGCTGGATACCTTTGACCTCATGACCCTTCACCCCATAGAGATCGCCCGCCAGCTGACTCTACTTGAGTCTGAGCTCTACAGGTGAGTGGATGAAGGCTTGGTGGTTAGAGAGACAGGAGTATCTGCAGTTTAAAGCTAAATCTGTGTGTAGCAATGTGTACAGAGTCACCTGTTGGAGTTTCATTGTTACACTGGTGTCTAGTATTGCATCTCTGAAATATTAAATCCCTGCTTTTTCTTTACAGAGCCGTCCGGCCGTCTGAACTTGTCGGCAGCGTCTGGACCAAGGAGGACAAAGAAAAGAACTCGCCCAACTTGCTCAGAATGATCCGCCACACCACCAACCTCACACTGTGGTTTGAGAAGTGAGTCAAGTGTTTCGCTCACGAGAAAAAAAACATGAGTTCTGGCTTGAGAAACGTTTCTGTAACTGCGTGTCTTTCTCAGGTGTATTGTAGAGACGATGAACCTGGAAGAGAGGGCGGCAGTGTTGTCGCGGGTCATAGAGATTCTGCAGGTTTTCCAGGAGCTTAACAACTTTAACGGTGTGCTGGAGGTAGTCAGCGCCATCAACTCTGTCCCAGTCTACAGGCTCGACCACACCTTTGAGGTGAGTCAAGCTATGACGGTGTTTAGGAGAAAAACTAACAGGTCTTTTCCACAGAGACATAAATAATAACTTCAAAATATAAAGAGGTGACTTTTTTAAGCTATCCTTGCTATTTCTCAGCCACAAATTATATTTGAACTAATGGCAGCAGCAGAGGAAAGTCAATGTTTATGCTTTATATACTGTAGAGCAGCTGTAGAACAACACAGCTCAGCTCTTCGGTACAGTTCATGCTTAGGATCAGGGTCATAACAATGCCATGCTAATATTAGCATGTAAACATAGTGGCACACTATTAGCATGTTTTGTTTATGTAACCTTTACCTTAAAAAAAAAGAGTTTAGTGTCGGGCTCTGACTTTGAGCATCTCCGATAGAAATACACTGACATTTCTTCTTTGCTTCCACATGCATTTTTTCACCTAATTTATGGGAGTTTTCTCGTTCTCCTACTTAAAGGCAATAGCAGAACGGAAGAAGAGAATCCTGGAAGAAGCTGTGGAACTGAGCCAAGATCATTTTAAGAAATACTTGGCAAAACTCAAGTCAATAAACCCACCCTGTGTGCCTTTCTTTGGTAAGTCTTCTAAAAATGTTTGCATGGGCACATGAAGTATGTTAAGAGTTTTATTTTTTTATTAGAAACTTGTTTGTATTTTTCCTATGGGGCTCAGATTTCTGCTGTTTTTGAAACATATTCACAAACACAAATCTTCACAATTCACAAAAATGTTTCCCTTATTAAACTTTGTCGTCATCCTCAGGTATCTATTTGACCAACATCCTGAAGACAGAGGAAGGCAATCCGGACTTCCTCAAACGACATGGCAAGGAGCTGATCAACTTCAGCAAAAGGAGGAAAGTGGCTGAAATCACAGGAGAGATCCAGCAGTATCAGAACCAGCCTTACTGTCTGAAGGTGGAGCACGACATCAGGGTGAGCGCTCGCATCGTTTTCACTCTGGTATCTTTTAACTGTGTAAGAGCACAAGATCCTGAATATAAAACTTGTATTTTCTCATTGCACAGAGGTTCTTTGAGAACCTGAACCCTATGGGCAACATGAGTGAGAAGGAGTTTTCTGACTACCTGTTCAAAATGTCTCAGGATATTGAGCCACGGAACTGCAGACAGGCTCCCCGATTTGTAAGTGTTTCTCTGTAGTGAGGTTCCTGCTGCAGCTTCGTTTGCTGTTGCTTAGTCTCCAGTTCTTTGATACACATTTACTGCAGATAAAAACAACATAAAGTTCTCACTGTTGAATTTCCTGCAGCCCAGGAAGACCATGTACCCTCTGAAGTCCCCGGGGATCCGGCCTGTGCGAACGTCTACCTCCGGCACCCTGAAGGGCCACCCCGTTCCCCTAGAGAGGGAGCCTCCGCATAAGATCACCTTCCAGCGCATCGCTGAGACCGAGCCAGAGACGCCAGCGTCCGTCTCGGTGCCCACCTCCCCGAACACGCCGACCCCTCCACAGTCAGCCTCCTCTGACCTCAGCTCAGTTTTCATGGAGCATGACCTCAGCAGCTCTTACGGTGGTGAGTTCAGCTGACGCGCATGTGTTTGTTAGAGTAAATGTTGAATAGGGGACATTCAATTTACAGAAACATTAGATCATCAGTACGCCCGCCTTAAAGATGCTGTTTATAACTTTAATGGAAATGGTGAAGCACACAGGTGTCTGTTTTAATTTTTCCTCTATTTACAGGTAGCAACTCCATATTTGCTCCAGTTCTTCTGCCACCATCAAGTGAGTGTGGAGTTTTTTATTTTTGTGGTTTTCTCCCCATTACTTTGTAATTTACTACAGTTTTCACACCAGTATCATGAAGAATCACACTTAGTCTTACTTTGTTGTTTATGAGGTGTTTTTGATCTAAGTGTTTTACTGTTACTGTTTTTTCTTTTTCTCAGAGTTTCAATCTGCATCTTGCGGCAGCCTCCACCAGCTCGGAGAGGACCTGCTGAAGCCGCCACCTCTACCACCACGAAGGAAAGACACCTTGTCTGACGCTAAAGTAAGAGGAGGACACCAGTTTCTAATAATTACACCCATATTAACAACAAGTGTCATAGGGTTCAGCTAACCTGTATGTGTGGTGAGGGACCACATTATAAATCTTTAAATATAATGGCAGAGACAGACGAGCAAATCGGTCTGATAAAATGTGATTTTATAGGAGACAGCTTGGTAAAAATATTTATTTAGTGGAATTTAAAATACATTAGTAATTGGTGTAAAGGGGATGTAATTATTCAAGGTCTAAGTGTTTGTCTGGGAAAAGGTTAAACTCGGAAACATGGTAAATAAATCCATCTGTGGTTTACTATGGAAAAAGATTTAAACTTGACAAATGTAGTGAAAAATTACCAAAAGGCAAAACTTACTGGGAAATCTGAAAAGAACTTGATGGGGGATGCCACTCTTTGTTTGCCCCACCCACATGTTGGATTCACTTCTTAAAGGTTTGTGTTTGTTTGTGTTTCAGCTGAGCTCTGACAGTCCTCCAGCCATCCCTCCTCGGCTACCCCCTCCTCTTCCCAGGAACCAGCCTCGGCCGCCCCTCTACAACGGCCCTCCCATCGACAGCCCCTTGCCTAGTCCGCCCCCTCCACCTCCTCGCGACCCTCTGCCTGACACGCCGCCTCCCGTGCCCCAGCGGCCTCCGGAAATCTTCATCAACTACCCCCTCAACCTGCAGCCTTCGCCTGTGGGTCGATACCACTGGGACTTCAGCAGCTCTCCCAGCTCTCCAAACACCCCACCCAGCACGCCGTCGCCTCGCATCCCCAGGCGGAGCTGCACGCTCAGCGCCAGCCAGAACAGCCTCTGCCCTCTACCTATTTCCAGCAGCGCTCCACCTGTCCCCCCACGTCACAACTCCAGCCCACAACTCCCCAAACTCCCACCAAAGACATACAAAAGGGAGCTGCTGCCGCCGCCACTACAAGGTCTCTCACTGGTGGAGAACGCCGACAGCAGCCAGTGAGTCTGTTTTTAACCACCGGGAAGTGAAATGCAAACGTCCAACTGTCTCCTGCGAACAACAACACAGCTACTGATCGGAAAGGACAACACCGCTCCACACTGCTCTTAACTCCACCCGCCCAGTCACACGAACCCCGCTGTGCCTCTCAGGGGATCAGTAGCACCACCTTCATCTTAAACTCTGTGCCAATGAGAAACCCACACCGGCGTGCCAGCTAAAAAACAACAAGGAGTTGAGTGTTTGTGTCCGTTTGTTCTGATTGGGGCAGGATTGTCTGCTCCTAAAACAAACAAAACAAAAAGTTCTCACCCCTCACACACCTTACGTGCCCCCACGTGCCTCACCTCCATCACCAGGGTGGGGTGAAACTGGGGAGCCTTGGACTTGTAGCCTCAACTGTCATGCTTTGTTTTCTCTGGGCATTGACCTCTGGAGCCCTGCTGCAGCTCACAGGTTTTTACTCCCCCCCCTTACAGATCAACTTAGACGTAGCTCTTTCACAGTGGGCGTGAGCAGCAGACATTTCTACTGACTTGTGTTTCCTACTAACTGAAAACAAACTGTTGCCAAAGTCTTACTTTATGCAGGGGGATAAGGGATTTTTTTAACAAATATGACAGTAAAAGAAACGCAAACAGGAGGCGACGCTGAATCCCAGACATTGTATCTTGGCTGTACACTGTGACAGTATAGACGTGAGTCAAACTGACTGTTTGTCCCCTGAAGACAGGCCTCTCCACAGCCACAAAACGTTGCCTTTAAAAACCCAACAGCAGTGACCTCTGACGCCACGCTCCAGTCCTCTCAGCCCCGGACGGGGGGTAAAACGAGAGCAGAGAACACTCCATTTGCACATCAAGCTTGGGCGAAGTCAGCAGGTTTTCGATTCGACTTTAAAATGACACAAATTCCCTCTGCGGTATGCGAGGGAAACTGCAGCGACCCCAGGATGAAGAGAAAACGCACAGACACTCGAGTTTCTCTCTCAAACCTTTTCAAAGCTGATGTCTTAACTAATGCCCCTTACAGACGTACACTGCTGTCCAACACTGTGCTCTTTTCCAAAAGCCCTCAAGACCAACTTTCCTTCATTGGTATTCAAACTCAGCACTGGAAGCACGCAACCTCCCACCAAAGCTGGGTCAGCTCCCCCCAGTGGCTGCTCCTAGAAAGACTCATGAAAAAGAGGAACTTTTTTTTAACCCAAATCCTTCTTCTTCTGTTTGTTTGTTTTTTTTCCTGCTTGAAACTGTTTTGTTTCACTTTGGAAAGACTGAAATAATCCATTCATCATGCTCAGATGTGCCTTTTATTTTGTTTTCTACTTTACAGAAATAAGCAAATGGTGTCTAAAATGCTAAAAAATAAAGTTGCCTATGTAATGTTTAGAACAAAGCTATACACTTTGAAATTGTACATGTTTGTGGATACTGTGTATATATAACATGTATACACTAACTAAATAATTTGTATAAAGTGACACGTTTTTTTTTTCCTTGTTGTATTGTACCCTCATCCGCATCTGTTCAGTCAAATATTGCCTAATAATCCAATGCTGCTACAGTCGGATAAAAAAAAAAAAAACAGACTAAAAACACAAAAACAAGAAAAAACAGGTCACTGTCACTAACTTACAGACAATCTCCAGTTGAAACACTGGGAGTATTAACTGAGGAAAGCCATTTTTTTCTTCCCTGCCCCTTAGCTGTTTTAAAGCAATGAAAATAATACAGTTCGTTATGCCAAGCACTTACTTAGACGTGTGCTTCACTTTGTACATCCTACTAATTGCCTTCCCCCCTTTTCCCAAGACTTTTTAATGCTAACACTCATTAAACAGAGAGTTAGAATTGTATTAAAGTTGCAGGTGAATATACACAGACATATATTCATATGCAGGTATTTGAGCATAGTTAAGAATTGGACTTTTTTTTTTTTCTGAGAAACACACTTTGTGCACTTTAGGCTGTACTGTTGAAGAGCCACAGTTGTTATAGGTCATGTTTGTGAATGCAGTGGTCCTATGCAGCTGTCAGACTCACTTTCTACATGGATCAGGGCAGAAAAACACGAGTCTACCACCTCACTTTAAACTCCTCAATGTTCAGAAGAGGCAGGAAACACCTGAGGATGTCTGACCACCACACGCTGGATCTCGGCAGAGTTTTTTTAAAAAGTCACCCATGCCCTTTTTTCTCCCCACTTTGCTCTAAATATACACAGAGCCTTCGTCTGTCCCTCTGTGGTTTCTGCAGAGGAGGACGGATGATTAAACATCTGATTGTAGTAGACATAAAAGGGGACTTTTTTTTTAGGGGCAGCTGAAGTCAAATCACTTCTCTGTCTTCGCTCATGTTCTGTCCATTTCCCAACTTTCCCAAGTCAGTATTGTTGGGGTTAATTTTGCCAAGTTTCTTTTCTGTTTTGTTTTTTTAACCCCAGCCCATTTGATGGACATTTATTTGATGGTATGTGGCCTTTTAACTGCTTTGTATTAATGGTCTTGATGAGATTAATAAATCACCCAGTCTTATTTTGTACTGAACAACACATTTCTCTTGTTTTCCTCTTGTAAATACAGCTTTCTCAGGTGTTGGAAGGAAGACTGAGGCCTTATAAGAAAAAAGGTTTTCAAAATATGCGTATTTGCTTGCTGATAGTTAGAAAAAGAAAATATCGATATTCCTATTTTTGAAACTTATTTTTCAAACTAACATCTGGTTAGCTTAGCTCAACTTAGCTTATAAGGCTGGAAACTGAAAACAGCTTATTTACCATAGCTACAAATTAGTACAATTAAACACGTATATACTTGTGTAACATGTCAGAGAGCTTTTGTCTGCTAGCTACAGTTAGCTGCTAACTGGCTAGATGCTAGCTGTAGCTAAGTCAAGTAAATTAAAAAGCTTGTTTAAAACCCATTGTTCATTGTATATTATAGTCCCCAAATAGTCTCCTAAGCATCTGAATGAGAAAATGAGTCGTCCCCTACACAAAACTTTTTTTTTTTTAACCCAAACTGCGACTTAGTTTTAGTTTCCTATCCAGCTAGTTAGCTGGTCGCCGTCTTTAAGTCGGTTCTTACGCTGTTTTCTTCAAATATTTAAATCCAGTGCTAACATTAACTAAAATACTTTAAACTTAAGTTACTTATTTACGTTATCTCATCACCACTTAAGCTCCACTTATAAAATAGTATGGGGTCCTAAACATTTAAATCTGGTAAGAAAAGTATTTAGCTGAACCTTTACTTGGATTGTGCAGGATTTTTATTCCAGATTTATGCTACTTAATTTTTGTTGTCACAAAATCTCCCAAAACATTCACTATCCTACAAAGTGTATCTCTGAGGAACCAAACAGCCAAACCAAGATGTCTGCAGTGTTCACACAAGGATGGGGTCAGACGGTGCTGCAGGGTCCCTCGCTGTCCTCGCTGTCGTCCCACAATCCTCCACTGCTCATCGGCGCTGCATGGTTACTCCTCTGCTGAAGGAGGCCTGATCTGAGGAGATGACAAAGTCTGGTAGGTAAATCGTGTCTTTACTGAGTGCAAACCAGTTTCATTAGAGTACAGGTCATCAAGTGTCAGCACTGTCCGAATTCGATTTGGTTGAAGCGTCTCACCTCAGACTCTCTCTGCTCGGGTTAAAGTTCTGAAAACTCTGCCTCGGAGCTTGAATTGGGATGAAACCCTGTCTGCTGTCTTTCTCTGGAGCTGAATCAACCTGGTCCATGAAGCAGGGTTGAGAATAACAAAGAAAATTTAAGGGCTGTCATGAAAACATGTTTGTGTTTGCATAGTCTTAAGTATTTATTTTACCTCATATATAAACTTAAAATGAAACTGTAGGAGCCAGGTTTTGAGCACTCTTTTAAAAATGTTTCTTTTCTACATTGTGTGTTTTTAAATTTTGAGTGCAACCAAAAAGTAGTTTTTCTAATCAGGTTAGAGAAGTACTTTTTTTAACTTTAGCTTTTTTTTTTTCAAAATACTAATTTAATGTAGGTACACTAGATTTCTTTGGGTTTTGGGCTGTTGCTTGAATAAAGTAAGACATGCAGAGATGAATACACCTCCCTGCTGCATTAAATTAAACAGGTGTTGTTTGCAGCACAAGTTATGAAATTAAATGGAAGGGAAATCTGTCTGAAAAGACCAGTGTAAACCTCTAGGACCACAGTATTGTGTTTTACAGTTTACAGGACATTGCGATTTTCACGTACAATTCATGTACAAGTTGGACAGAACACAGTGACTGTTTTTAAATACCTGTTTGGACGGGTCATCCCAGATGGGCCTGAAGGCACTTTTTGGATGGAGCGGAGGCGACCCTTTCCTGACGCTGACCAGCCTCTTTCCGTAGGAGCTGACGAGACACGGCGTTGGCTCGTTCACACACAGCCCGGCAGTGTTTCTCAAAGAAGGATGAGGAGTTAACCTGGGAATCTGCCACCTCAGACACACAGTCCTCTCTCTGGGTGCATCTCTGGGCTGCTGCTGCGGCTGCTGGCTGTACGAGGGCTTCAATAACACCGGCACCTGGCTGTCCTCCTCTTCATCCTCCCCGCTGTTGCTGTCCATCATGTCCCTGCGTAGGGTGCCGTCAGGGCTGCAGGAGGTGACGGAGGAGTAGTCGAAAGCAGAGGTGTCGTCAGGGTCTGTCTCGCAGTCCTCAAGGCTGTGGGTCCCATGAGGTTCCTCCATCTCATTGGTGCCTTTCCCCGTGGGCTGGCTGAAGGTGCCCTGACCTGAGTCACTGTTCTCTCCCCATCCTGCAGTGTCTGGAGTGAGGAGGGAGCAGCAGGCGTGTCCGCAGCGACGGCCTGGCTTGGTCAGGGCAGTCCGGTCTCTCCCACAACTCTTCCTCCTCACGGGGCTGCAGGACCAGCACTCCAGGCGCAACGAGTGGTGGCCGCCGAGCCCGTTTGTGAGGTTGACAGCTTGCTGGTCGTCTCTGGGTGAGAGAGGAAGTTTTTAGGCTTTAGGAAAATAATCTATGGTAGATTTGCTCTTTTTACTTTCCAAACATTAAGTGGTTCATTTGTTTTCTGCTGCATTTACGTGACTTTGCAGTTTCTGATTTTATGTTCACATATTTCCAAACCTCTGTTCTTCCTTCTGTCATTTCGTTTCATTTCACTTTTGATCTGAAAACATGAAAAAAACCCACAACTGGAGAAGCAGGGTTTTGTTTATTAATATAAATACTTCAGATACTTGAATTCTGTTGCTTGGTTATATTTTTTTTACTTTTCCTTAAACCAAGAATTTGAGTGGTACTTCTGTAAATGCTGTCTGGGTCTATGCGTCATATAACATGGATGTGGACCTGCTGCAAAATGCAGGTTACTGCACTACTGGAAATTGTCTTCATTCACATCTGCCTCTTCAAAGTGAGCTATGCAGCAATATGAGTCACAGCTTGTGTTGAGCAGCAATAGTAGGAAGTGGAGGAAGATAGTTTCTACCTCAAAGGACAGATTTGCATATTCCTGCTTCAAGCATCACAGAAATTAAACTTTTCACTAACACACCGTTATGTTACTTCACACTTTCAGCTAACTTTTGCATGTTTGAGCCTCTAGTCCACAATGGTAAGTTTGAAAATGCTGCCGTAAACGTGAAACTTTACATCATATCATGAACCACGCAATAACTGAAAATTAAGTTTCATGCTGCACTGAGATTAGTGGATACTTCTGGTTTCCTGGAGGCTTGAGAAGCTTCGACAGAAACTGTTTTCTTTTCCTTCAGGTAACCTGTCGACTGTATCACCTGAGGCCAGCAGAGGGCGACACTCACTTCTGAGCTGTGGTGTTGGACTCCTCCCTGCAGGGCTGGGACTCTCTGGCCTGTTGGCTCCTTGAGCAACAGTTTACAGAGGATCCACCAGCTACAGCTTCAGCACAGCTGCTGTTCAAGCAAAGGATATACATTTAAAAGTTAAAGTTGTCAAACACAGGCACCGCCTCTAATTCATCCTGTTTTCCACTTCAATGCTATATACTGTATTCAAGAAGATTCGAGATTCAGGAAGTCTGTATTGTCATTATGCATTATGCATAACAAAATTTCGCTTGGTGACTCTCGGCAGAGAAAAAAGCACAAAGAAGAATACAACAATCAGTGAATAAAGTTGCATTAGCAATAAATACTGTACAGGCATAAGAAGCAGTTCCACAATTATTTAAAAAACAACATACTTCAAAGGCATGAAATCGGTTGGGTTCTCCTGATGCTCTGACCTTTGTCCAGCTCCTTCTCCTTCTTCCCATCGTACGTCTTCCTCCAGAATCCCATGACAGCGAGACAAAGTGCTCCTCAGCGCTCGCTCAGTGCCCAAAAGAAGGCTGCAGTCCGGATGCTCTTTACCGGTCCACTGCAGCAGGTTCTAGAGAGGAAAAAGGTTTTGGCATGTGACGATATCTGGCCTCCAGGTCTTCATGATGACCCACAGTATCACATCTTGTGTGGCTGCAGCTCTACAACCTGGACTCCCCGGTGGCTGCTGACTCACCTGAATGTGACTCAGGTAGCTGTGTATACGTGAGACAGGAGCCAACAGCAGGGAGAGCAGCTTCATTTCCTCCCTCTCCATCTGGCCACTCTGTCAAACCAAAGAAAAATATTCATCAGCATTTCTGTTGTCTCGAGTCTCTTAGGGGTGAATAATGCTGTTGTCCCTGAAATACCTGCACGTCGTGGTTTTTCTCGGGATGATTCAGTCTGTTGAACTCCAGTGAGAGGAAGGACGCCAGGGTAGTTGTGTATCCAAGGTACATATCCGAAAACGCTGTCTGAACACACAAAGTTAGAATAAGTAGGAGCACCATCAGTGTTGAAAGCATGAAAACTATTTTTTTTAAAGTTTAAACGTACATCATTTTGGCCAATAAGCTGCACCAGGATGTCTCCAACCAGCGATTTCCAGTGTTCGGCGGATAATCGTTCCTGCAGGGTGTTTCTGAAGAGCAGGTGTCGCTGCAGCAGCTGCTCCACGAACTTCAGGTATGTCTGACTGAGTCAGAGAAACGCAAGACTAAAGTAAAACGTCCCCACATGTTTAAACAGTAAAATGAAGTAACTATTAGTTGGTTATTATCACTGACGTCCTTGTTTTTTCATGTAGCACCTGGAAAATGTTTGACACTGATGCTGAAGAAAAGATCTTTTAATTCGCATTTCTGCCTCTGTGCAGCAGTATTTACGTACTAAACACTTATACTTTTATTCAGTTAGCTGTAAAATCTGATGATTTTTCATTCCTGGTAAGAGTCTGAGAGCTACAGCTTCATACTTACTGCGGCTCCACGGTCATCTGGTGAGCCGGTGGTGTCTTGTATTTGTCGTACAGCTGGTTTAAGGTGGCGACGTATTCCCATTCTGAATGCAGAAGCTGCATCGCCACCTGGTGTCGTGCATCTGTAGAAAAAAGAAGATTGTGAGATACAACGTTTGTGCCTTTCACCTGTGAAGTGTGTTCAGTGATGTTGATTCTTACTGTACGTGTCAGGTTAATGCAACAGTTCCTCCTCTGCAGGTTGCTACAGTAAAAGTCTAAATGTCTCCCCTTAAGAAAACAGCTTTAGCCATGACAGCAGGTTATTTTCTCCCTCATGTGTGTAGCTGTTTTGCAGCTGTTTGAGGGAATACACATACTACTAATTGCTGTGTGAAATGTTGAAACCAAATGTTAAATGTAGAATAAATGGCAACAGTTTGATATTTAAAGTAGGAAATGTAAATTGTTTGTGTGCTCACTGTGGGATTAAATCGCCGATTTAAGTACCTGCAGAGGTTAAACGTATATTAATACTAACGAGACAGTGTGCGCTCACCTGTGCCTTCACTCAGTCCTGCTTTGAGACCCTGCAGGAAACAGTGGAGGAGCAGTTTTCCTCTGGACGTAGAGGCTGGTGGAGCACACGAACAGTCGCACTGACTCCGTCCACCAGCCGGCTCTGCCGCCTCACTAACAGTGGACAGATGGAAACACGTCTGTCTGCAGGTTTTACATGTCACTATAGAACAGGTTAAAGACTTTTTTATAGCATTATACATATAAATGTGCTGATGTGACGTGGTACACCGTGTTACATCTAACCAGTGGTATTACCACCTTCTCATCAGACATTTTCACTCCCATAACCTGGTATTCACAAGGACTATGACTTTGAAACACTTCTTTTGTAATGTTTGCATCACCATTTCCAACATGTCTTTTTTGGTTTAAGGTAAAAGTACCAACATTATAATAAAACTTACACAATGATGCTTTAAAATGTGACATTAACACATCTGATGTAAGTTGGGGGTGTTTCATATGGGAGAAATTCACTGGCAGTGCTAAATGTTTCGATTCACATCAAACCGTGATGTGTCTTACCTTTCTCTCTGTTTGGATGTGGAGCTCTTTACATCCTGCTGAGGTCTCTGTCTGTTACTGTACAGCTGCAAGACCTGACACCGCATCACACCGAGTTCCTCCTGTAGAACGACAAAACCCTCCACTGAGCTTTATTGTCTACAACTAACCACATTATTACACTGAGTAACACCCGGAGTTCTGTCTGTGATGGATAAAACACCTACGATTAAAATCTGAGTTAAGTTGTGTGTGTTAGTGTTTATGTTTTTCAGAGAGAGAATCTACGTCTGAGCTTCATGTGCATCTCACCAAACTTCTTTACGTTTGTCTGACCAGTTAACGAATCTCACCCTCAGAGACTCGACCAGAGCCTCCAGACGAAGGGCTTTTTTCTGGCAGCTCCTCCTGTTCTCCTCCAGCTCCTCCCTCAGGAACGTGTCTCCGTGTTGGATCTGACCGAGCTCCAGGAGAGCGCTGGTGAAACCCGTCTTGAGCTCCGAGACCATGCATTGTAACTGAACAGAGAGCATTACACAAAGAAATAGTACATTTACTGCCAGGTCATGACAGCACTAAGGTTATTGTCGTTAAGAGGGGCATTAACTGAATGTCTTTAATGTATTTTGGTCCTGAATAGACTCATGTAGACCCTGTCTCTTTAACAAAGCCAGGCTGGCTCATGAGGGTACCTTGGAGATTTCAGTGACAAGCTCAGCCTCTTGAGGCTTCATGACCTGTTCAAGGAGACACAAACAAGTCTGTTTGCAAACAGTGATTAATGCACAAAACCACTGGAGCCTGTAAGATTTGACTAAGAGAAAAACAGAGTGTTGACTTGTATCAAGTCTGTGGAGTCAGAGAAGTTTTTCCTCTCAGTAATGTGAATTCTTAACTCCTTTTTTAGCCAAAAGCCTCCAGAGACATTAAGAAACATGCGTTAAATAACTATTTATACAATGTTTGAACTGAGTATTATAGATGTCTTTCTTAATCATTAAAGCCTGCAGACATTAAATAACTTTTCTAAGTTTTTTTATGACTTCCATGTCGTGTTTGTTTGTGGTACCTGCTCAGATGTTGCCCCTGCCAGCAGCCCCTCTGCTAAGGAAGTGAAGAGCCAGCCAAAGAGCTCAGCCCTGCAGGGGAAATGGCTGCAGAAGCCAAAAACCCTCCTTATAAGTCTGACGACAGAAGGACGGAGACAGAGCAGCAAAATAAGCAGGAAAATACAATAAGAAAAGCCTCATGTTTTTAACTACAAATAAATATATTAAATCAAAGTTACAGAGCTCAGTAAAAACTGAGATCTGTTTATATCACTTTCTGTAATCATATGTTAGAAATCGCATTTGTGTTATAAGTTGCACGATTGTCATGTATCCTAAATTACATACTCGCTATTTAAAAGCATATTCACGGATATAAATTAAATTAAATGTCTGTGGAATCAAACACGCACAGCAGAAATAAAACCAGCAACGTACCTCAGTCCAAGCTCTCCAACACAGCGTCTGCAGACATTTTAAGAGATGCTAAACTTCTTAAAATGTCCTGTCTTGTCCGTGGAAGCGACTTGGTTTCAATCATTTGCGGTGCGTAAAGCCTCGTGTTGCGCTGTGTGCGCTGCTCTGTGCCGACAGCAGATGTCCTGCACGACGCTCAGCGAGCAGCTCTGTGCTTCACTGAAACCCTGAGCCTGCAACGTGTTGATGTTTTCATGAAGTATAGCTGTAACAGTCGCTTACAGTGATGAAGACACTGCTGCACAGCAATATGCATGCATTTAATTCAAATGTATTTAATTGTTTTCCAACACAAGATCAGTTTTGTGATTTGCAAAAAGGTGTTGACGTAAATTATGCTCATTGTAGGTCTTCAGTGTGGAAATCTGAAATCTTATCACTGACAGTACCACTGATTATTATTATACCACTTATTATTATTATTATTATTTTGACATGCAGCATCAAACACTTAATTTATTTGCTCTAAAGACAAAATTCTTTGTACACAAGATGGAAGATATGCCAATAATTCCCATAAGTTCCCAGTTATGTTAAGAGTAAGATATTTATGCTGAACTCATACAGCTTCTTTTGTCCCATGTTATATATTATATATGTTATATTCGATTTATTATTTGTCATTGTTTGCCTCTTGTTGCCCCCATAGCCTGACCATAACGTCTGTGGTTGTCCCGTGCTGAAACTCAGACACATGTGCGTTTGTTCTGTAACTTTCTGTAATAAAATTAATACAAACATCCTCTACTCCGCCCGTGTGGATCACTCTGGATACTATAAATCGAGCGCGCACCTACTTGTGTTGGGGCGTGGCCAACATATACTTGAATCTGATTGGCTGGTGGGTTCATGTAGTTTTCAAATCGTAGCTGTCAAAACAGTCGATGAGAGCAGAGCGAGGCTGGTGAGAAATGAGGAAAACGACGTTTGTAGTGGCTATTCAGTCATATATGTGTTCCTCCGCATTTTTTAAAACGTGTTGATCCTTTATCTGATAACGGTTGTACACAGGTTCAGTTTAATTCCTCTCTGTTGCTTCGGTTTGACAGCTAGCGTTAGCTAACAGTTAGCTATAATCAGCAACATAACACGAACAACGGCAGACATCTTTCAGTCTGGTAATAATACCAGAATGATATACTGTATTACATAACAATGCTAATTCTTCATGGAAAGTGTAGAAAACGATAGCTACTATCCAACCAAACGCTTCAGCGTGTTTATAGGTTGTTGTGTAACGTTAGATTAGCCTGTTTAAAGGACAACACCTGTTCTGCGTTTGACCCACTGCGCACAGGTGGAAGAGGTATTCCTGTTTTATTAGTGGTTCCTTCCAGTAAATAAATCAAGTTAAATCAAGTAAACTGTCATATATATCCGATATATGTAGGGCAGTAAAATGTACATTTCCCCCCTGTAATATACATAATAACAACAGGATTATACAACATAAAGACTATTTAAAGATGTCACTTTGGGGAATTATACATTTTTAAATAAAGTAAAAACGTTTTTTTTTGGCATTTTATAAACACAGTAAATAATTTAAAAAAGTATTGGCAGATTACTTGTATGTGGTTTTGGTATGGTGGAGTTTTAGAGCTTGTTTTGTGACTCTCAGCACTAAATCTCTGTGTCTGCCGACAGTGTGGGGACTGAAGCCATGAGGACGAGTGAGTTTGACTCCTCATCTGAAGACGAGGAGGTCGGGGAAGAGCAGCTGACTCCTTTCTACATCTCCTGGTAAGTTTCTGCAGTTCTGCTTTTGTCTTGGACACAAAAAGCTGTGTGGATCATTTGAAGAGTCAGTTTAAAACATGAATTGCTGTGTTAATGTGTATTTTACTTTGATTCACTTTAAGGTTACCCCTGTCTGTAGTGGATTGCTCACAGTTTCTTGGGATATGTGCACTACCAGGTAAACTCATAATTTAGCACTTTACACTCTGCATGTTGCTGTTCTTACTTTGTGTCTGATGTTTTATGTATCTCAGTGTAAAAACAAATATTTCCTTCATCTTTCTTAAGGCTGTAAATACAAAGATGTCCGCAGGAGTTTGCAAAGAGATGTTGGTAAGAGAAACTTGATCTTTTTTGCTGCTCAAACTAAATATTCAGGGACTAATTTGTGTTTCAGTATTTAACAAAATTAGCAACAAGGTTTTAGTTTTTATTTGAAATGTTTCAAAAATCCAGTGAGTGAGAATATGATTAGAAAATCATATAATGCTTTGACTTTGAGATGTTCTGATGTTTTTTCTTCTAGATGGTATTATATTTTATATACAATGTGTTTGTACAGAAATTAAGTTATACTGAGCCAAGAATTATTGACCCTTTGGTACACTTTTCTGTGTCCACATTGTGGTCAGTTGCATCCTGTTTGAGAACCTGAAGTTGAATTGATTGGACATATGTTGTTTAGAAAGGCACATATCTCTTTATAGAAGGTCCAGACCAAAAACAAACCATGCAACCAGGACAGTTCGCTTTGTCAAACTATTTTCTTTTATTATAGGCGCTGTCCAAGAGTAAATTAAAATTTTATTTGTCATTTTCCAAAATGATCAGCAATCAGAGACAGTGGTTAACAAAGTCCTGTATAATCAATAATTATGTTTTGGACCGGTATCGGGAAAAGATACGATGAGAGAGAAAAGGCTGTAACTTGGGTGTTTTTTCTTGTCATCAGAGGAGCTGCAGAACCAGGGGGTGCAGGATGTGTTTGTTTTCTGCACCAGAGGAGAGCTTAACAAATACCGGGTTCCCTCCCTGCTGGAGGTCTACCAGCAACAAGGCTTCACTGTTCACCACATGCCCTTCCCAGACGGAGACGCGCCTGAACTGGAGCAGTGCTGCCAGATCCTCGAGGAGCTGCAGGTCAGCCTCGAGAACAACAGGAAGACAGTGATCCAGTGAGTGAAGTCCAGCTGAGATTGAGAATAAAAAAAAAACGATACAAAAGTCTGCATCACTGTTAAATAATATACACACAAAGAAAACAAGAGAGTAATCTAAACCTGTTAATACTACTAAAATCAGTTCATATAATCGATTAAGATTAAACTGCTGAAACCTTCTGTTTCTTTCCCCAGAATATTAAATGTCTGTTATTCAGTAGTTTTTCTTGGAAAGATGCAAAACTGGTTGAGAGAGGACTCATCATCAAACAACAAACAAACTTTAGCGTCTGTGCATGAACAAAAAGTAACACATGACACAAAAGTAGTGTTTACATAACAAATATGATAAAACTTCAGTGTGTTGCTGCTGTCATGACAAAATCCAGTGTCTGGTCAGCTTCCTCTATCAGAGCGTTAACATTTTTAAAGTTTGATGGAAAAATGTCAGAACAGTGAAAAATTACCTGCTTAATCAGAGCGTAATGGTTCTGCAACCGATATAAACACCCACTGTCTCCTGATGTGGTTCGATAAGCCAGAACTGCCACCTAACCGCCAAACCACAGTCACCAACCTGCTACAACCAGCGTGTCGGCTCCTGCATATTAACAGCACCCACCACGGGCACCCACAAAGCTGATATAATATCTCATAAATCTGATATTACTTAGGCCTGGTGTTAGTTCTCTGTTAGCTTCAGATCTGGTGAGACATTCAGGAACAGTACAGAGTGTAGGTGAGGCCTTCATGGAACTGGTTGTGGTGGATTCTCCTAACATTTGAGCAAGTTTAACTGTGTAAATGTGAAGTAGGGTATTACTACCAGAATGTGCACAGCCAAACATTCCCTTGGTTAAGGAAATTTGAGAAATACACGTTAATGCAGCCAAAGTGTTTTAAACCTTCGTATCCTCACATTCTGGCGTCCAGACATCTACTGCATTTTCTGCCATTTTAACACAACTGAAAAACTTGCTCTCGGCTTTTATGCATCTGATGGGATTTTGTGCCTTATTTTTTCCTTCCCCTTAAGCTGTTACGGAGGCCTGGGACGCTCCGCATTAAGTAAGAATATTCTACCTTTATTTTGAAACTGTTTTTTGAGTCAAGTCACTGTCATCCAGCATCATTGTGTGCTTTTCTTGTGATACTTGAAGTTGTTAACACAGCACATAATTTATGTTAAAAGTCTGACCTTTTCAAAAACATGAATTCCTCTCTGCTAGTTTTATGGCGCTGCTCTGATCACTCGTGTTTTCTGCTCTTCAGTCGCAGCTTGTCTGCTGCTTCAGTTCTCTTTAACAATGACGGCAAACAAAGCCATAGAAATCCTCAGGGAGCACAGAGGGGGAGGAGCGATACAGACTGTGAAGGTTAGAGGCTACTCTTCATCTCTGCGCGATAGGCGATGAGAATTTAACTACAGAAGTGCTAAAGATATGGAGTCACTCTTATGTAGTTTGTACACGATAGAGTACAAATGAATGTTTTTATAAACTGTAAAACGTTCTGCTCTATACATAAATTGGTCAAAATGAAGTTATAACCATATCAGTATTACCTAATGATAATGAATATTACTGCTAATGTGGTTAATTACCAGTGTCAGGCAAGGCCAGTCTTTTTGAGTTCTTCGATTGTGCTTCACTAACATGGTATTTAATGGCTTCATTTTACATTTCCATAGCAATACAACTTCCTCCACGAGTTTCGGGAAAAGTATGCAGCGTACCGAGAGAGCAGGGACGTTTCTACAGAGCGATCGGTGTCGCGGTGATCACTCCAAATGTGACATCTTAAAATATCCTCTTCAAACTTGTCAGCAATTCATTTCTGATGTCTGTGATATACAGTAATTATATTCTGTAATGACTGCACTTTAAATGAATACTCTAATATATTATTTGTCTTCATTATGATCAAATAAATGACTTGATGAGATCCTGTGGTATTCCTGTCATGTATGGTGTGTTTGTTACACACGTTCTAACACACTGTAACTACAATAATGCAGGTAAATGGAAATTAAACCAGAGAGAAACTTCTGAGCCATCAACGGTAACATTTTACCAACATTATAAACTGACATTGGAAAAAAAAAATATGCAGAGACTTTTTACACTTCCTTTCTCTGTGCATTACTCTTAAATCCAAAGTAATTTAAGATACTATCACATTACTATTTTATTCACATTTGAAGACCTTAATTATGATTTCTTGGTCATAAATATGAGATATACTGAGTTCGATTTTAAATAGAAATCCACCATGAAGCTGCTCCTAACACTGTGTGTAGCTGTTCTTTAACCTTTCTGTTCTTTTTCCATTAAATGTTCCTCATGACAAATATTTCACATGTCAGAGTTAAAACACCATTTAAATCCATATTAACAGAGTGGGATAGTTTTATTTAGATTCAAATGAACTCAAATTCTCGTTTCCTAGATGTGACATAATGGGACTGCTTACATACAAATGTAGTTTTCTGTGACAACTGTTCATCCCTTTCCCTGATAAATTTACATATTTGAAAATTAGAATAAATACTCTAGTGTCTCTGAAAAAAGTCTGAGTAATGGGCTTGACGCTAAAGAAAGAAAAACATAACTTTCCAGATTTCTGATTCTGGTAATGAGTCACTGTGAGGAGGAGTGCTTCGTATACTGGAGACAGAAAAAGTCATCAAAAAAGAAAAAACATTGAATAAATTACCACTGGAGTTCCTACGGATGTGGAATAATTGGTGTTAAAATGAACAAAATGCACAATGACGGAAACAGTTAAAAGATTTGTAAAAGGTACATTCAACAGTATGGCACATTGGCAGGTTCCTACTCAAATGCAGAAAGCAGAGAGTCACAAAGTCTTGTTGCTTCCTAATGCTGAATATATTCTTGTACTGTTGAGTCTACCTTTCAATGACAGCCGCAAGGTCAAGTCCACAGAAATACAGGTCACATACACGTCTGCGTTCTACTCTGGATTCACACTTCAAACAGAAAAAAAAAATATTGCCACAGATTTCAACAAGGATTATATAATTTAAACGTGATAAATAGGTCTGAAGGATGGAAATGATGCATCAGAAAGCTTGAGAACTGATGCTGTGACAATCAGTACGATTGTCTCTATGCAACACGTTTTACTAAGTGATAACCCATACACTTCAGCCCTCACTGTACTTCAAAAGTTCATTACAGATTTTTCTTCGGTGGCCAAGAACCAAAGTGTCGTTTGCACTTGCCTATTTGTTTTAGTTATGCTAATGAATCACGTGGCAGGTATAAATTAGCTATTAAAGCAAAGCCTAGACGCTAATTCACAGAAAAAGCTAATGCAGTTCAGCACACAGCTTAGAGAATTACACCCCTGAAAATGTCTACCTAATTTGTAAACACTCAAAAGTTGGGAATCAAGATGGGAAAAAAAACTTTATTTAAATCCCAAGAATCAAAAAAATAAAATCGCACCATAAAAAATAAAAAAGCAAACATAAAACTTGTCCATTCTGGTTTGTCCTTATTTTCCATAATATTTAAAACTCTAGTGCTATGAGAGGAACGCTGCAACCGAGATACTCTCTTAAAACGGGCTAAATGTTTCCAAAATGACACTGCGCTGTGTGGGGGGGATTCGAGAGTTTGTCTGCTTGAGATGTTGTCTTGTGTTGCTGAACGGTGGTCTCCAGCAGGTCCAGTGTTCCAGCACTAGGATCAGTGTCTGGTTGTCTACTGTACATGCAGGTCCTTTTCCTTCATAGTCCGGTTTAAGAGCTCACCAGAACGTAGATCATTCTGTTCAAAATAAATAACATCTAATTAAATATTTTGCATCGTTTGCAATAGTTTGACACCAACACATTGGAGTTTACAGCTTTGTATAGTTTTTATATACCTGTGACAGGTCACAGTTAAAGGAGTAGTTCAATGTTTTTATTAGATGAGAAGATCAATACCAGCTCTGTTTTCATAGCAATGAAAACTGCAGATGACTAACCTGACTTAAGGTAGCACCTATAAAGCCCAGTACTTAAGACACTATTTGTGTAATGTGTACAAACAACCAAGTTCACTTCAATCTTACATTTTATAGGCAACTGTGTGCTGGACGTAATCACATACATCAGCTCACTTAAAACCACAGCCTTTCATTAGACACCTCTCTACAAACATTCTCTAAAGTGTCAAACTGTGTCTTTAATCAAGTTCAGCACAATCATTAAGAGATGGGCAGTAGACAGTATAACCAAACTCCTGTTATTACAACAAAATCATGAATGTTGAGGAATAAATAAAAAAGAATGAGTACCCGTAGAGATAGTAGAAGAATGACAAGAGGTAGAAAGCCAGTTTGCACCAGCCTTCTTTTTGACAGTACGCCAGGATGTCCGCATTCATGATGGTTGTTGGGTCGTAGAGTCCTGGACAGCTCATCACAGGTCTGCTCATATATCTGCATCACATTCAAAAGTCGAGGTTTAAGTTTAGATTATACTGCGTTTTGTTTAAGTGAGTAAAAAGCAGGATAAATGGGGGGTTTATTGGGGACTTCAGCGTTTATTATAACCTCATGTTAATTATGTGATTCAGGTTAGGGGTAGGGTTAAGGTTGTTCCTCTAAACAAAGGAAAATGTCTCACAACGATCACCTTAGGTCAGATACTCACCTCCAAACATGATAAGCCAGTAGCGGCAAGTTGAGACAGAGGGTGAGCCATTCGGCCGCACAGAAGAACATCACGCAGAAGAAGAAATGGATGAGATACTCTGGGAGCACCAGCTGGAAGAGCAAAAGTTGAGGAAGAAAATGTCACAATCCACAAACAGTAGACAAGTTATTTAACTTCCCAGACAACATTCTTTATTACCAGTGTGAAATTACATGTAATAAATGTAGTAACTTGAGGCGTCAAAGCGCACTAGTCACATACAGTATGAAGTTACACTGCCTCAAAGGCAAAAAGGGCATTTTACAAAAAAAAGATCCAGCTAAAAATTCTCTCTATCCAGAGAGAGCTGAAGACAGACAACTACAATGAGATATTTATTTTAACTACACAATTTATAAAAAACATGTCTTAAGTTAAGCCTCTGGTATCACACTATCTAGCAGAAAGAGCTTTTGAGCTAGTGGCAAAATACATGAACAGTGTTTTATTTACTGATTTGACACAACGTGGAAAATAAACAGGGTGAAAAATTAAAACCTGTCACCTGCAAACTGAAGCAATCTGAACATGATTTTAACCAAAACTGAGTAGAAAATAGTAAACAAAAAAAAGGACATGTTCTGATTTCCTCTGTCTGGTGTGGAATGTTTATGATGTTTAACCTTTACCACTGACTCATAATTGTAGTAAATCGTTTAAATTGGTAGTAGACTTAGAAATCTATAAGACACTGTTGCAAGTGTGAGAAAAGGTTAATTTCCCACCCTGGTCATATGCCATGCATTATCAAGTCTGACCACAAGTAAAACGGGAATTCCATCAACAACTTGGTCCGATGAAGATCTGCGCATTTCAACATCAATATATTTTGCAATAAGGGCAAATCTGCAAATTAACCAACTTCCTCACAAATGGACTGGGCGACACACCGGAGGAGGACCATGCTATGAGCACTAGCAGTGTTGATGCAGCAGCCTGCTTCAGACTGACAGAGTTCGAAATGGAGCAGGGGGAGGTGGGGAGGGGGCAGATGGAGTCACCACATGGAAGCCATGCATTCAAAAAGAGAGCAGAGAGTGTAGGGTTGGGGGCAACCAACAGCCCACGGATGGAAAGGTGAAGGGCATGTAGGAAGAGGAAGGTGCTGGGGGCCTATGATGTGTTGAAATCCTGCACTGTGCTGCCAAATACAAAACAAACTGATCACAGCACCAAATACGTGCCAGCTGAGCCGAGCGCTCCACACGCAAAAAGACAAACACGGTCAAAACTGCAGATCGGACTATGAAGTGAATCATAGACTGGAGATGGGAAAAGCTGTACATTTTACTAAAATAACTCCTACTAGCGAAATCACTAGCCAATCAGTGGTTCACAATATTGCTGAGCTGGAGAGAGTTGGGATTCTGCAGCCATCTGCTCTGAACCACAGGTGATGTAGGTTAGTGCCAACATTGAGCTCATGTACAGTAGCTTAGTTCTGCTAAGAGCTGAATCAAAATGCAGCATCCTCTCAGAAATTTAAAGCTGCAAAATAGATTTCCTCAAACACCAAAACACACAGCTCAAATTATACATTGTAAAAAAAGGCTGTGGTATAAAATATAATTATCTGACTACACTAATATTTAAAACTGTCAGGACGGTGTATATGCTTAGTGTCATGTTACTACTGTCTCAAACTAAAGACAAGTTACTTTATTTTCTGTGTTTACTGGGAATTTACAGTACCAGTAACTGTAATGCTATATGCAAACAAAGGGTAGGTTGTAATAAAGATCATGCATGTTTTGAGCATTTGCAAGTCTTTTCAGTTAACAGCTACACTTTAATAATTTGTAACTTGGATAAGGAATCCAAGAGAAGATTGTTCTCAAACGACTGCACATTTATGCTTCTGATGAGCACCATAGCTGCTATGCCTCTAAAAAGCAGTTTCAAAGTTTAAAACAAATATATTTTTATTGGTATGACCAAAATACGGCAATAGAAAACAAAATCCAGTAATTCCATTAATACATAAATCTGCAAAATAAAGTTTCTTAAACTCCACAAGAGTAAAACATAAAAAGGATAATTAAACACACACACAACATAGTAAAATAAAAAAAAACTAGGATAAAGGTGCCACATGTCTGATCTCAAGCTAATCTCTGCCTTTAACTGAAATTAGTTAAATGAAAAGACGATTGCAAACACTTCACCCGTGCAAAATGACAAGACTGCAGACTGAGTTGAACTGAGCGGGCAATTTAAAGATTGGTAGATTGGTACAAACCTTTAATGCAATTTTGACTCTTTTAATCTTTTTGACCTTTTCAACTGTCTTTTTGTCGTTAACGTAGTGTAAAAAAAAAGCAGATTAGGAAAAACAAAACAACAAAAAGCATTAGAATTGAGACAGCTCACAAAGATCACTGAATTCATAACAGGCAGGTTATTTAGCATAACAGTGCAGAGAAATGATTGAAGAAAAAAATAGGCGGATAAAGTTATACTAAAACAAATGAAATATCTTCTCTCAACAGAGCATATCTTCATGCAGTCAAAGAGGCAAGGAAGGTGTGTGAGACGAGGTGGCGTCACTTACCGGATTTAAAGTGTTACACTGATCTATAGGATTCTTGTAGTCAGTCTTCAGTTCATCAAATGCTATAATCTGGAGGAACAAATGCAAAAATAAACAGAGAGCTTTAAATGTAGATTTGATGAACATGCAAAGGAATCTAATGTCACATTGGGTGGCTTTGAATTTAGTCATTCATTTTAATAATTTTCATGAATTCAGAAATTCAGAAAGCTATAGTTTCTTATTATGAGTATGTACATTTATTTTACTGTCTCACAGACAGCAGCAGCAACTAACAACAACTTTAATTTCATATTGTGAACGATAACTTTCTCATGTGGTCTACCAATATCAGCAAACAGTGAACACTGTTCATGACAAGTTCCTGAAAGTGTAAACCATTGTTGTTGTTTTTTTCTGGATGTTGTTTACCTGCTTTTTGCCAAGTTTCACTAAATTATCGTTAGTTTTACGATCTGCGATGCCACTGCTGACATTTATCAATAAAAGTAAAGCTACCGAAAAGCAAAGAAATGTGACCCGTCAGGAGACTGGTAGGTGCCATATTTACCCACTGATGACAGCAGCACTGGAGCAATTTGTTGCTCCATGATCGTGGGTTAGCATTAGTTAGCTAAGCCTGCTAATTAGCATGTTAGCTAATAGCGAAACACTAATCATTTGACGACTTTGTCAAGATAGAGGACGTCTAGTGTAACCACACACGGGTTAATATGATGTGAACAACGGATATATATCACGATAAGATGGCGTGTAATTAAAATAGTTAGGCGATTAAGCGGCTAGCTTTAGCACCTAGCCACAGCAGGGTGTGTTCCATTCATTCTGGAACGGCCGGGCTCCAGGTTTCCGCTGAGCGCGCGCGGCTGTTTCTGTGGGGTTCGCCCGGATACGTTCCATCCAGACGCTGCTAAGATCTGCGCTGAACTACGCGAAACCCGACAGCGGGTACGGGGTACGGGTCTGCGTGGCTACAGGAGTGGCCTAGCATTAGCCCGGGTCTCCCGAGCCCTCCTCGCTCTTTCACCTACTTTCATCGGCGCCGTTGAACTGGCAGGCCAACACTTTTTATCCACGGTTGTCTGAATGTGTACTTACGTGCCAGATAGCGAAGAAGATAAGCGCCGCCGTGAGCAGCAGGGCAAGCATATAACAAAAGGCCGCGAATGTGAACGCCATTTTTTCTCCGGTTCTGCTCGTCGGTTCCTGGCCCGGTCGGCGGATGATGCAGGCAGCTTCGCAACCGATTTGAGATTTGTCAGCGTGTCTTCTTCTTCAGTGAGTGTCTAACTAACGTTAGCTGGCTTCTTTATCGCTGCATTACTGCCATCTCCTGGACTAATGTTCTTCCCTTGCAAAGATTCTGACTTTATTTAATTTCAGTAATAACAGTTTGAAAGGTTTGTATATCTTAACATGTGACCTTTCTTTTTACTCTGTTAGATAAAACAGTTAGCAAATTAACGCTCTAACCTTTTTATGCAACATTATAGTAGTAAATACACCTTATGCACAGTAGTGTTAGTGTACTATAAAATGATTTAGCATCCAAGAAGAATTTAAAAATGCTAATGTAATGCAAAAAAATCCCAACAACCCTGAATCACAATCCCCTGATTTATATGCTAGATCTTGCTGGGTGTGTAGGTCAGCCTAAACACTTAAGGGTTTTTAAGTAGTGACTGAACAGCGCTCAAAGCTTTTTTCACTTCGCTGTAGCATACTACATATACTGTTTATAGACCAAGTGACCATACACAAAGTACATTTTTATGTTTGCTATATTTAAATAGACTAATTACTCTTCAGTCATTATAATAAAAAGTGTTCTTTTAATTGTCCTGTACGACATCAAATAGAAAATAACTACATTGTTTATCTCTAGCTTATGATGAACCAATCATTAAAACATATTGTATGTATGTGTGAAAACATCAGTCATCTGAAAACAAAGGGACAAACATCACTGTCATTTTATTTCAACAACCGGACAAAAGACACTATAAAGTATGGGAAAATACAAATATCTCAAGTTTCACTGATGCCATGAGGCAGCTGGTTATGATACATGTTTTAGGTGTTTTATTAAAAAGGAAAGAAAACAGAATAGTAGGCATTTCATCACAGGACACCAAAAGCTGAAAAACACATTTGCAGGTTAATGAAAAATGATTCAAGAGGTCAAATATATATAACAGGTCCACCACATTGGAGGGAAGATTAGTAGATCCACAGGGCATAACCAGATACATTGCTTAATCCAACAGACCTTGTTCTGGGCAAATTGTTTTGGATACATGATTGATTGTTGTACAATCTCTGACATCCACTTTCCGTGAAAATATATAACAGAAGATGGTTATTAGCAGGATTGGCTGAGACCAGATGTTTGAGTTGCAACTGTATCAGACAAATTAAATTTACCTAATAATTCAATCCTATGTTCTGAAAGTCTGCATGCAACAGAATATCAAATGAATACGTTATCAGGAAACCTGTCAGGCTTATGCAAGCTGTTCAGGTTTACGTTAATCTTCTTATACAGTAGCTTTCCACATTAAAAAGGTTTAATAACTTCCTTTAAACAAGATAAAGGCTAAACATGTTTTATGTACTTGCACTGGAAACAATACATTACACATATTTCCAATTCATACAAAGACTTTTTCAAAGTTAGCCTGAATTGCTCTTGTCCAAACAATCAATAAGAACATACATTAAACAAACATAGGAAATTACCCACATTGCAGTTTTTTTCCACCTTGCAACCACAGCATAAGACTGTCAAGACAAGTGATTACAGTTATATCCCATTGTTCCTGTTGGATTAAACGCTGCCAGACATGTAAATCAAAAATGACAATCGTCTAACATTTGACATCAGTAAATGTTTTACATGAATTTTTGATTGTGCGTACATATCTTTAACTCAAATATTTACCTGGGATTAAATTTTAACAGAAATCATAAAGTAAATCAGAGTAAAAGAAACGTGTCTTAAAAAGTTATCAAAGCTATTCCAATCCCTTATTGTTTTAAACAAAACATTTGTGTCATGTTTTCATTTTGGCCTCATGATTTGACAGAAATTTGAGAAATTTGAGAAAAATAAAATTAAGACAAGGCATTGATATGGTTTACAGTAATGTAAATCATTCATTATATAGTGATTTCCTGCTTTGGGGCTTTAAATCAGCTGCAAGCTTCTAACTAACTTCTCAGTAAGGGGTGACACTCATGAGAGAACATGTTCAGGTATCACTGAAATAATGCTTACGAAAACATTAAGTAGCACCTGCAGTACAATTTTGCTTCCTTTATGTAGCTTACGTGTCTGGGGATGGCCTGCTTTTAAGAGCTGATAACACATGAAGTGTTACTCAGGGTGGTTTGGACTTTCAGTGTGCTGCAGCCTATTTTAAAGAAAACTGTGATTTTAGGGCATAAAAAAGCCAAATGCAAACAACAGAGTCTGTAAATATATGTAAAATATTATTGTGTAGTTCTGCACATAGGATTTGAAGTGCTCTACACATTTTAAATTGTATAAATGAAGTATAAATGCTCTGTAATACTTACAGACTGTGCTTCATATTGGACATTAGCACAAAATGTAAGTGGCTGCTACATTCAATTCAAATAGTAGTGTCCGCGTTCAAAAAGGTACTGTACATTGGTCGAACCCTGTTCTGCATGGGAATGTTAATTGCCCAGATGCTATCTTTCACCTACCAAGTCTAATTATTAAGTACAAATGGCGTTTGGAGATGTCGTCATTCTCGAAGCAATCTAAGTGGCTTTACATCAGAATAAAGCAGAACATTCATAAACACTAATAACAGTAATATATATAATGCACAAGATTAGCTAACAATCGCCCTAAAGACATGGTAACCCTCTTATACACAGTAGCCCACTAGATTAAAATGAGGGGCAGGTAATGTCGCCCTACGTGCTTTGTTTTCAAGACTGTCATGGTCACTAGAGATGGAAGTTTGTTGTACAGTTGTTCAGTCTGTAATGTTTCAGTAGGGATTTTGTTTCTTGGATATTTTAACAAATACAGATTAAAAGGTAAAATGCAGATTTACCCATAATTCATGCTGTTCCTCTCTAAACAGAGACTGATGGATGTGATCCATATTTATACTGTAGGTCTTAGGAGTCCCCTCTTGTCTAATGCATACTGATGTGACTATAGTGCTAGTTTGCTAAATGCCCGTAAATTAACACTGAAGAAGAAACTGGCTAAAACAGAATAGTCCTCCGAAGTATATCAGTGATTGTTCAGATGTTTTGGCAGGAAATGTGTTTGTCTCAACAAAAATGAAATGAATACTCAGATGTATGCGCTAAAATAACCCTAGATACACCAGAAAAAATGACATAAATCTAATTAATGTAGGACTCCCTCATATTATGAAAAATATTAAAGATAAAAAATGGAAACTCGCAGGAAGTTCAGAGTTTCATAAACCGCTGAGTGTAAACTACTTGAAGAAGCAGAGACTGTTGTTAAAATGTCTTTAAATATTCTGAATGAACATGCTCAAGGGTAGATGAGTGCTATAAATTTCTGTCCACTTCAAGAGCTACAGTATGGGAGTGTTAATTCAATACAGACACATAACTGGCACATGGAGATATCGCAAGGGAGACAAAAGCAGACCTGCGTCAAATAGTATTTTCAGTTTTAGGCTGCCAGATGGGTGAGGATTAAATCAACAGTCACAGGAAAGTATTCAAACTCCTATGATTGTCTAACATTTCTGGTTCACTTTAAATTGTAATAGATTGTAAACGCCACCAAAGAGGCCTAAAACTGAGGACAGAAAGTATCTGTAAGCTCTATTTAAACTAGGTCTGGTACAAAGAAGGTGGGAAACATTAACCGTGGTGTGTTCACCCAAAGATGACACGAGTTGTGCAATCTAGATTCTCCTCACATCCCAGAGAGAGCTTAGCGGAAGAACCCGAGTTTCTCTCTAAGCCATTCCTCTGTTAGGTCCTCAGTGTTTCTGATCTCAAACACCTGGAAAAATATACATAAAATAAAGCGGGGTGTTTGATTCATATTTAGGTGTTTTACTGGAAAAAATGGCTTTAAAACAAAAAGTTGCACATATGTTTTATGAAAAAATGATAAGATAATAAAAAATGTGGAAGATGCATGACAGGACCTGGTTTAGAACATCAGAAGCAACTTACTAACCTTGGTCAGTTGGACAGTTTGCACCAGTTTGTTTTTGCTCCCCGCGTACATCATCTGCTGCTCTGGTCTGCAACCTGCCCAACAAAAACACACAGACATTAACAATCATGCAGATCAGTACTACGTTCATAGTTTTTAGGTGCTGATCTAAATGTATAATCAATGACACTTTCTTACCCACTGGACTGGAGAAGATGAAGCACAGGGGATAAGAGACACGTCCATCATCATGTTGGTACTTATAACTGTACACAATGAATGTGCCTGGTGCTTAGGACAATTCACATATTTAACATCAGGACTCGTTTTAAATAAATTAAAATAATAAACTAATATGACCTGTAGCATAAAATCAGCTACTTCAAGCATAATTCTACCGTAAACAATATTTAAAAAACACTGGACATGCTGCAGGCTGCAGGAAACTGCTACTTATAAATCATAGGACACAGTTATTTGACACAGAACTGAGAAGGGAAATAATTTAAAGACTGTTAATATGTAACAGGTTGTTCATTTAAAGGATATCTTGGCTGTCGCTCAGGGAGCTCATCCTTCAGATCATCAGGAGAAATGTCCTAAAAAAACACAGACGGGTAATAATTAGCTCAGTGAGGTGCTGCTTCTCTGTTTGCATGGTGTAGTCTCTAAAGTACACTTTAGCTATTATCAATTAGGTGGAAGACTAGAGCAAATGTAACCACATATACTTCTATAACCTTATCTCTGCTTAAAAGTTGATAACGTTGTGTTAATTTTATTACTAAAGAGTTCTGTTTTGTATTTTCAAATTGTGAAATAAGAACACAGCCTTGTGCTGCATTGTGTGTATGAGTAAAGTACATTGTATTATAACGGCAGAGTAATAACTATCTTACCTCGTGTTCTTCTTCAAGAATAACGAGCTGCTTGTCTTTATCAATCTTCACTGAGGGGTTAAACAAGAGAACATCAAAGTATTTAAGTCAACAGTGGCATGAAAACTTTAACATTAGTAATATAAATGTTAAACAGAACCTTAAGAGAACAAAATACAGAGGAAAAAGTAAAATTAAAAGTCTGTTTTATATTTTCTGTTGAAAATGACTTGTGTAAAAGGTTTCTGTGCTTTTAGGGTCCATGCCATTTATTCACTCTCCTACTCCTACACCTACGCCAATCCAATTTGGCAGCAATGACACTTTGACCCAGAGATAGTGGAGGATAAAGCTTAAGCCAAGTTCGATACTCAAACTGATGTAACACGACACTGTCACACCACCTGCTGTATACAGAGGTAACTGTTTTATATTTACAGCACGCTCCTCTCCTCCAGTCATTGAAATTTCCCAATCTGATGTGATACTTCTGTTTTTCCTATCAACATACTGGTGTGTTCTACAACTAGGAAAACTTAAATAGGTGTTCCACACACTTATTTAACAGAAAGGTTTAACCTTTTAGGAAACATGTTTACTGTGTTCTTGCTGAGAAGACTGTTACCACTCAAGTCAGTAAGGTCAATATAAAACTTCATCCAGGACACATCTGATTTAGCTAGCCAGTTTTATGCTATGCTAACAGCCAGCTGACTCCATAATCTTTCTGTTACTTTCCACTAACCTGAAGTCCTGGAAATGGGAAAAATATGTCGCAATCATATTTTTGCTTGCTGCGTCACATTCCTCAGTGGTGTTCTGCCCTCAACTCTACTTACTGATGATGGCCGCATTATTGGTCTCCTTCCGGAAACGGAACTCCTTCAGCTTTTTAACCAGATCTTCATCCACATCACAAACCACTAGTGATTCACTCTGGTACAGAAAAGAACACACAAAGATGCTGATGTGGTTATTACATTTTTATACACAATTTAAAAGCATTTGGTATAAAAACCTAAAATGGGCAGACAGAAATCATCATGTTAACTTGGACTAAAATGCAACATCTGGTTTATAGTTAATATATCTGTAATGTTTTTACATCAACAAACTGCATCTGCTTCAGAAAGTGTTTCCTCCCTTTCTTCCTGGCAGCCTGCATCCTTTATATTCATTTCCTTTCATCTGCCTTGAGAGGAAATATTAATGTTCTGCCTGTTCTGCACACATTAAGATTATAGAACCTTCACAAAGTTTATACTGTCATTTAAAACACAATATTACATTTTTATCTCTGACAGTAAAACTGACAAGAGTTTAGTCACTGGAAGACATTGAAAATCAGCCACTAACGTATGAATAATTGGCTGGAAGAATATGAGTGAACTCATTTGCAATGCAGCTATAACATACAAACTAAATAATTGTGTGTAGACATATGCACCTTTATCTATTCCTAGAAAAGTTGTGTTTAATATGCCCTCATGATTTTATAGATATTTGCTGAGGATTCACATGTATGGAAGACAGCTGCAGAATCACAGACTGAAGCTTTAACTGGTTTTCATGCTTCTTACTGCTTAAAGCAGTGTGTTAGTATACCAAGTTACCAAGCCAGTGTGTCTGAGTTATCTTAAAGCCCTGACTTATTCTATAAAGGACACTGCTTTTCTTTTCTTATCAACTCTTATTTCAGTCCAGTAACTCAACATTGAGTGTTTACATTTTTCAACTACCTTTCTGCAGGAATCTGATCTGACCCACAGACAGAAAACAATACACCGGGCTCAACATGATTTCACTGGTCTGAACCTCGCTCACGTCCTCACAAGATTACATAACTCCTGCACAAAGTCATAAACTCTTTACGAATCTCTGCAGAGTCTTTGTACTCTATATTTACACCTCCCTGAACAGATGGCCGGTGGGAGTCAGGATTTCACTGAGCTCTGAGAGATCTTTACAGATTAGGCAGAGGCTGGAGTGTCTTGGAAATGGGACTCTTGAAAAACAGGATGCACGAGAGAAAGATGAGGAACAGGCACGACAATACAAGCCAGAGGTGGCCACAGGTTTACTTCTGGTTTAAATTCCTCCAGCCTCTGACAGCTAACGTTAGCTCGTTAGTTTGTCTGCTAATTCAGTCAGATTCGGCTAATTTAAATAATCCAGTTAATGAAATGTGTCATTGTAGGTAAAATGAGACCGTACCACCGCCCTTATGATGGTGGGCGCTGTAGAGAGTTAAGGTGTCATGACACGCAGTCAAAATCCGGGAGGGAAACATTATTCATCACGACTGAAGCGAGCTAACTGAGGCAGCTCCCAAACCAAGACGTGTTTAAACACATCCCCGCAAGCTAACCGCACATAGCCACATGGCTACAGGAAGCCCGTCGGGATATCCTTCAAAATAAAGGCATAAAACATACATGTACATTCCTACATTGAAGACATAACGCATGCGAGTGACTAATCATAAATGCTTTTACGTAGCATCATTACATGTAATGACATGTGAAATAATTACTAATAATGTAAATGACAATTTAACCGAACTGTGAATTTATTTTGAAATCCAAAGCCGGAAGCCACAGTAGCTTTTCTGTCTCTTTACGTCCTGACAGAGGGTGGAACTAATGCTAGGCTAGCAGGCTAATGCTAGCCAAGGCAATCTACGCCCTTACTTAGTTATCACTAGTCCCTTTAATTTCACATTAGTTAGGAGCACACGATTTAAAAGCAGGTACAGAACTACCCACAGTTGTCTCACAATAACATATAACAACTTACCATTGTTGTAGAGTTAAAATTCCCCTGAAGCTGCAGCTGCTGCTCTGAATGGTGGGGACGCTTCCAATGTTTTTTTTATTTTTTTTAACTTCGCGTCGTCTTGTGACTGGTTTGACCAATCCCACACCAGCGCCCCCGTTCTCCAAAACCTGCCCTCACTACTGTCCTGCAGTGTTGTTAGTTTATTAAAAAGGATTTCGCTTGACGAGATAACGTATGCAGCGTTGTTTGATAGAAACGACTTATTTAAACGAGACTGAATAAAACGCCTCAAAAATAATATATAAAACTAATTGATCTGGTGCGTAATTGTTAGATTACAGAACACAGTTTATGTCTGGTCTTTAGACATTTATCGATTACTATATACTAGATACAATAAGATCCAGTTATAATCAGTACTTCTTCAGATACACTAGTCTTAGTTATAGGTCTCAATAAATAGTACACACACTTTTTGTGATACTAGAAACCTACTGTGCACTGTATTATTTACTGAAATAGACAATATAACAGATAATATGCTTATTACTTTCTCTCTGGTCGTAGTCTTAATTAATGACTAATAATGAGATGAATAATCTGTGATGTTGATTCTTCATAATTATATATCTGCTGGGGCCCTGCGATGGACTGGCGATCTGTCCGGGCTGTACCCCGCCTCTCGCCCGAAGACAGCTGGGATAGGCTCCAGCACCCCCCGCGACCCGAACTCGGATAAGCGGTAGATAATGGATGGATGGATGGATATATCTGCTGTGATTCTCTGTTTTGAACAGGCGACATATTGCACACCCTGGGAAGGGGGCAGAGGGTGTCGCTATTGTACCGATTGAAACGTCCCTTGATGTATGTCTGTGAAGATTCTCAGTCATCCAGGTAAAGTTGTCTGAAGATTGAGTCATGGCATCGTCCCTTGATGTAATTTTGTGATTTGTAATTTTGGTCGATATCGTATAAATTAAACTTAATTTAATTTTTGTTAAGAAAGGGAAAATGTTATTTCATTCATTATAGTTTAGGTAGCACAATAATGACATAACTACGTTCAAGGATCTTTTTTTAAATTTTAAAACAATGTCTTCTTTATGAAATACCACATATTAATACCCAACTTTCTGCAATTGTGTAGACACAGTTTAGTTCCAAACCATGTTCAGAGGGTTTAGACTTGGTTTTAGGGTTATGGTCCGGTTATTGGCTTGGAGGAGGGGGGGCGTTCAGTCACGGTGGGTTATTCTAACGTAAGGTGTTATAGTATGACCGTCCTCACAAGTATAGAAACAGCAGCGTGTGAGTGTGTGCGTGTGGAACGCGCCCACCCCTCAGACTACGTCATCAGCCCTTCCTTTTCAAGAGTTGTAGTTGAGCAGATCTAACGTTAGCTTGTTTAAGGCTGAATTAGCAGGCTAACTGGCCTCTACAGCTGGATAAATCACCGATTCTCCACTGCTGTCACATAAGAGGAGTCAGTCCTCTGGCGAGGTAAAGTTAAATGTCATATTTTACTTGTTACTCTTTGTTGCCACCATGAAGCTAAAATAAACAAGCTAACCATCTGGACGTTAACTAACAGTTGGCGCTAGCTAGTTGGTGTTAGCTAGCTCCGTAGCTAACTAATTGTGTAATATCAGTTAACTTCCTGTCGATTTTATTAAGTTAATCTTCGGTTATATACGATTAAAGTCAGTGTAGCTTCAGTATAGTTTGTCATAATAGTATTTCAAGAAGTCGAGCTATTTTGAGTCTGTTCAGTTGGATTTTACTGATCACCAGTCGGGGATGGAAACATTTACTCTGCCTTTAGTCAGAGTCTCTGTGTGTAACGTGCATTCTGTTTGACATCTAGTTATAATCGGTTGTTATAGCCACTTAATAAAACTAATGAAAGTTGTCTCTCCTCTTGTTTTAGATCATGTCAGATTTCTCGGTAAGTTAAAAGGACTGCACATTTTTTACATGATATTATAGTGATAGTGTTTTTATTTACAAGTAACTAGTCGTTGAACAGATACTGCGGACACATGAGTCACTTTTCCTTTTTATTATTTTTTAGCTTGCAGATGCCTTAGGAGATGATGCTCAGAGCCAGGCAAAGAAAATAGGACACACTAACCCATCTGCCCCTGCCAGCAACCATCCACCTCCCTCAAACCCAGGATGGCCTGCTTCAGCCCCTGGAGCTCCCACCCAGCCCTCTGCTCCCGGTAACTTCTCTGGTGGGTCGTCTGGCCCAGGAGCACCAGGGCACTTCCCATTCCAATCTGGTCCTGGAGCACCAGGACAATATCCAGGGCCTCCTTCAGCACCTGGTGGATTTCCCCCTGGTCCCGGGATACCTGGACAATACCCACCTGCCCCAGGAGCTCCAGGGCATTTCCCATCCAGCCCTGGAGCTCCCGGGCAGTTCCCTGGGCAGTTTCCCGGGCAGTACCCACCTGAAGGAGCTCCCGGCCAGTTACCTGGAGGCCCTGTTCCTTACCCAACTGGACCATTTCCTTCAGGCCCTGGAGCTCCCCCAGGGCCTTATCCAAATGTGCCTTTTCCTAGTCAGCCAGGAGGAGGCAATGGGATGTACGGAGCTGGTGGTCCAGGTGCGTTCGCCCCTCCAACTGGCCCTGGCTCCTTCCCTGCATTCCCTGCTTCTGGAGGCTTCCCCCCAATTCCCAGTGGGTCATGGGGACCACCTGCAGGTGGAGGCTTCCCTTCTGCTCCTGGCTCCTTTGGTCCTGGCCCAGGGCATATGGGCCCATACGGTGGGCCTGCTGCTCCAGGAGGCATGATGGTGAGTACTAGCAGTGGTTACAAATATTTTATATATTTTTCTTGCTTGCAGCATCTCTTTGCAAACATGTTTTTTGCTCATGTGTTCTGGTGTGGCAGTTTAGGTGATTCAAGATAACAAATTACATTCAGCAACTAGCTAAATCTACTGAAATCCTTTACTATAGTTGCCAAGTTTATCTGCACTGACAGCCACTACAGCGGTGCACTCACCATTATATAGATATTCACTTGTACTCCAGGACAGTGTTTTTTAAAATATTAAGTGTGGTTCACTGGGTGTCTGCCTAACACTGCATGTGGTGGAAAAAGGTTTCCTACTCTGAGAGATACTGCAGGATTACATTTTTAGTATAATCCTGCCATATACTCACAGTCTCTGTATCTTGGGCTCTGCTGGTATACAAACAAAACATAAAGCACAACTAGAAATATTTAAAAATAGTTATAAAAAATGTATTCTTGTCTTTCAGCCCAGATATAATCCACCATATAATTGAAAGCAATGAACTCAACTTTTCAGTCGGACACGGACTTCACTCCCAGAATCAACACATGGTTTGATTAGTGCCAAAGACTGAATATATTTACACGTACATTTGAAGTTGTGGTCAGTCTGCCTATTGTTTTAACTAAGTGCAATATGATTTAAAATTTAATCTATACATAAAACCTATGTTTATTGTATGAAGGCACATTTGTATTATTGAATAAAATCACAGTTTGATTACAATTCATATGTTCATTGCCTTTTCTACATTGACTTGTCACTTTTGCATGTAATTGTATTCAAAGGTGTTTTTTGCTGCTGTCATTTTGCTTTGTACAGTTGATGCCTCTAATGTAACAATCCTTAAAACAGCTTTAACTTTTTTATTTCTCTGACATTACCTAATGAGTGAGAACTGCATAAGAGACAAAAGAGATGACTCACTAGGGTGTTGCTCTAGGAATGTGGGCAGGGTCAAAGCTTTGAGAAATGGTTAACGAAAAATTCCTGCTCTATTTAATGACTGTGATGACGCAGTATTTTACCAAATTCATCATTATTAATGATTAAATGTGAACATTTCTACATTTGTCCAAGGGGATATAATCAGAAAGGTAAAATCTGTATTTTGCTTAATATATAGTCATTTAAAATATATATAACCAGAAATGTTTCAAAATAAAGCCTAATAAATGTTTTGTCATGATCTAAAATGTGAATATTTCTCATAGATGGTGCCCTACGATCTTCCTCTTCATGCTGGAATTTTGCCACGGCTTTTGATCACAATAGTTGGAGAGCCTGTTCCTGGTGGAGACAGGTATGAACAATATTCAACCTCTAAATCTGCTTTGTGTATGTTTGCGGTGGAAACATAACTGGATGCCTTAAAATAACCTGACAATTTCCATTCTAATCCTCTGGATCATAGCAATGTTGTCATTTTCAACACGTGGGTTCATACTGGTCAAACATCATCATTGTTGTTTAAAAAAGGCACAGGAAAATAATATTGATTACAGTTACTGTAATCATCATTCTTATTTGACGCCATATTTTATTAGTTGGATCTTCTTTTTGTTTTTCCAGGTTCCATGTTGACTTCATGAAAGGTCCAGATGTTGTCTTTCACTTCAACCCTCGATTTCATGAGCAAACAATTGTTAGAAACTCTAATATAGATGGTCGCTGGGGGCCTGAGGAGCGGGGAGGAGACTTCCCATTTGTTCAAGGACGTCGTTTTGAGGTAGTTAAAAAGATTGGTCAACTCCACTCAGAGTATTTCAATGAGTAAATCACTGTTACACCTGTGTTACACCCACACAACTGTATTCACTAATTATAATTCTCAGAACTCTGTGGGTGTGTACCAACCAGACTACCAGACCTGACTCTCCAGTTTTTTAAACAAATTTTTTATTGACAGCAATGGTCCTGAGTTGAAATAGGAGTGTAGAAAACCTTTTACCTTTATCATTGTAATTAGGACAATGAACTTTGGCACCTTATCTTAACTCCTGACCTGCCCAACTTTAACCTGAGAGATCTAATCAGCCAGTATAAGTAACACTGCGGTACCTTTAACATCAGTCAAATACTGGACCCTGATAGTCAATCCTAGTTGCTAATTGGCCATTTAAGCAAGGGGGTAGGCTCCCAGCTGTTTAAAAACACTAATGTTCTGTTATAATATGAAAAATGATTAGTAACATTTTAGCAGTAGAGTTTAAACATGTAGAACATTATTTATTTTAGCAGTTAATGCATCAATTTATGATCCACAGCCATGTTAAGAAGACAAGAATTCATGGCAAAGTTTTGTTGTTGTCCCAATATAGGTTTGTTACTAATCCTGCCGGTAGGATTATGTAATGTAATATGTGTCACATCCTTTGTTGGGAGCAGAATCACTGGTTTAGGTTGGAAAACCTGTTAATCCATTCACATCAATGCAAACTTGGTTTCTGTTTACCTGTACAGCGCTAAAGAGCAGATATTCACATTTAGAGACTAGCTGCTGAACAGCAGAGTTAAATATTAATAAAAGACTAGCAGAGACTAGTTAAATGATTATTTTTGCACTATTAGAAAGAGCTACTACTCTAAATGAGTGTTAATGTGGGATGAGTTAATAAGCAACAGTTTCCCATATGTGTGTGTTCAGTTACATTATCTATTGATTGACTGCTTGTTTTAGCTGTACATTTAGTACCCATGACATATGATGACCTTGTTGTATAAAGTTTGCATTGATCTCCTTGCAGCTAAAGATCCTCGTGGAGGAGGACATGTTTAAAGTGGCAGTAGACGACAACCACCTACTGGAGTATGAACACAGAGTCGGTGGGTTTGAGGAAGTGACCCTGCTGCGAGTGGTCGGAGATGTCGTCCTGTACAGTGCAGCCCCGAGCATGATCTGAATCTCCGACGCTAGGAGCCACATACAGCACAGGAGACATAGGTCAAACTTTACCACTGCATTTCTGTGTTTTAAATAACTTCAAATACGTTAATGCATTTGGTGGAATTTGCAGAAGTCAGCAAAGTGCAATTTTTGTCCACGTGGCACTTGGTCATTTATGAAAGAACCAACGGCAGAATAACACAAGTCTGCACACGATAACCTTTTTTTACAGGATGACATCTGATTTTATAGCCACTCAAAATCAAATATATTTAATGACATAACAATAATAGTGAATGAAAATATATATTATAAATTTAATGTTATTTCTAATGTAAACGCTGTAGGCCAAGTGAGAAAGTGTGATGTGTCCCAAACATTTCATATATTTTCTGCTAGTATGCTGTATTTTGTTTACAGTACATTTTCATTTGTTATTCTCTTGATAAGCCTTTTAACGCATGAATATGATGCTGAAATGAACATACTCTCTTTTTCACTATTTATGCTGGTTAACATCCAGGATGCAATGACCTGGAAACATACAGTAGGCTAATGATGTATTTTCAGAAGTGTGTACAAATATAGATTCGGAGCTCCTCTTCAGTATTAATACTCATGAACTGTCAGATTAGAGGGTTATGGAATTGTTTTACTAATTATAATGAAGATGAAGTTTAAAAAAAGTGAGGCTTGAATTCATGTATAATGTTGGAAAAGAGAGCAATAGGGTTTCTCGTTTGTTGCCAAAGATAACAGTGGTACAATATCAAATGCTTACAAGTAAAAGGGGCATCAAACAAATAATGACTGAAATTGTTGTTTGATTCAGAATATGTTACTTTCCTGTACACATAATAAATAAAAGTTCCCCTGCTCCAATTCCTTATTTCACCAAAATGTGTGATGCATTTTTACAGAGTGTAAGGTTTACAGATCTCTGTTAGAGAACTGTTGTGTAACAAAAAAGCAGCTGTCAAGGGACAGGAAGCATAAACATTTTATTTCCATCCCTGTATTTATACCGCTACTGAGCAGTGGTGGAAAAATTACAAAAGCATGAAAAATAAACTTCTCATTATTCAGAATGATGTATTTTCTTATAGATAGATAGAAACTTTATTAATACCTCTGGAAGGTTCCTCTGGGAAATTAAATTTCCAGTAGCAAACACCGACTTCCAGTATTACTGGAATAATATCTAGTATTATTAAAAGCAAGTATAATCAAAGTATAGAAGAGACATATTACTACTAAATATCATAACTAACTTAACACTGTGAAAATGAAATGGATGATTGTGGTATTAAAAAAATCAGTAAATAGTTGGATTATTGCACAAGTGATGTATTAATATGTAAGAAATCTAAGTATCACTAATAGTTAAAGGTGATGCTATGTTTTGTATTGACTATCTGTATCTGCAAAGCACCCAGTAAATAACTATCTGAAGTAAAAAGTACAATATTTACTTCTGAAATGTAGTGTGTAAGTGCAAACAAGAAATAGCAATACTCAGGTAATGTAGAAGTATCTGAAAGGTGTAGTTCAGTAAAGTACATGAATAAATTAGCCTTAGTCTAGAATTTTAAATAGAGTGTCAAGACTGAAAGAATCTCTATGCATTACATTTTAGTGTCAGAAAAAGCAGTTAAATAAGATCAATAAAGATCAGCCCATCTTTGCCCTCTGCAGGTTCGTCCTGCCACTCCGGCCCGTCTCAGTGTGGTTTCGGTTTTACTTTAAGCCCATGAGGAACAGGCAGAGGTAGCAAGTATCAAACATAAATACCAGTTCAGTCACACTGAGAGAAAACTGTTGCCATGAATGTGGAGTAACCTTTCATTACCGCGGTGGCGTTTAGCCAATGTGCTTAGTGCGCACTCTGGGGGTCAAAGGTCGCTCTGCAGTTCCGCGTCGCGTCACCCGAGGGCAGCACGAGTACGAGCCGAAGGAAGCAAATCCAAAGTCCTCAATGAGTTCACCTTCACATAAATAGTTGGTCCCTTCTCCTTCTGGACACATTCTTCAGTAGTTTGGTGATTTTGACATAATGAACGGTTCGCTGCACTCATCACCCGACGTGGTGGACATACGACTGAAGCGGGGGCCGTCAGGTGAGAAGTTAACGGTCGTTAGCAGGTAGCGTTAGGCTAAAGTTAGCTAAGTTACGTAGCAGCCAAATCAACCTGGAGCTAAAGGCTAACTCCTTTCGATTTTAAAATGACAAAACCTCACCCCACAGTGTTTAGTTTAGGGTAGTACACGTAGGGGGAAAGGTCTGTAGAAGCAGAGCTGTAAACGACTCTGTCTAATTTACAATAATTGGTTATTTAAATAGTTCTTTTAAAAACATATTTTTTTAAAGTGAAGTTAATGCTCGGCCTGTCACACTGTGCTGGGCTGCACGTTTAATAAGGTTCATTTAGCTTCATGAGAAAGTAATGTGTGATTCACTCTTTGGATTCACTTGTGTAACTGTGGGCTGGTGCTTCTTGAGCAGCAGTAACAGTGATGGAAGTTATCCCCTCGCACTTTGATACACTGAGATAAATGTTGTGATTGGATCAGCTGCTTGTGACCTGGTAAACACAGAGATAGATTTGTGCATATTGAGTTTTGCTGAAAACCTCCACCTCACGCCAGTATCTATTTTTGTTTGTCTGTATTTTTTTAGGCCTAGGTTTCAATATTGTTGGGGGTGTGGATCAACAGTATGTGGTGAATGACAGTGGCATATATGTGTCTAAAATTAAAGAAGATGGAGCTGCAGCGTTGGATGGGAGACTCCAGGAGGGAGACAAGATCCTGGCGGTAATAATTAGTGTTGTGTGATGCAGGGTATAGGGGAAATATTGTTTGTGTCACTGCTATAACTTTTGGTGATTAGAGATGATGTATTTCATTGATTAGACGTAAAATAGAAAATTGTTTGTCCACTAATTAGGCAAAAATGTGAAACGTCATAGTTTCACCTTTGGTATGAAGATTTTAAACATTTCTGGTTTTACATTGTAGTAGAGTGAATATATTTGAGTTTAGGACGAATAGTAAATGTTTGGTAGAAACATTGTTTTCTGATGCTTTACATGCCAAATAACTAAAGATAAACTTAATTGACAATGAATTCATTCAAATAAATCCCATAATTATAAAATCAGATAGCAATGTATCAATGCTTTCAGCAGAAAACATGAAAGCTTTCTGTCTGTATGTTAGGAAGATGACCTCAGTGAAATCAGTTAAAAGATATGAGGCATGTTTATTTAGTATAGTTGGCAGTCCTACGTTTCACCTTTAGTTTGAACCAAAGAACTATATATTGAATTTAGAATACAAGCTGGCAAATGTTTTGTTAGTCCATTAAGCATCTGAGTCATTTTCCAAGCAAAAATGACAAATATCTGGTGCAAAAGGTAATTTTTAAAATATTTTCTACTTTTCTTTGAATTAAAATGAAACATTTTAAGCTTTTAAGTTGCTGGTCACACAGAACAAACACTTTGACTATTTTCTAACATTTCATATAATAAAATTACAATCCAAATAAATGTCAACAAATTAATAATATTTATCTTATTAGAAGTTGTCAGTTGTACTGGACGAAGTGTTTGGTCTTTAAAACACCAGAAGATGGTCCAAGGTGATGTCATTCAATAGCTGTTTGTATTGGGCAATAGTTTGGAAGCCAAACATATTTAGTTAGCTACAGCAATGAAAACGTGCCAAATACTTACACTTGGGAGGCTAAAACTATCAAACATTTGGCAGCTTTGTTTTACAATTTTAAATAATAGTAACAGAAAGTATTATCAAATAATTTTACTCAGTTTTTTAGTCAGTTTTGACTGATCGGTTCAGCTTTAGAGTCAATTAATCCAAAGCAAACCCTAATGTATAACTGCAGCTTTATCTGTTTAGTAATGTGATTAAATGTGATGATACATGGAAATAAAACAGCTCCTCTTTTTTGTTTCATGTGGCTTTTGTAGATCAACGGAGAGAGCCTTGAGGATCGGACTCATCGAGCTGTAGTGGAGCTGTTCAGAACAGCAGGGGAGGATGTGGAGCTCCGTGTTCAGAAAAAGGTGGGAGACTTAAAATGACCTTCTCCTTTTCTTTTAATTTTTTTATTGTCATTTTAATGTTTTTACATTTAATAGGCAGACAGTATCATGAGTTCAGTTTTTAAAGACAGCAGTTTACATTCGAGGATGCTCTAAACTTCAGCATCACAACACTTTTGATATGTAATTTAAAAGATAAACTCAAGTATATTTGATTTGTACTTGGTTTAAACATGGGAAACATTATTTTCTCCCAAGCTTTAACTTCATTTGCTGCTTCTTAGAAAACATAATAACCATTAAATATAGCTGCAATAATCAGTTGGTTTAATGTTTAACCTTGTTTTCATCTGTGTCTTGCAGTTGCCCTGTCACATGAATGGCCCCACAGGATCACAATCCGAGAATCAATCTTCTTTTTCTTTTCTGGGAACAGTGGCTGCTTTTGCAGGAGTTGCCATCCTCATTTCACTAATTTACATGCGGCACATTAGGAAGCACTAAACTGACATCTGTATGTTTTTTTAGATCAAAAACTTTGATCAAGGCCAAAGAAGTGAAAAGGGAAGGAAGTAGACATTTATTTTTGTTGATCAGTAGGTGTTGGTGTCGCCGAGTTTCTCCGTGTGCATTATGTGATTCATGGTAGCTTCTTGACACCCTTCCTATGCAAAAGGTTGCTCTCTTACCACAGAGATTCCTCTTGATAGGTAACTGTCTGATGGTAAGATAAATAAGGACGTATACATGACGTTCCTGCTGCTGGGCTGAGCTGGGCTGAGTTCATGCAGAAACAACAGCTTCCCGTACCCAGAGGTAGAACACGCATAACTATTAAATCTTTTGGTTAAGTCAGGCTGACTCAGGCTCTGGGGTCCATTTTTAAACTAAAAGACAGTGTTGGCTTCAGTCACAGAGTAGACCTCTGCCACCCTGTTACTGAATGACAAGTCTGCCTGAGTGATGGCATAAGGAACCCATTCCTGTACTCTCAGGTGGTGTTCACAATTCTTGCAGCTCGATTTGATTTCATGGGAGGAGCAGCATCCTGCTGTGCTGCTTATATTGAGCTGTGGAAGTGAAAAAGCCTTTACTTGATGTGATAAATTGTGTCTCATAATGGGCTTTGAGTGCCTTTTTCTCACTATTCAAAGTAATGGTGGTTTTTGGTTTATTGCAATCAACCCACTGTGTCCATTAAAACCATTAAATTAAAGGATACTTCTCGATTTTTTTTTTCTTATTGTCAACAAATTCCATTTAATGACGTCAGACCAATAGTGAGTTCATCCATCTTTAAACACTTTACCACAAGGCCATATGTGTTAGACCTTAATCTTTAAGAATAGGCTACAAACATATCTATACAGTTTTAAAACATCTCTGTATAATGTATGTTTTACCAAGTTTTATTTAATGGTGTGTTCGTTGGAAACTCTTTTCAGCAATACACACTCTGTGTTCTAACAAGCATTTCTAGCAGTAGAACAGTGAATGAGTAAATGGGTAAGTAAAGTTTTTGTTAAGACAGAACATATCACCCAGTGCAGTGCTGTGGCTCACTTTCTAACCGCTTTAAGGACAACAGTCAGACAGTACACGTTCGTAATATCACTTCATTGTTGGTCTTTTAATGAGATTTGTTGACCGTAAGAAAAATCCACAGACCCATTTAAACTACCACCAAGTAGTTTCTCAGTACTTTATGAGTTTATGATAGTGTCACATGTTCTCTCAGGGTGAACCATTTAACTGTATCGTGGAAACCAGTTATACACACGCACAGTGTGGTGAGTAGCCAGATTCTTAATAATCAGAGCAAAAATAAATGCTGCCATGTTTGTGCCACAACCGTTTAAATCATTTCCTACTTTTACATCGAGACCAGTGCTTGTAATAACATCCCACCTTCTGCTAAATAATTTGCTTTGGGTGCTGAGTATGTATGAATGTTTGAAGTGTGAATGAAATATGTTGTAATGAAGGAAGGACCAACAGCATTTTTTTTAGCACTAACCACAGCTGTGGAACTCCTCCAGTAAAGGCCATAGACAGATTAATTAAAACGTATGTGTGCTGGGTGTATTTGTCCACATTTGTCAGTCAACATCACATCTATCAGGTCTGTCTATCGTCTCTGACTGACTGTATGTGTCTCGTGTCTGTAAATACATTTCATGTCACTCTGCTGAGTGGGGCTGTGAATATGTTCAATATGCCAGAAGAACAGATCCGAAGCACTAATAAATTATATAAATACTGTGTTTGACATCCAAGCATTCATCAAGAAATTCTTGTTTTTTTCCTCATTTAAAATAAAAAATACACGTGCTAAACATAAATAAATATCCTTATTACAGACTAAATCGCGAAGTTAACGTACTGTACGTATAATATAGAGTGAAAATTGTGATTATATTAGTCAAGGTCTTATTTTATTTTAAAATCTGCTAAATTAAAATGATAGGCTATTAATCTAGTCTGAGATTGTGAATCAAAATGATTAGGTAGACAATTTAAATTAGCAGTCAAATTTGAGTTAGTGAAATTGACTTTGAAGTTGCTACTAGTTAAACTGGTGAGACACAGGGCAGACTCGTTATTGTATGCATCAAAAGTTGAGGTTTATTTTTTAAAACTTTGTAATAAGTCAGATTTGGAAGACCTTGGAGAAAATCTTGATTTGGTATGTCCGAATAGAGTTAACCGGAAGTTTGCACGAAACAGGATGTTGTCAGCTTACTTTCACAATAAGAGTGGGAAATTTGTCAAAACATATTTTCTTAAATCTGAATTTTTAACTTATTTGATATTACAAAGTAAATCACGAAACCTTATACTATGTATAGGTTTTAATCTTATTTAGGGGGAATTCAGGTATATGGTTATTCCAGTTATTCTAGTTTTATCTTGTGAGCATTCTCATAATCAAACTATGAAATAACACAACACATACTATTCTGATTTCCTGAGTCTACTTTCTTTACGTAAAAAAATTAAGCGAGTATAATATTTTAAAGAGATTTCTTGCATTTCTTAACCATAAACATGTGCCTACAGTTACTTGATGTCATCCGTCACACCTGTAGCTTCAACTTCCTGTTTGATGCTGGCCACACCCACTCAGGTGATGTTACAGGTGATGTGACTTTGACTCATGTGCTTCTATAGCACTTTGACTAGACGTCCTGAATTCACCCTACACGCAGGACCCAGGAGTGGGTGTTAGTCGTTTAACAAATGCACTTTGAACAAAAAACAAAACTAAACGCGTTTGACGCCAACGCATCTAAAAATAAAGTAATGCGTTGTAATGGTTTTTAATGGTTAGTTGAAGTGTCCAACACTCAGCGCGGAGGTGAAAATCCAGAGTATTTCAGCATGAAGCAGTTTCACAAAAATAGTCGAGTGGTGTCTTTTGTAACAGAATGTGCTGCTGTCCACCCACCAGCAGCTCTGTCTCACAGCTGCTGGAGGATGGTGCCTCGGAGGCAGATATGATGTAATCAGACGCTTCAGTCCGGAGCAGAGAGGCAGAGCCGGAGCCGGAGAGCAGCGTCACGACGCGCACGGATCTCGCTTGTTTTGGTGCTTTCTGAAATACACTTGAATACATTTTGATGGTTCTGTGTTGTTGGGGGAGTCATGCCACGGATGTTTGTGCCGACTAGCTGTGCCCCCCCGACGAAGAGGACTCTGGATGCGGACCAGCAGTAGCGCCAGCACCGGCCGGGGATGCTGCCGCTGCTGGTGAGCTGGACTCTCCTATCAGCTGTCATTAAGCACCAGGGCTCAGGAGTCCTCTCCCACAGCTGCTGCAACATCATCCGTGTGAAAATGGCTCGCACTCCGCCTCCATCGACGACATCGGTCCGCCCTAACTGTCCCCTTTTCGCACATGATGACAGGAGGGCGCCTGCTTTAGATTTCAACACTTTTAGGCCCTTTATGTCCCCGCTAGACCGCATTATCACATCTGAACTGATGTTCTGAGCCGCTTTGCTCGCTTTTATTTAGCAAATTCACGTCCTGCCAGCATCGATTTCCTTTACACCAGATATTTTTGGAGCCGGGAGACGGGCCGCGTCCACCGCTGCGCCTCGCTTTGCCCTGCAGGGATCTGACTTTCATGATTTGCTGGAGTCTTTTGCGATAATGTCTCTGTGACATCTTGCTTAGCTTCAGTGGTCCAGCACACTTTGTCTTGGTTTTACGCGCAGAGCTGTGTCCATGCAGTAGTGGTTGCCCTGCGGGGGAATGAGCCACCTCAGTCCCTCCAGCAGAAGCCTGCCCGCTGCTGCTCCTGCTGTCCACCGTGTGGCCCTGTGACTTCAGCGGGGTGCGGAGGTGCTGACGACCTTAAAACGTGGAGGGTGGGGACGTTTGCCTTTCCAGCTCAGGTTTAAACCATGGCCAATGAACCTGTCATCCTTAACGTGTACGATATGGTAAGGATCCATCTCAACCAAACTGCAGCCACTTTTTGTTGGCTGTTATTCACAGTCTTGTATTTCTGACCGGGGGATATTTGTATTCAGCCTGTGAAATGACTTTAAATCTGGAAATAGCAGGGCCACCACACACCTGTTTCACTTGTGCACATCATATCTAGTTTCACGTTGGAAGAGGCTCAGTTGGAGTCAAACATGACATGGAGAACAGACAGTGTTAAAAATCTAAAATCTAAATCCTCCCCTGTGCCTAAAACGTTTTCTGTATTGATCAGCATACTTTATTTTACTCCTGCAGAGGTATGAAACCTGTCCGTGTTAAGTTAAAGACATTTTCAGTGCACAGCTGTATTTAGTGCAATAGTAAGTGAAAAGGTGTGGTAGGCTGTGTGTATGTGGTCTTATCTGGTTTGCTGCAGAGATGCATTGTGCTGTGAAGCTAAAATCTACCCTATCTACTAATTTATCAGTTATCTAGCAACACCACTGCACTGGCTTGTGAAAATTAAAAACACAGCACAGTGGAAAGAAGTTGTGTAAGGAAGAGGCCTGTAAAACAAGAGCCTCCCTCAACCTTTGTCATTATGCCTTCAACTTACATGATGAACAGCTTCCTGTGCAAATATCATGCAACATGTTGCTGGAAATACTCAGATCCACATTTATAATACAGTATTGTCAAGTGTATCCATACCTGTAACTCTTTATTCAGGTCCCCTAATAATACACAATAATAATAATGTGTAATAATATTAGTATTTAATTACAGTAAATGAATTATGTCACACAGCCATAATCACAGATATTTTTACACGTTTCATGTAACTTATTCAGTTCTTTTTAATAAACTGTCTCATAAACAGATCACTCACAGCTGTGTTCAGCACACATGGAAGCATGTTGGGCTTCATTACCTCGATAGACTCTAAACTCTGGATATGTCGTAGATATGTTTCAGTGAACAAGTCATTTGGATTTTTTTCATATTAATATATTATTTGAAAGAATATGGAAGCAGCTTTTAATTTTTTTTTATATGTGTAGTACCAAAAGATGCATCTTTTAGAAAATAACTTTTCCAGTCTCATGTAAGATGGGACAGAGAACAAATAAAAGTATTTCATATTAATAAAAATGTCAAGACACATTTCATATTTCATGCAGCAGGTACATATGCTTTGTGTGAGACGTAATTGATGAATACACCTTTAAATGTTATATACCGCATGTGTTTCAGACACATATAGTGTAGTTTTTATTTGTTATTAATTATGCAGATCCTGCTTTTATAAGCAAAAAAAAAGTTTTACCCAATAAATTATTCAGATAATTGTAGAAAGTCTTTGTTTGATATTGTGGTAAAACTGCTGCAGACTGGAGATTCAGAGATCACAAATTGATGACGCAGAATTTTCCATATGCTACAAGTCGAGCATTTCTACAAGTGCTTCCTTCCTCTGTGCTTTCAAGACCTGCGCCATATGAGAAGGTATTTAACTATAAAACAAGGGCATGATGGATGAATGTGCATGCCAAACAAGATGAGGATGATGATGAGACCTCAGAGGGGCCAGAAGTGACAGCTGCTCAAACAGCTGCTTTAATTCCAGTGCGGCTCTGCTTTGCCAGGACTTAACAGGTCAAACAGTGGCGGGCCGAAGAGGGAGACAGTGATCATGAGCGCAGCGACAGTCAGAGCCAGCTCTAAAAACCGAGAATTAAAACACAAGAACGAGAGAAAGCCGCGACATCCACCTGGGACGGTGGAGAATCAATCATCTTCAGTGTGAAACCTGTCTGACTGGTCGATGTGTGTAGTGGTACATGCTGCATATAGGCATGAAGTCACAAAAACAGGACGGGAACACAGATTTATCTCAGCGAGAAGCAGACTAGAAGAACTCCACTAATGTGGCTGAGTGGAGGGAAATGTCAGGTCATTTGATAAGCAGTCTCATTTCACTTAGGCGAAAGAATTTGTCCTTGTAGATTGTTTACTTCTAGGAAGCTGCGAGGTTGCCTGGTTAGAAAATTTCCATCTATTCTTTGTGTGAAATGGCAAAAGCTAAAGTGCCAGTGGAGCAGAGGTCACTGCAGAAACATGAGAGGACTCTGTTGACAGAAAGTAAAGAGGTGGAATTGCTTTATTGTATTCCTCAGAGCTTGGAAACATGTTCTATTATTAATAGAGGACAGATGGAGCAGCGTCTGCTCTTAGCCTGCTTCATCAGAGATGTCTAAAGGTACAGGAGTGTCAGAGGGTAAAGGGTCCTGAGTCATCTCCTGATTGTCTGCGGTAAAGGGCAATCAACACGGGTTGATCACCAAGATCTTTTCTTATGTGTGATCTTTCCTCTCAATAATCTAAAGAGCTGCAAATGAGCTCGATCAATGACCCATTGTATGATTGATTGTAGTACATCGACCCCTGCAGAGTCCTGGTTGTTTCCCATGGATGTAATGAAGCCCCCGCTCTTATAATCCCCGATAAGTAAACAAACAAATGAATGTAAGCCGCAATTTGCAGAATAGTCTTCATGCTAAGCTAAGCTAACTAACTGCTCGAAGTAGCCTCATATTTAGTGAAGAAATATGAGAGTTGCTATCAACTTTCTCATCATAACAAAAAAAGTAGTCACGTACTTTGGTGCCCAAATCTCAATCATTAATATGCTGCAGCAGCGACTCTCCTCTCTGTCTTTATCATTTAGCCCTGAACGTTACACCCACTTTTATTTAGTATTTTGTTCTAAAATGATATGGCGCACTAATTCAGATTATATTTGGTATTTCCTATGGGGCGGCTTCATTGTTTCTTGCCTGATGAACCTGCTTGATATTGATCCTAAATGCTGCTTCTCTTCCTAACGCTGTGCTTCTCCCCATCTTTCTCTGCAGTACTGGATAAACGAATACACTTCCAATCTGGGCATTGGAGTCTTCCACTCAGGCATCGAGATTTACGGCAGAGGTGAGATAGGACTTTTTCTTCTTCAAGATAAAATGACAGTTGGTCAGAGCAGAGTAGCACCAGGCTAAACTCCGTCCTGTGGGTCATCCTCAGATCATGAGGCTGCGTTCACAGACACAGCTGAAGTCTGGGTTTATAAATGGAACATGGAGTTATGCTCCTAACGACATGACCCCATTTCTCTAGGTTGAGTCAATGAGTGACTCATGTGTGACTTATGTGTATGTGTGTGTATGCGTTTTGAAAATAGAGAGGCAGAAACCTGCGTGAAACTAAATCAACGGGAGTTGAACTGTGTCTGTGCAAACAGAAATGTTGCCTCTGCGTGGTTTAGAAATGGTAGTAAAAATACAGTCCTTACAGACCAGGAAGTCAATCCTCTTATATGACATTTCAGCTCAATATCCTGAGCATGCAGCATAGTTTTGCATTATAATCCTATTAATTGAATTTAATATATCACTGCAGTTGTGGAAATTCAGAAGAAATGTCTCCGCGTTTTTTTGAGCTAAGAAAACAAAATGAGTAATAAAATAAAAGTAAGTTGTTTGTTGGCTTCATGTAATCCATCATTTGAATACAAGCAGTGCAGTTTGATGGAAGTGTGATGTTTTAAATGTGGAATAAAAACACTGGAGTTTTCTTTATGGAGTTTTAAATAAGTTTCACAAATCAGTTTGTAGGAAAGTCATACATGGTGCATTTACTGTACTGCAGTACTTTTAGAATGTGATACTAGTAATATGTATGTAATGATATATGGTGGCTTCACCACAGATGCTGAAGTTTTCTTTCATCACTTCCGTCACTGTTGATGTGGATGTAGTCAGATTATTTCCTTAAGTAAACACAGCATGCTTTCCACAAAAAACACTCCAATGAATGAGGTGGGCCCAGCTGTTTTATTCCCCTGGGTGGTTTAATCTGTGACTGCATCGTGTTTTACAAGCTCATCGTACGTAAAATGGTAAAGTAAACATACAGAATTTACACTGAATTGGATTAGAAATTCTCCGTTTTAGATGAGATGAGATTAAAAGCCTTTATTTTCACTGTATGTGAAATTGTATTTGTTTATACGTGTAATAATTTATACTGAAGAGTCATTTCTGGTTATACTTTATGACTTATGTGGCCACAGTGAAACCTTAACATAAGACGCAAATGACCGCTTACAGGTTTTATTATTAGTTATCATTCACAGGACACATATAGAACTAACAGTTAAGGACTTTTTGTGTACACCACTGTTTGCCGTTCAGCTGCTGTAAACACAAGGAGAGGCCTGTAATTAGCCACGCCTTATGATTTAAGAACAGTGTGACAGTGATTAATTACAGTTGTTTAGCGCTTCCTTCTAAACAGTTAACCTATGTTTTGCATCTTTGCCCACACAGAATTTGCATACGGGGGTCACCCATACCCTTTCAGTGGCATCTTCGAAATCAATCCCGGCAACGCTGCCGAACTCGGAGAGACATTCAAATTCAAGTGAGCGTGCTCAGCGTTAGCACACAGTCCACTGTGATGCTTTTCTAATGTTAATGATGGTGATACTGTAGGTGTGCTGCTGAATTGTTGACTGCTTTCGAACAGGGAGGCCATCGTATTGGGCACCACAGACTTCACAGAGGAGGACATAGATAAAATCATGGAGGAGCTCGGTAAAGAGTTTAAAGGCAATGCCTACCATCTAATGCATAAAAACTGCAACCACTTCTCCTCCTCGCTGTCTGAGGTCAGTCTGATGCTGTTTTTACTGCCAAATGTTTTTTTGTCACTTGAACAACGGTATACAATATAGAACTGTGCTGAGCTTCAACTATAAATAACAAAAAGTCCCTGCTGGAAAGTTTGTATATAAAGTAGAAAGACATTCAGTTATATAACGGCTTCTGGGTCTCTGCACAGGCTTCCTAAAGCCTGTAAAAATAACACGGTTTACGGCACCAAGGTTTTGAATTCTGATAAAAGAACTGCGATCTGCACTGAACACTGCTTCTCCATGTTTAGCTGTGGCTCTGGGGACAGTAAGGAGAACTGCACCACACAATTTGACAATTACATATGGTGGTAAACCATTTGGTGCTTTATAAGACAACAGCAGAACAGAAATAATTTCACAACAAATTCTTTGACAAAAAGAAGGTCGGTGTAAAGATCTGACTGCATAATGTAGTTCTTTAATGTGATAACCTACCCTTCATTTTTTTAGAGAGATCCTAGAAATGTATAAAAATTCTACAGAGATTCTGTAGTAATAAAGTCAGTGTTTCCAGTGATCTGAACAACTGATTGGTCAAAACTCAGGCTGTAGACAATGCTTGATCAACCCAAGTTCATTACAAAGGTAGCTGGATAGTCCCCTGGTCTCACTTTGTGTTACAGGACCTGGATCTTAGTGAGAACTCTTAATATCAACACTTTGCCTTTTTTCAGTTGCTGTGTGGACGGGAGATCCCTCGCTGGGTCAACAGACTGGCCTATTTCAGCTCCTGCATCCCGTTCCTGCAGAGCTGCCTACCCAAGGAGTGGTTAACCCCGGCCGCCCTGCAAAGCCACATCAGCCTCGGCCTCCACAAAGAGGAGCAGAACGAGTCGAGCGACGAGGACCCTTCATCCCCGTCTGGGGCGGCTGCCCCCGGCTCGGGCTCCTCCCATAGCTGTCGCCACACAAGAGTGTGAACTGCCCCCACGTACACTGACCTCTGAACCTCCCTGCTACTGCTGCCAGTGGCATCAGTAGGCTTGAACAACCACCTGACCTCATACAGTTTGTCCTCTGAGTAAAGAGGCGGGGAAAGAAGAGTCTCCTCTTCAAGCAGAGAGCGGCTGCCGGACACTTCAGACTCGTAGAGACCCTGACTCTCCTTTCTGCAGATGTCAGGACAACAGAGGCAAACTTTGACCTGAGCCCTGAGCTCTGGTGCATGGCTCAGACGTCAGCAACAACCACTTGTAAATCAAAAATTTGTAGTACGTTATTATTAGTCTTTTCCATTAACTTTTAAACCTTTGTCAGCCTTGTTCCCTGCCCTGCCTTCAGAGCTGCTTTTGTAGAGTAGACAAACACTTGAGACTACTGACAGTGACATTACCAGGAAACTGCTCATTGCTCAGTTTCAACTTCTTCTTCGATAACCTCTATGTGGCCTTCAGTTAATATTGTTGACTCTGCTTTCTTTATGTGGATTGTAGTAGTTTACTTTGGCCATTTTACAAGGTTAGAGAGTTAAAGAGGATTCGATTATTCCACGATTTCGATATGAACTGGAAAAATAAAAAATGTTGCATGTTGACAGAATTTGACAAAAGCTAAACTGAAACGCCATATGTCTAATCACAGTGGCAAGTATTTCTTCTCCGGTTCCTTTTGTAAAAGAAGCGGCTGCCAGTGACCAGTTCATTAACAGTTTTAAACAATCAAGGACAAATACTGTTCACCTTTCCAAAGTCAGTGTCAGCACAACCTCGAGCAGACGAGTCACATCTCAGAGACAGAAACATAAAGAAAGTCAAGCTGCTACACTGACAACTGTTGACTGCATCCAAATTGTATTTATACTGCAACAATGGGAAAACGTCCAGGAGATGTACATTTAGACCCAGAGATCGTGCCAGGCTGATGCTGATCTGTTCTATTTCATCATTAAACCAGGACTGAACAGCCAGAGAAAGTGTTCCACTTTAAATTACAGTAATCCATGATGCAATACTTTGACATTTTGGAAAGGAAAAATGCTCATTCACATTTTAGGGCAAAGTTAGAAAACATCAATCAGTTGGGTTTGGTCTGTGTGGTGAATGTGAAGCTACCGTCAGGAGCTGAAAACACTGGGTCCAGTGGTAACAAAAAAAAGGAAAAGATCTGACTATCAGTGCAGGCAATAAGTAGAGACTTCACGATGTTACTGGTCCCTTTGTTTCCAGTCTTTATGCTAAGCTAAGCTAACTGGCGACCAGTCCCAGCAGCTGTATAGAAGTTAGGGAAGTCTCAGTCTTACTCCTCTGACTCTGTGGAGTAAAACAACTGATCATTTTTCAAAAATGGATTTAACTGTGATATTAATATTAACATATTAAGGATGGAGAAAAAAATATTTTACTCATTATTTTAAAGTTTTGGCATTTGTTGCAGTGAGAAGATCAGATTATCATAAAGGCAAAATATGATGTCGTAAAATTATTTGAATCATACATGCATTTTAACATACATGCAGATCAGCGATTCCAGTAATGATTATTTCCCGCTCTATCACAGACGATGCTTGTACCTGAATTTAATTCATGCTGCTGTTGAGCAACAGAGGCCGCATGTGATTTAAATATCTCTCCTGCTCTAGTGCGTTCACAGACAGCTACCCTCTCTCAGGAAGGAAAACACATGACTTCAGTCATCTAATTCCTACTGAACATCTTGGTAAATGGGTTTAAAAGCGCAAATCCGTCATACGACTTCTTCATGTTCCTAAATAAGCTATAGCCATTTTTTTTTCAAGTCCTCTAACATTTCACCAAGTGTATTGTGTTCAGATTTTTCGGTCTATTGTCAGCTGACAGGAGTTGTACAGTGATCAGTATTTCATGCTAAAAAGCCTTTGGCACTTTCTACAGACCAGACAGGTATTTTTTCTATTGTACTGTGTCAAACGTAACCTTGTATTTCCCTGAGCTAATCCAAGGCCATTTTAAGAATGATGATATAAAACTAGAATAAAGACATGAAATAACCGTTAAATGTTTTACTTCTTTTGTTTTAATATGATTTTACACAATTGGTCAATTTTTTTTAACCCATCGTTAACATTTAGGCTAATCAATGAGCAGGACTGTCCTGTTGAAATATTGCATTTTTATATAATTTCCATCATTGTGATAAATCTATCAGATACTAAACATCACTCTCACTGGGTAAAGTGATTGTCCAGCAAATATATTATAAGATTATAGCTGAATGCAGATGTCATGTTTGTCATCTGTACTAGAGGACTATTAAAAGCCGTTTATCTTAGTATTGCTTTGGCAAAACATATGTAATACTCTGTTTTCTAAGACAAGACTAGAATAGAATAGTCTTTACTGTCATTGCACATAAAATATGCAATGAAATTGTGTCGTATCTCTGGCTGCAATAAGAGATAGAGTAAAATAGAATAAAATAGTGTTAGAAACAATCGAGGAACAATGTACACAATGTACAACAATGAGGTTGGGCGTCACACTGGGATGCAGAAGGCCGCAGGTTCAAATCCCAGCCTGACTCTCAGCCCATCCCCCACCAGGTGTGTCCCTGAGCCAGACACTCAGCACTAGCTCCCTGTAAGTCGCATTGGATAAAAGCGTCTGCCAAGTAAAGTAAAGAGAAAAAACAAAGCAAAACAGGAAATAAATACACAAACACACACACACATTGAGCCGGCATACACCATTTCTAACCTGTGGCTCAGGGAAAAAAAGCTGTTTTTAAGTCTATTAGTTCTGCTTTTTAGACACCTGTGCCTTCTGCCTGAGGGCAAGTTTAAACACTACATGTTTAGAGGGTTTTGCATGAGCCTTGCAGTTTTTTGCACCGAGTAGATTAGTCTTATAAAATGTATATGTAGATAAGAAACTGGAAACGAAGGAGCCAAATATTTTTTGCCGGAGAGCCACGGTCTGTGGTCGTTTACTGGGTTGCCAAACCCTGTCTGTGTCCCCCTTTAAGGATACCAACGAAGCTATTTATTTTTGTAACGAAACACGTTCTATTGAATAAAATAGAGCGGGTAGTGTTTCCTTCGCTATGATAAATCAACAGGAACAGTTAAATACTTCTCTGGGGGCAAAGTCGTCAACGTTAACCAACTTAAGAATGAACTGCAGCAGTTAATGACAAACCCCGAACTGGCAACGTGAGGGCAGCAGCATTTCCTGTTCTCTGCTCTTTGGCCACATTCGCCATTTTGTTACAGTCGAGTAAACGACCTAGTTGAAGTCGGAGCGAACACACGAGCAGACAACACCGGGGACGGTTTGACTAGACGTTTGAGGTGAGGTGAGAATGTGCCTAAACTGGCATTGGATATCTGTATAAATGTTTTTAACTGTAACATAGTTAACTTATTATATATTTATATATAATAGTGAACAATGTATTTGTGGCTAACGGCAGGGAGCTAGCTCGCTTTAGCTAACCGTCGTCGACCTCGAGGCGAGCTAACGTTACAGTCGCTATGTTCCCTCAAAGCAAAATCATTTTAGGCGAAAAAACTACTGTAAACTAACCTATTATGAATAGTATTTAGTCTTTATCTCTCATTGTTCTCAATGCGTTATTAAGAAAGCAAAATATTCATTTGCGACGTTATTACATCGTGTCGTCGTGGTTGGGGAGGGGTAATGTTAGCGTGTTAGGCCCAGACATGATTGATGTAATTTTAGCGTTACTGTGTTGGTTAAGGTAATCCGATCCATTATTTAAAGAAAGACTCAAGTACTCAAATATATTTAAATGTTATGTATTAAGAGTGCTGCGTAGAATTGAGTTATTTGTAACCGAAAGTATTAAAAGCAAAAATACTCACGATGTTAATTCTCTTTTATTTTAAATTATTAATTGATTATTACCAAGGACACGGACATGTTGACCGGCGCTGGCGTGTTTCATATAAAGCCGCAGTATTTTTCCATTGTTGATTAAACTACAGACTATTTTTCTTGATTAATCTTTTTTGTTAGTTTTCTATTCACTTACTAGTTAAATGTTTGATAAATTTTGTGTTTTCCCCTTTTGACAGATAACAATATGAGTGGCTGTCGTGTTTTCATTGGCCGTTTGAGCCCGCACGCCAGGGAGAGAGACGTGGAGAAGTTTTTCAAAGGATACGGACGGATCCGGGAAATTAACTTGAAGAACGGATTTGGTTTTGTGGTCAGTGTCTCGCACCACTGTGTAAATTAACAGCACTGATCCTCTAAATTTCTATTTATTGTTGGTATTATCATGTCTACGAAATCACATTTTGTTTTTCCTTTTTTTTCAGGAGTTTGATGACCACAGAGATGCTGATGATGCTGTTTATGAGTTGAATGGCAAAGAATTGTGCAGTGAAAGGTAATGGTTTTATTTTAAATCATGTTTTTCTTGTGCTCATCATCTTACAGTGGTATGTTCACAGACTACAGGGTAGGTTTGTGACCAAAAAGTGCAGCATTTGACACAGTAACTGCAGTTAATTACTGTTCACCCAGAGATAAAACTGTAAAATTTCAAGATTTTAGTAACCCAGATTATCATGGTTATCAGTGTTCAAGGTATTGTGAAAATCATCAAAACCTATATGCATTAGTTAGTAGTTATTATTAATCATTTTGCTTGAAAAGTAAAAGGATTAATGCAGGTCATTCTAACATGATATCCCTGTCTTAGTTGGAAATTAGACCATTTAAATCACTATCACACATATTAAAAATTAATTTGCCAGCTACAGCAAGTTAATAATTTTTCAAATCAATGAGCTGTCCCACTAACAAGCACCAAGTCTACATACAGGCTGTAGCTCCTGAATGTATTTAATACATCTGAATTAATTAAATACACAATACATCCTTCCAGGGTAACCATTGAGCATGCTCGCTCCAGAAGAGGAAGAGGTGGTGGCCCTGGGATGGGACGCTTTGGTGGTGGTGGAGGCGGTGGCAGCGGCGGTGGCAGCAGCTACCGCCAGTCTCGCAGCAGTGGATCCAGGTACATTTGCCTTAAAGCTTACATAAACCCTACAGATTGACAGTTTTAAGTCTAAGAACGGATTGATGCTTTCTCAACAAGTATATTATTGCAAGCATGTGGCAAAAAATACTCATTAAAACTATTTGATTAAAGTCCTTTGTGAAGGACTGAGTTAAATCAAATCATTGTTGTACTCTGTTGGCAAATGAAAGCCTGTTGTTCCACCTTAGAGTCAAATTCAAATATTGACTCATCCCTCAGGCTGGTAAAGTAAATGCAGCATCAATAAAGACAGTGAAACTTAATTTGCTGTGATTAAAAATGTTGCATTGACTACTGAGGACTTTCTTTTGTGCTCCCTTCTTTATCACACAAGCTCCTGTATTTACGGCTATTTTACCTTTTGTTTCCTCTACAGATACGGCCCTCCTGTGCGAACTGAGCACAGACTCATTGTGGAGAACCTCTCTTCACGTATTAGCTGGCAGGTACGAGATCACACATCTTTTGTATTTCTGATACAGCACAAGCTTTTAAAGTGATTTCTACCAGCTTGTATTGACTTGTTTTTAAGTGAACAGCAGCCATTTGATCGGGACCGGTTCAATTTGTTAGTAGTCAGAATAAATAAAAAGACTAAATAGTTAATTGGCTACCTGTAATAGAAAGCCCCCAGTGATTTTTTTCTCTCCTTACTTTACCTCCATCTTCATTTTTTTCCAGACAAAAGCACGTTACTGCTGCTGACGGGCATTCTAACCAAAACATTTAACTGTATTTTAGCAGCTACTCTGATTTGGTTTCCTCTAAATCGGCGGTGAATGCACACCCTCCATGGAGATGTCAGAAGTGTGTAGCGCCCTCTTCTGGTTGTTTTGTCTGAATAGTGTCCATTTGGTACCTCTCCCTACACGCAGTTGCCGCCGGTCTAAAGTCTTGGCTGGGCCCCGTAGCGGGTGAAAGTGGTCTAGCGCAGGATACGGTAGCCTTAGGAGGTCCGTAGCCACAGTCTGGAGGGTCTGTGGGCTGGCATCCCCTGACTGCTGTAACCCCCCTCAAATCCACGGTCCCTACACTCTCCCATTTGGGTCTTTTTCTGTTGCTGATGGAGCTGGGGGGGGTGTTGAGTTGGGCGCACACCCCTCCCCCTACTTGCTCTCTGGTGGTTCCTTACTTGTGGAGGCCGGATGCTGAGTCAAGGCTGAGGTCGTTTCTCAAGGGCTTAACACTGCATTGGTTCCCATTTGCTATTTGGACAAGTGGCTCTTTGCTAATATCTTCATGGGTTTGGAGCGGTAAGTAGCATAAAACTCATGTGATTGGGTTTGTTCAGGGTCGGGTGGTGTAGGGGGTGTATAGTTACAATGCAGAGTTACTCTGTAAACATTTCCAAACAATTGAGCCAAATAGCTTTTTTAGGTTTTATGAACAAAAAGACACTTCTGATCAGGGTTTTGTCCACTTACCCATAGTACTACTGTCATCTAAACCAATACAATTTTTTCTTATATATCAGAAGCAAAATCAAATGTGGTACAAATAATTAAAAAAACAAAACCCACAAAACCTTTAACCTCTGACACATTAAAAGCAAATTCTTCGTTATCTGTCAGGCGCCTCTCAATAAAGAGTTGAATTTGGTTTTTGCTGATGAGTTAAAACGGACAAATAAACTACACAAAGTTTAATGGTACTGAAATGGTTTTTAACACCTTTCAGTGGCTCTTTTTGTTTACATGCCCTCCACTGGAATGGAAGCTTATCACAAAGTGACAACAGTCACCATTAGATAACCCACGTTTGTGTGTGTGCTAGTTTCCAGCTGCTTGCTCATTTCTCTCCCCACAGGTCAGTAAAGGGTCTCACTGGCACCTCGTGTTTTATTCTCTGTTACTAATCCTACATTATGTTTTAACACAGGACCTGAAAGACTTAATGAGAAAAGCAGGTGAGGTTACCTTTGTGGATGCTCACAGACCCAACAAAAATGAAGGGTAAGTACATCTTCTGTTTGTCAAAGTACTCACTTGGTCTTTGTCTTTCGAGTTTGGCCCTAAACATCTTTTCTGCTTGAATACAGGGTTGTGGAGTTTGCATCCCGCAGTGATATGAAGAACGCCATCTCCAAGCTTGATGGAACAGAGCTGAATGGACGAAAGCTGAAGATCTTCGAGGACAGTAGAAGGTGAGTTGTTGTATTTCTCCTGAGGAAAGCTGCACTTTGTAGTTTATTACATTTAAGGAATAATTTTAACATAACAATTCAAACCAGTGTAGATAAGATTGTGATCTTATTTTATGTTTTGTTAAATCACAAATGTTAAATTGACAAATCTTTAACACATCTTCTCACTCTTAACTCAACAGTCACAGCAAGAGCCGTTCCCGTTCCCGCAGCTACTCCCGCTCTAAGAGTCGCTCTCGCAGCCGCAATCGCTCCAGGAGTCGCTCCAGGTCTGTCAGCCGCACCCCAGAGAAGAAGACCTCGGGAGGGAGCAAGGCTGCAGCCAGATCCCCGTCCAGGTCCAAGTCTCGCTCCAGGTCTCGTTCACGGTCACCTGCTCCAGATCAGAACAAACAGTCTCGTTCACGCTCCCGTTCACGCTCCCGCTCGCGCTCTCGTTCTCGCTCCCGCTCTGCCTCAGCAGACAGCAAACACTGAGACTGAGGCGCTTGTCACGGTAACATAGACTGATAGTGGCTCACCATGGATCTATATGGTGACGTGATTCGTTAAATCTATTTTTTTTATCAAGGGGAGGAAATTACTTCCTATACCAGCTTCTGAAAAATAAATCTTCACTCGTTGTTACTTTTCTTTTTCTTCTTTTTTTTAGTTTGGGTGTGCTTCCATAGGAAAGAGTTTTATTTTCCTGTTACTTCCTGTCACGATTTATACATTTTCCTTCATTTTTAAACCCCCTTTCATATTTTGATCAAATAGTGAGAAAACATTTTGATTAGTAATGATATCTATTAAGATTACGCAGCCTTCTGCCAATTTTTTTATTCCATCCAATCCCCTGTGCTTTGCCTGAGTGTTTAAAGTTAGGTGGGAGTGGTACTGACGTCCCAAGATGTTCATGAAAATGTGTTTTCTTGTGATGCGAGCTTCTGGTGTTGCCGTAAAACTGTGATTATGCTTCTTATGGGACACTGTCACAGGTGCGTCCACATGTTGCATTCACTGCCCTGATACATATGTGAACATATAAACATCTCAGTTTGAGTTATTTCAGCTTTTTTGTGTAATGATACTGGAATCTGGCTTTTTTAACACTGCTGTGGACCTTGTCTTTTTGTTGCTTGTGATATTTCGCTCTTTTTTTTTTTTTTTTTACTTTCTCCAGTCCTGGCTTTGTTCGGTGTCTTAGGTTTGAACACAAATGTCCATTTCAAGAAATGTCTCTAAACAAGTGTATTAATTTCATAAAAATAAAACACTTCATATTGTCTAATATTTTTAGTACCAATCGCAGCTTTCTTTTAAGCATGTTTGAGATATTTGATAAGAGATGCACACACATTAAATAAAGGTCTGTGGTATGATGGAAAAAGCTTTGAGTCTGACCAGTTGAAATTCAGTATGTCTTGTAATGAGCACATCATAAATGTAAACAAACACCAGGTGCAAACACAAATAAAAGCTTAAGTTATAGTGATTAAAATGTGAAAACATTTCTTTCTTATTAAGCTGTCAGACAACATTGTAATGATTTTATCAGTTTGTGTGATGGGAGAATTTTAAAATGCTCAGAACACAAGATAAACGCAGCATGAAAACTGATTAGAGACTGGTGTACTGTTTGTGCACTAGACAGACGACATAAGATATGAAACTCGGAGGACGAATAGTTAAATGTGCCGGACTGTCTTCATATGATTCACTGCACATCTTAATATCCAGGGCTCGTGGCTCAACTGTGCATTAGTATTCCAGGGAACATGATGAATACAAACATGTTGGATGCCAGATAAAAAAAACCTCTGCGAAGTGACAAGAACGCATTCCGCTCTCCATCCCTGTGTTTCTGTCACGGCTGAGCAATGGTGGAAGTAGTAGTTACTCGGATCACAGTGTAGAAATACTCTATTACAACATATTACAAGAATTAGTGTCAAGATTTACTGAAGGTATTGTGCAGTAACACATTTTCAGAATAATTAGGAATAATAAAGTATAATAGTGTAATTACTGATGTACCTGTGTAAACAGTAGTGATGCTGCAGCTGTTAAACATGGAGCTGCCATGTAATCAATACACAAGAATACATCTGCATCTTCAAAGTAACTACAGCTGTCAGACTACTGGTTTACCCCTGACCTGGAATAAAAGTAAAAGTAGCGTTAAATGAGAATATTAAAATACCAGTACCTGAAAATTATACTTGACTTGAATTATTATACTTTCTGACAGTTTCCACAAAAGCTGAGAAATGACAACCTGATAAAAGGTGAATTTATGGCAGAGCTGCCTCACTGGATGAGGCTGTTCAGGTGTACCTAATAAACCGGTGAGTTTACAGTCTTCTCATAGATCAGTATAAGAGGTTATTATCAGCTCTTTCTAATCCTTAGAGTCCAGATTTAGGGCGAATGTTTGCTTTCCACAGTTGCTTGGATTTGAAAGCTTGGTCAAAGCTCTGAACATCTCATATTGACTGAACTATGTGATGTAGAACAAAGACTCACTGAAGACCTGATTTTTCACTTTGAGCTACACGAACACCACGTGGTGGCAGTGTGTGCTTATAGTGCCGTGAAAACTAACTAAGAATACGTGTGATGGAAATGAGTCATCAGTATTTATAATGATAATAAATGCGCATGTATTCATTCAGAATAAGAAAATTAACTTCAGGTGTTCCACGTGAAAAAGAAAAAAAAAAGGTTAATGCACTCGCTTACAAACTAAGGGGAGAAAGAAACGCCCCAACGCTGCACCGTGACAGAACAGCATTTATTCCAACCATCACCCTGAAGGGGCCACGGATCCGCCCTGAGCTGCGCCGCCTGCACCTGCAGCGCGGAGGGACTCGGTGACGTTTTTCCTGGGAGACAGATATGACGGTTGATTAATGCCACAGACGTTTCCAGCTGAGCGAATAAGAAAAAAAAAAAAGCGAAAGCTGTGTCATTCAGCTTCCACTGCAACATAAAACGTGTGTGCTGCAGTAAGTGAGACTCAGTCTGCTCAGTTTGTGATGACAGATCATGTAATGACCCATAAAAGGCTCAAATATCATCTGACATTAAATTAATTTACAATATGTGTCTACTGCAAACAGAAAAAAATGACTTACCAAAAGCCCCTGAGGGTCAGATCATTTTTGTGCCATTTATCCTTTCTGGTGCAGAGATTCATTTTTTAAAAATCAGTTACTCATCCAGTAAGTAATACAGATCCACAAAGGTCCACGTTTGTGGCTCTGTGTTATAGTTAGTGTTACAGTGAAGAAACAAACCTCAACAGCCTCTTTGTAAGATAACAATCAGTCTATTCACAGGACTCACCACTATTAGATTATATATGTTATTTATTATGCGTCACTAGCTTTTTATATATCCATACATTCCTTATTAATACTGTTCATATAATAACATAACAGCGCAAATGTGCAGTGACAGATTAAAACCATTTTTTCCATTTTTGTAAACAAATCCTCCCACCGCTCCCCCTCCCGCAGCTGGGTGGCACTAATCACCCTCCATACTCCGGGAGCAGCGTGGTAGGCACAACAAGCCCAGCGGTCGGTCCGTTCGCTGCCGCGCTGCCCCCACTGCGGTTCCTCCCTGGCACAGAGGACCACACCGACGAACCCGGCTCGACGAGGACGGAGAAATGAGTTCGTCCTGCGCCGCTCACATCGCACTAACGTGAGCGAGTGACGGCTCTTCTTCACGGATACGCACGCACACACACACTCGCACAGAGACAGAAAACCCACACCGGTCTGCTGTGTACAGATCCTCAGCTCGGTTTCGGACAGTCCCACCCGCAGCCCGGACCATGGCGGAGAGAAGCGGCAGGTTGAGTTTTCCCGGGAGCGGGGCTCTCAACAGACCGGTGCCCATGAACCTGTTTGCGACATGGGAGATTGACGGATCCTCCCCGAACTGCATCCCGAGGTCGGTCACTGCATGTTCTGTCAGTATCCTTTAGAAGTTTAAAGCCAGTGTTTCCTCCAGTGCGCCAGCAGAGCAGCTCGTCATCTGCTCAGACAGCTGCGCAGCGGCTCACCACCAGCTCGCTGTGTCATTATGCCAGGTGGATGTCCGCGCAGGCCCCGCAGCGGGGACACGCTCATTCAGACATCTGCAATGGTTTGTTCTGATGTTGTGTTAGAGTTGCACATTAGCAACAAACATTTTGCTGTTCCTGAACGTTTCCAGTTTTACACATCTGCAGCGCGCCTGCAAAGCTCGGCACCACATCCACCCATTTAGTCCACCTGTAATTATCTGTAAATGAGTTCTTCAGGGGCTGTGCGCAGTGTTACGCGCAGCTGGTAGCGTGAACAACGCCGTTAACCATTTCAGTTAATTTAACTGCTAACTTGTGTGTTTTCTGGACACTAGGAGCTGTTACAGTGACGCCACTGATGGTAGAACAGAAGCAGATCAGTTCAGAATATTTCACCACTATTAACTTTACAATTCCAACCAGAACCTGAATCCATTCAGTGAACATCTACATGTTCGCTGCTCCTCAACCTTCAACATCTCAACGTGAGAATACATTTCTGCATTTCCAGCTGCTGATGAAACCCACCAGAGCCAGACTCTGGCTTCTGGTGGGGTCTGCGGTGTTCACTGGAACACATATTTGGCACACCCCCTTCAGGTTGGTGAGCACCATTTGGCACGGAGCCACCAACGCAAACAAAAAGTCATAAACAAATACTCCAGGCAGCTTCAGCCTCAGCGTGGCGTTAAACAGGATATGAAGGTGTACGTTCTGCAGCTGAAAGCTCCCAGTGCTCGTTATGAGCCATTCAGCTGTTACTGTATGATGGATGCACACTTTTATGCCAGATCGCTGTGCCAGGCTGCTCCGTGGAGACCGTTTGGCTCCTGTGACCCTCACAGACTCAAAGTTCACACTGCCAGCCTCAGGCCTCTCTTCAGGGTTACAGTCGATTCGTTTCATTAGACTGTTAATGCGTCATATTCTACAGCTCCGCTCATTAACTTTCCCTGGGTGTGTACCACACAGGTGTCATCCATATGGTTTCATCCAGGGCTGCAGGTGTCAATTATTTTCATTATTTATTTGAGCTTTTTGATGCACGAGTTACAGCAGTAAATACAGGGGGGGTTTCTTTAAAGTGATGACTACCTCTTCTTATCCTCTTCCTATCCTCTTAAGTTAATACCTTCAGTGAGTATTACATTGCATGGCTCTTAGCTGAAATAAGACTCATTAATTTCCAGGAATAGCACAGAACTGATGTTATTCAGCAGACAAGTAGATAAAAAAACGTCCCCCCACGACCCTGCATGTCCGTCAGGAACGCGCTGCAGGTTTTCAAACGAAGCTGCTTTATGGAAGAGGTTGACCTTATTGCTCAGTGAGTTAGACTGAATGAGGCTCAGCACTGTGACTTGTTGTTTGAAGTAAACTGCCAATCAAGATTCCTGCCGCTCCCCATTGACTACTGTCAGTTTAGGAAGGAGGATAACCCAGCACTTCTGTCAAATCAACTGTCTTCTCCAGTAATATCAGCCTCTCACACACTTCGTTTGCAGCCAGGAAACATACGAAAATCTCTTTTCAGATATGCAGAAGTTTCTCAAAGTACATTTTCACTTACACTTAAAGTAAATTGCGTCTGTTTTCATATAAAGTTACATTTACAGCACAGTAAAGTGAAGCAGGCTGAATATTTTCTGCACTTTCTAGAAGTGAGACGTGACGACAGCGAAATCAGCTGTAATCAGGACTTCATATGTAATTTATCAATGTTAGGAGGTCACATTCTCATAGGGCTGAATGGATGCCTGTTCCCTGCAGAAGCACACACAGCTGACCCTTCAGCTGTTTTATATGTGCGTGTGCGCCATCGCAACAAGCCAACAAGATAATTGTGCTGCAGCTGTGTTAAACGAGGGGGAAATATGCTCCTGTCTCTTTGTTAAATATGAAGCAGGAAGTATTCTGGCACATAAGCACCCATCAAACTGCAACGTGTCATTTTAAATCAATGAGACCTGATGAGTTACACGGGTGCTGGGGAGATCCAGACCGTTTCCCTGTTTTCAGTCTGTGTGCTAAATGAAGCTAATGTCTCCTGGCTTCAGCCTCTTTGTTAATGAACACATACGCCGAGTATTGATTTTCTCTTAGCAAGAAAACAAAGCATGTTTTGCACAGTGTTGAACTATCTTTCTTTCACAGTGCACGTTGTCATGGATGAATACGTTGGCCACATTTAGGTCACACGAGCTGTACATCACAGTAGCTTTTTTAATTTGGACTGGTTCTCTATTTTCTCCTCTTGATTTGATCAGGTTATCCTGTCATTTCTTCATTCCTCTATGAATCCTGCTCGCTGTGACGCGGAGCTCTCTGAAGCCCGAGGCCATCAGGCTGGGAGGCTTACAGAAGTCCTGCCTCTGCACTGATCTCACGTTTTCCCAGTGTCGCCTCAGGACACGTGCAGCTCCACGCTATGATGCTTGATAATCACCTATTATAGGTGAGGGAGGGGCCTTAATCACTCAGAGGCTGGCTGAATGATAATTTCCTGTGGTTTGAAAAATCTAGATGTCAGATTTAGATGAGCTGTTTAGAAGCAAGTCGCTGTGCTTTAAACACTGAAATGAAAATGTTTTCCTCTTTTTCTAAGGCAGCACTGAGCACTTGTGAGGTTCTGGTCTGCTTCTGCACATAATGTTAAGTCAGGATGTGAAGAACATGAAGGTTACACTGAGGGATGTCCTTATTCATCTCTCCAGTAGGCAGCCTAAGTGTCGATATGCAGTGTACTCCTAAGTTCTGTCACCTCATCGTGAGAAGCATTTGAATGAGCAGCAGCTCAAACCTTTTCATTGTCCAATGCGTCTGAATGAGTTCCAGTAGTTGGAGGCTTGTTTCTAAAGGTGGATGTGTCTTTTAAGAAGCTCTTCAGCCTCAGTCCTTCCTGTAGAAATGCTTAACACGTGACCCTCTGTTCTCAAGAGTCAAGGGCACAGAGCTGCGCTTCGCCTCGATATGTTTGAAGTTGCATTTCTGCACATCGGCCCACAGGCGCGAGGCTGAGTGCTGCAAGAGATGGGGCCAATCTCAGACAGAGCCCGGATTGAACGGGCCCTCGAGTGGCAGCTGTTCCCAGTAGGCTGTCATATTTGGGTCTGTTGGAGGCGAGAGTGCTGAGATGTCGCTTTGAGCAGCAGTGAGACACTCGCTCTTTTGTCCCCCGGCTGCCTGGGATGCTCACGCTGGGGGAATTTAGAGTAGGATGAATGAGAGGCAGTTAAAGCGTCTCATTGTTTTACGTTCCTCTTGTTGTTCCTGTTGTCCTGCACCCAGCCTGTTCTGTACCAATGTTTGGGAGTTCAAACAAGGCTAAAGGCCACCAGCAGCGTTGAGCTAAATGCTAACACCGCCTCATTCATAAGCGGTGAGCGTTGTTGGCAAGAATAAACTAGATGAAAACACTGAACAGCAGGTAAAAGGAGACAAATCATGACCTCTTCAGCTTTTCATACTGGGAACCACAAGGTGGAAATAAGGTGGAAATATCTGAAAAACCAAGGTTTTTCAGATATTTCAGTCTGGAACACGCAACTGAATAAATAAATCATGGTGTTGCTCATTTCTACACTTGTTTTCATACAGATGTGTCTTCCTTTTACTTCCAGGCCTTTGAACCAAATTTTACCTCCCATGTGTTGATTTTTCCAGCTAATTAAATTAGTGTTACAGGCATGTGAACGCCATAGCGTTGTAATCATTCATCGGTCAGGCTGCATGCTCTGTTAAAGGATATGGGTGAATCTGTGAGCTGTGAGCGTCAGGATTTAAAGACTGATCCCCAGAAGTGATGCGAAACGGGGCACAGCTGTAACGTGTGAATCAAAGTAGCCGGAGACAGTTTACGTCTGTCTCACTTAGATTTCTTTGTTAGATTGATGACAATGAACAGTCTTACGTTGCATGAGCTCACGTTGATGCTCTTTGAATTTTAAGTGTGAGGGCCTTATGTAAGACATCCAGCTCCTCCCATCTCGCTGATGCAGCTTGTGCTGGAGGACAGACGGGACAGGACACACACTTGAGATGCTTTGTGATTCTGCGGGCAGCTGATCAGTTTTGCTTCCAGCTGACTTTCCTCACGCCTCAGTGCCGACCGCCGCGCCCGACTGCTCACCTTTTGTGAGCTTCTATTATTTCCTCAAAGACAATATTTGATTCTAACAAACCCGTGTTGATAATATCTGTTGAGCTGTAGTTTTAATCTGCTGCCTTTCTGCAGCATGAGACGAGGAGCTGCTCTACGACTGACTGTCTGTGCTCTGTGTCCACAAACCCCCTGAAATACTGAAAAAAACCCTGTTGTTTACACTGAATGTAGTTGTTGCATTTGAGAGGCCATGACAGCGTCTCTAGTCAAACGTCAAGGCCTGCTGCAGTTTGACGTTTCTTATACAGCTGATAAAGTGGAGACATTAACACCAGATTACTCTAAGAACGCTGGTTTAACCAAGCGTATGTTGTGTCAAGGATATTTTCATGCGTTTAGCTCCTTATGAAAGCTGCAAAGAAACAGCACAGCCACACAGAAAGCAGTTAATCTTCTTTGGGTGAATAAAGGTTGTATAAAGTGCTGAAAAATGAAAGAAAGATTTAGCGTTTAGTTTAATAACTCTGAGCTGCAAAGCTAAAACTGTCTTATTAGCTCAACAAATTAAATTCACATGAATGGGGGAACAGGACACTCGCATGTGGCACATGAGATATGGAGTCGAGAGCGACATTTCGTTTTCATGTCAGCTCTGATGCAGCGCAGCTAATCCAACCTTGGCCGATGTGTTTGTCACTGGAAATGTTCAGTCCAGGGGGCACCGTGTGATCTTCAGCACGTCTGTTAGTCTAAACAGATCTGAGGGTGATGGAGGAAGACTAAATGGCAACCACCTGAAGCAACACGATAAGCTTACTAATAAGATATCAAACAGCAGCGGGACCTGGTTTGCAGACGTGTTTCTGAACGTGTTAACGTTCAAATATCAATGAATGCACCACAGTCTCACTTTCACATAATGTAATTAATAATCACACACACATAAACTCCCGTCACGGGCTGATTAAACCTTCCTGCTGCTCCTCTGTAGCAGACACGGACTCCGTTTGTTTGCACACACTTTGAGTCTCGTTAACATTTGGAGCATCTTTTTAGATCTTTTGAGTCTCTGAACAGTTTGAGTTTTCTCCCTATAGGTGTTTTGAGTCTTTTTGTAGGTACCTCGAGTGTTTTGTAGAAGTTTCAGTGTCTTTGTAGTCAGTTAAATCTGCTTATAGTCACTGTGAGTCTCTTTTTTGAGACAAACTCAGTCCTGGGATGATTCTTTTTAGAGATTTGTTGAGTCTTTTGAGTCACGTTGTCTCTTTGTTGTCATTTCAAATAAAATAAATTAAATGTTTTAAGTCTTTTTAGAATCCAAGTGTGAAACATTTGAAGGTTTTAGCTTCTCAATTGGGAGGATCTGTTGCAGTTACTGTAAAAAATCTATTACTGACAGGTGTATTACTATTACAAACACAACTGCCCTGCTACATTTCAGCACTGCTCATTACTTTTATCAACAACATTATCCCTCTTGCATAACTGCTGCTGATGCACTGTTCAGTTTTGATAACGTGCATCTCATTTTTAACCCAAATCCACAAATCTCATTTCTGTCTCAGTTCTGCTCAGTGAATAAATTCTGCTTCTAATGAACGTCATCATATCAAATTGGGTTTTCTGTGTTTGTTGGCTGCAGAGGTGACCCTGTTTCCAAATGTAGCTCAAATGATTGAAATAGCTCAGTGATTACTCAGGGCATTATGAGGCCTGTTTACTTTGTCCCATGTTGCAGCACTTTCAGGGGTAGTGCAGAAAACGAGGTTAACAGGCTGAAAGAGAGCGAGAGAGGGAGATGTGTCAGAACTTTGTGGCAGATGTAGATGAGATTATATCGAGGCAGCTTGTGAACAGTTGAGGCTTAGTGTAGTCGAAGGGAAAGTTGACATTTTTAGAGCCGTGTGCGCTGGCTGCCTCTCGGCCCCTGAATAAAATGTTCCGATATATATCGCTGTGCTACAGTGACGCACTGAAGGGCAATATTGATGAGCTTTTAAGAGCTGTTCTTCTCTTCACTTGAAACACTTTTAATGGGCAACTCTACCACAAATTCCCCTTAAATCAGCATCTACTGGCTGCATTAATGCTGCAGATGTTGGCGTTTACATTCTGCACCTGAGGCATTTAGTTGACATTATTATTCATCATTCGTTAGAGTGCCACATTTTGATTTATTCCCCGACATCCTTGATTGATTATCAAGGCCTGTGGAAGAGTTTCTGCTGTTGCCAGTATGTCTGTGTCCAAATCGTGACTTCCAGGGAAATCCTTGTAATACACTAGTTACTTATTTCCATAGCAACTGTGTTTGTGTTTCTTTGTGCGTTGGCAGCGGCAACAGGAAAAGTGTTCGCTTTATGCTGATTTTTAATGTTTTACACATTTCAGTGAGGCGTTTTGGTTCCTCAGTAATGACTTAAATTCCTGTTTAATGAAATAATAATACATGGTGCCTTCCTCGACGATTTGTTCCTCATCACTCTCTGCCTTTTGGATAATCTCTAATGAATAAACTCTTTTTTTTTTCCTCGTGGTTTTGGTTAATTGCAGGAAGGCCCTGCAGGCTGGATTGCGGGCTTTGCTCTTGCAGGAGGCAGCGAGAAAAAGACGGAGCTGCTGAGGTTGCTGAGGCTTAAAGAACTTTTTCTGTATTCAGAGCACTGAAGAGAAATGTAGGTCAGGATCCTTTTAGAAAATGTGCAGGCTGGGAGGAGAGCTTAGAAGGTTTAACATATTTTTGTAATTAGGAAAGTTGCTGTGCCACGTCTGGCATCTTGCTCCTGGGTGGCTGAGTCATATGACCTGGTCCATGTTTCCACCGGGCTCCTCCCTGACGCATTGGCTGGACAGATGGACTCAGCAAAAATCCTAAAGGTTGGCATCTGCAACTAAAACCTTTCATATTTGCCCGTGGATGATTGTAGAAATGAGCATTCATTATCGCTGCCAGTCAGAAATAAGCATGGCTTTACAAGCCTGTAAACATAACCTTTCTGGCCTCCCAGATGCTGAACAAGCTGCAGCAGTGTGGTCCATGCAGCTAATCCGCTGCAAACCAAAGTTGTAGATGTGATTCAAATGATTTGTCAAACACAGAACAAACAAACGTCACATTCAGGCCAGTAACTGTGTATAATTACCCCAAATCTCAGTTTATACAAATGTAGTTGAGGAGGAGGACTGTTGTGAGTCTGACCTGTCTGCTGAATAGAGGTTCACTGTCTCTTTAATCCATATTTGTTTTAGCAGACAGTGGATATTAAAAGCTTCAGTTACAGCTTGGAGAATGCATAGGCTCACTTGTTGGAATGGGTCACAGAGTGATGTGTGGCCCTGCAAGAGAAATATCGTGCTCCTCCAACAACAGGCAGCAGAACTTCAGCCGTGAAACCAGTCAGAAACGCAGAGAGTCGTCCAGAACGTCCACGACATCACGTTTAACTCAGTCAGTAAAGTTACAGACATCATTTTAAAGGAATGTCACCGAAAACGTGTGAGCTTCGTGAAAAATATGCAGCTTGCGAGTTTTGCAGAGGGAGGCTGGTGATGTCAGGCTGAAGGGATTAAATCCAAAATCACAATGAAAACGTGTCGATATGTCTCCATACTGTCGTCTGATTGTAATTAGTGCAGTTAGGTTTTATCCTGTGTCATATAAATATGGTAGCTTATCATTGGGCAGCGATGACAAATGTAATTGCTAAAATTGCTTGCAACAAACAAAACGGTGAGGGAAAAGTAATGTTTTGTTAGGTTTTTGAGCATCCTGCAACATGATCATCAGGATCACAGACATATGGTTTCTAATAGCAACTACGTTTTAGCTGAAAACAACTTCAACAAAAAGCTTATAATCATTTCTCAACTTCTTGGTCACATGACGACAGATGACCAACAAGCTGTTTACTGTAGATCTTAACAGTAAAGAGAGAGCTGGTCATATTTACAATCAATAGTCCAATCAATCACCGCCTTTGTCAGGGATGTCAGTGTGATCAGAGGCAGGATAGCAGCTGTATTTACAATAAGTCCATAGTCCATTGTTTCCTGCTGCTGCTCTGTACATTTTATTTGCACATCGCTGAAAACATTTTGTTCTCTGCTGCGTGAAAAGTAGGATATGAATAAAAATGATAAAGCACAAAGTGGGAAGGCTTCATCATTTTGGCTAACCTGCAGCTGCTCTGCTGTCAGTGAGCATCGCTGTGGACACGTACTGTTGTGCTGCACATTCAGTGAGGACCGCTCACCTCTCGCTCATGTGACATCACCACTGAGTCTGATTTGCACTGGTGCAGTTACGTAAATAGTTTTGCAGGAAGGTATGTCGGCGTAAAGTTGCAAATGATGTGAACATGACAAACAGAGGCATAAACATCTGGAGCAGGCTGGTTCCAATACTTACAGTGGATCCCAGTATTTTAAAGCACATAATGTCCATGTTAGTGACTCACATATGATACTTTGAGGTGGTGGAAACGTGACCCTGTCAGCACCACCAGTCAATAAACACTGATGTAAATGGACAGAGAGTCCTGCATGTCCGTTTTCATCCTGCCTGTAATGCAGAGAGCTGTCAGAGCGACGACGAGAGATCCTGCTGAAGTGCTCCTCAACCCCAACAACACAGAGAAAGAAGCACAGATGTGTTTTCTCTGTCTGCAGACTAGTCTGTAATTACTTGGACAGAAGAGCCAGACCAGCTTTTTTGTTTTGCAGTTATGTGCTGTTTATAAACTCTCGACTGGTATGAAAACCGTTTAAGGACACTTCAGGTCCTGGAGTAACGTAATCTACAGTGTCGGCTGTTGAATCCATCTTTAGTCTCAGTTTCTGACTCACCGCAGCTCAGAATGAAACTAAGGCCGGATGTTCAATCGATTGATTAGTACGGTGGAGATGATACATTCAGGGATACGTAATTATTATTTTCATTATTGATATCATTACATTTATTTGTCTTTGACTAATAATAATGAAAAAGCCAATCACAACTCTGCAGAGGAACATTTTCATACAGAATACGGTGATATTGATTTCTTGGCGAGGAACCTTCAGCTTGGATACGATGACGAAGGTTTTCTGGGTTTAGTTTGGAAGAAGCTGACTGGTCTGCACAGATCCTCGACCACTTTTGGGAGGAACCGCACAACTACAAGCCAGGTTTTATTGCCTAACATCAGTGTTGGACTTCACTTAGGAGCAAATCCTGGCACCCAGTCTCCATAATCTTGTGCAATGTCTGCTCTGAGGAGGGAGAGGAGTCTGTTGTATGAGCAGAAGAATTCACATAGTTTGATGATGTGTTCAACAATCAGACACGAGTGTAACGTGAGTTTATACATGTTTACTGAAGAGCCTGACTGAACCAACCGGTGTTTCAGGAACAAACATATGCAAATGTTCAGGATCAGTATTTTAATCTGACACTTTGAATGTTTCAGTTTGCACATGTGAACATTTAGCTTTATCATCATGATTTCAGCAGTGCTGGATAGGAACATTAAAAACACACACATACAAGTTTGTTGCTCTTCTTCAGCCTAGAGATGATTAAAGTGGGTGTCCAGCAGTCTGGCATCATGGGTGGAGCAGAGTGGAGCAGCAGTGCTGCAGCTCGCTGCATACAAAGCTCTCATTTGTATTGCAGTTTGTGTTGTGGCCCCCCGGGACTCTCAGAGGGCATGGATCATTTTGTGTTCTTCAGAATCATGGATTAGATTCTCCGCACTTCAGCTGCGAGACATAAAATGCTAACTTGGCTCTTGGCAGACTGCTTGATGTTCCTCTGCCCTCCTTCGGTCTGCGTCAGCTGCTTTAACCACAGACTCTGGTGTCTCCCACTAATAACCTACATACTTAACTTTTTCTTTCTTTCTAATAAACACATAGATGTGTGTGCAGAAACCAATCTCCCTGGAGAACAGGTTTGTTTCAGTATCCATCCTGGTTTGTTTCTGGGTCAGTATAACTCCGAGCTGATGGAGAAGATGGAATTCATAAGGCCCTGTCCTGCATTTTTAATGGCTTGCATTCGTTATGTATAAAAAAAACCCTCTTGGTTTAGTGAACGGATCCTATGTCAGTGCTACTCCAGTGTTCTCTCTGTCTGCTTCTCACTCCACCAGATATCATAGCCGAGCATATCTCGCACAGAATATACGTGGGAAGATTTGATTATTAAGCTCTTTCTTTGTGCATGGCTCTCCAGTATTGAGCAAGCAGTTATTTGTTTGTTCCTCTGGGTGAGGAGAACACTTTGCCGTCTTCAGAAAGGTTTAGAAATAGCTCCGCTGCGAGTGAAATGTCTAATCATCAGAGGAAGTGAAGGTGGATATTTTTGGGTAATACAGACTAATTCTAATTTTACTGCAGAGCAAAAACACTTTTAGGATATTGGTTTATTTTTATTTAAGATGCAAATCATTAATGTAGACAGAACAAAGACTCCTGTTGTTGCCTGTGTTTTGACAGCATATATGTATGTATGTACTGCACTGATGGACAAATGTGCTAATAGGAAATCAGACAGAGACCCACAAACTATTTGCAGTGATGCAAGTTACTCATTTCACTTACTGCCTCTGATGCTTGAGTTCATTCGTAGCTGCTTTTCCGGAGACCTGATGTGAGTCAGGGATGGAGGAATTGCAGGTGGTTGGGTGTTTTGAAGTGTTTACAGTGGGATACGTTGCTACAGGGGAACATATGCGGTGAAATGACGCCTTTTCTGGAGAGTTTCCAGGGCATGGGCTCAAGTGGAAGGTAGTGGTGCCCCTATCAGTTATGAACCTTTGGGGACATTAAATTCAAATACTTTTTATTTTGGACCAAAGTGGTGCTCTGACTGCCTGACACCGCTGTGTGTAGAGCAGCGCTGTGGTCGAAAATGAAACAGTCTGCATGATATAACACAACAGTCAACAGTGAATATAACATAACAGATCTTTTCCCATCCCATATCCCATATATGAAGGTTTAAAATGAAACCTTTCTATTTATAGGCTGCTGAATCCCCCACGCTCCGTCTGCTCCCGTCCCTGCTGAATGCTGTTGTCTGCGTCTTATCAGCTTTAAAATGTCTTTGTCTGTGCAGGACAAACCACACGAAACACGACGCTGAAGGGCTGTTTGCTTCAGAGCACCTTCGCTAACTCCTCTTATCTCCCCCGCAGAGCTTTTTATGTGAGGATGAGTCTGCTTTAGTGGCATTTTTTTTTCAGGAGCTGTGGTGTCTGCAGGTACTAAAGGCCATAAACCACCATCAACCTCAGTTCCAGTTTACACAGATCAGGAGATAGTGAGGGAAGACACTGTGATTGATCTCTGTGTTTGTTCACTACAGGGTTCAGGGAAAGTTGGCCTGCTCAGTACTACTGTTTAGATTCACTAATAAACATCAGTGTGTTGACTTTTGCTGTCGACGTGGAAAACTAGTCAATGCAGCTCAGATAAAGACACTTTGGAACAATAAAAAAATACAAAGAAAACCTGTGAAAGTGTCAGAACCACGCGCAGTGACAGAAACAAAGCAGCACTTTGTCCAGCTAAATAATATTTTTCAGAGTAAATAACTTTTTATGCAGATCTTTTTGGAGGCTTAGACATAAAATGCCTGTGAATTGCTCATAAAGTTCAACGGACATATCAATAAATATGATGTGTGATGTTTTCTTACACAATGTGGACGACGCAGCTCTCCAGAAAGAACATTTGGAGTAAATGGACATTATTTCAGTAGACTATCATACTGATCTCAACAACACCACATATCTATGTTTACCAAAGGTGTGAGAAGGCCGACCAAAATACTTACGACCACGACTACTAGAAAGGTTACACAAGACTTGAAGTCTGCAGCCGTGCCTGCAGCTCTGTGGTCGGCATGATAAATGCTAACACCAGCAACGACCCACTGCTCGTACTGTTTCACCATCTCTCATGTTCGCATATTTACTGAAGCACACAAACTAATAAAATGATTTTTCTCATGTTCGAAACATAACTGATTCCGTCTTCTTTGTCAGACTAAACCGAGGCAGCATCAGTGAAGTTTGAGTAAAGCGCTGAAATTCTTATCTTGAGATAATGAGCGGTTTGGGTCGTGATCGTGAGAAGATGTGTTGATATCTTTAGTCTGTTTGAAGGCCACAGAGGCTTCTCTCAGTCTCTGCTGATTAAAACATCCCGACGTTTTAGGAAGGTAGTTTGTATTGAACCTATTCATTTTCAGTTTCTTTGTGATGTTAGTGTTGTTGGTAACATGATGACACCACAGTGACGCTGAGGACACCTCTGTTGTGTATGAGGCCAATTAAGCCACCACGCTACACTGAGGCAATGGGCAGATGCCAAAATATGAGACAATAAGAAAGAAGGAGGGCCGGCCGAGCTTTGTCTCTGAGACTGAACCACAGACACGGCTCCCTGGCCTAATGGCTCCCTCTATTAATAAAAGATAAGCATTCAATTATTGAGCTGTCAACGTGGCGTTAGGGACGACACAGGTTGGAGCAGGAGGGAGGGTTAGGGTTAGTAGAGTTTCCGTGGAGGAGGGCCGGCTGTATCCTCAGGGTGCGTGTGTTCCGGGTCTCTGGAGATATTTGGTGGAACAGGATATCCTCCATCCAATTTTCACCTTACCTGGATCACGGCGACTTAAACGCTGTTATGTCTTCTCTTTCTCATGTTTTCCGGTCTCTGTTTTTCTAATCGCGTCCTTCCTTTTTTTCTACAGAAACACCAAACTGACTGAATTGTATCAGCTGGAAAAACACAGTCTTTTAACGGAGCTACTAACTCTAATTTTTCTGTTACCAACAAAAACTCACTGAAACTGTTTCCTCATTGAGTTTCTCTGTGATTTTGTTCCTGTCTAACACAGTTTGGTTCAGATTTTTTTGTCTTATCTTACTGTAGGTGTTTTTATTCCTTTTTCCTTTTTCATTTTGAGACATTTTATATTTTATACCCTGGGGTGGGGGGTTTGTGTGTGTGTGAGGGGGGGTCCTTTGAAGTCTGCATCATTTCTTTTTGTGTTCACTATTATCCTGCTGTGCAAATTAAAAATTAAAATTCTCTGTCTCCTTCGTGCGCACGCACACACACACACACACACACAGACGCACACAGACGCACACACACACACACACACACACACAGACGCACACACACACACACACACACACACACACACACACACACAGACGCACACAGACGCACACACACACACACACACACACACACACACACACACACACACACACACACACACACACACACACACACA
>JAUYWH010000014.1:4315630-4370865 GCA_034779795.1 Ctenopoma multispine | reverse complement strand
CACACACACACACACAGACGCACACACACACACACACACACACACACACACACACACACAGACTCACACAGACGCACACACACACACACACACACACACACAGACACACACAGACACACACAGACGCACACACACACACACACACACACACACACACATACAGACGCACACAGACGCACACACACGCACACACACGCAGTTTGTTTACACCAAACTAATTACAAAAACACTGTTAAAATGCAGCTGATGTTTTCATCTTCTTATCTGGGTAATTGTGCGTGCATGTCATAAAAATGTCTTTCATATTTTCCTACATTGTCTGTTTTCATTTTCCCTCTTGCTGAGTCTCATAACTTTTTTTTGTTTTATGATTTAATATGTGCAGCTGAAGAAACACGTTAATTTTCACTGTTGATTTCAGCTCATTTCAGTAAACATCACATTCTTTTCTTGTGCATACATTCACTCCACTAATGCGTTTTTTTCTCCTTAAAGCTAAATACAAAACACCAATACAGAATCTCAGGGTATTTTTATTCCTTCTCTCTGATTTAAAGATAAAAACAAAGTGTTTTCGGTCTCAGTAATGGCATTCCTGTGTTTTGGCAGTGTGCAGGAGGAGCCTCCGCCTGCGTTTCCCCTTCACCTCCTGTCACGATAAAAAGCTTTTAGTCTTGGAGACAAAAGTAGAGTTGTGAAGAGGCTAAAGCAGAGCTGCGTTTATGTCCTGCTGCTCCACTGGCCTTCAGAGCTTAATGATCTACTGACACAGATCTATTGAGCAAATAAGAGCATGATTTATAGGAGAGAAGGAGCGCTGATCAGGACGGAGTTTAGACTTTGCCTCCAGTCATCTGTTTATTATTCATGAGCAACAGAGAGAGACAGTTTATGTATGAACCTCAGTGACTTCAAAGAGGAGATGAATGTGTATGAGTGTGCGAGTGCATGCCTATGTGCTTTTATTTTGTATGTGTGTGTGTAATGAGTGAGGCAGTGCTGTATTTGTGTATGTATAATGCAGCACATTGTTGTTTTTATATAGCGTCTGTTGGTTCCTGCTTCCCTGCAGCTTTGCAATGTTCAAAATATGTCTGGGTCAGTTACACACCTCCCTGCAGTTTTGAGCTTTTTGCTTTGTGGTGTGTTTGGATAAACTCTAAAATGTGTGTTTGGTTGATAAAGACGTGTTTTAATTCCTAAATTAAGTAGGCACAATGAAGATAGAGGGTTTTTTACTTGGCAAGTGCTGTTGATGAGTTGAACTGGTTCCTCCAGGCCCCTCGTCAAAGTGCATCGTGAATGTAGCATCTGTCCTTAATAAATAAATATATATATTAAGTATATCAGGATAAAAAGTGCAGATTTAGTCCACATGTGCCTCGTGAATAGAATATCTACAGAAAACTAAAATGTTCAAGTTAGCTTAATGCACGTACACGTTCAAGGAGAGGAAGACTTCAAATCATTTATTTGTTAAACTGACATTAATTTAATTTCTTCTACTGAGAAATTTCCACATTTTCACTAATGTCAGTCGATTTCTGTCAAAGCTGTCTTCTCTTGTTGGGCAGGTTGAACACAAATCTATTTTAGGCTTAGTATGGCTTGATAATACACAATACACACTCTGAGACACACACCGAATCACACACACACACACACACACTCTTACTCTTACTCTTACACACTGTCACTTCTCTACACCGTCTCCCCAGCCAGCCGGTAAATCCCACAGCTGAATATTACATGAGCAGCTGAGCGCTGGAGAGCCCACGGCACATGTCTGAATAATGGGAAAGAGCCGCGGCAGATTGATTATGGTGTCTGTACGTGTGTGTGTCTGTGCGTGTGTGGTATGACTGCTTCGTCTGCCTACCGCAGCACAGTTTGGTTTGGACCCTTTTCACCTGCTGCAGCTTATATGTGTATTTCTGGTGTTAGCAGGGTCGACTCCCACTGGGAACCCTGATACTCAGCTTTATGCTAATAAGCTAATTTTAGTGCTCAGTGCCCCAATATTCAGACTGTACTGTGCAACCAGAAGGAAGAGAATGACTCTTCTTGCAGTTTGATAATGAAACCACTCTCTGGAAACAGCTCGTCCACTTTTTGCAGTGGGGTAAAAGTAACACACTCCAGTAAAAGGCAGTGCTGAGTATATGTAGATTGTTACTTACAACATCTGTCAAATAAAGTTATTCACATTGAATGAAGCAGTGCAAATCTATTCATCCTCCGTCCACACTCAGTGGGCACAGAGAACAACACCTGCGTAGATGCATAAAACCTGATGAGGTCTGTCATGGACCCACACACTCATAGCTTCCTGTGAGATTTCTGGTTTGGTTGCTGTGTGAATGTGCAGTACTAGCAGGGTTTTCTCATTCAATCATTGTTAGTTCAGCTCTGACTGCAGCTGTTGGCCTTCACGTGTAGTAAAGCTCACCGTCTTTTCTCCCGCTCAGTTTCTGACTCCCTGGAGTCTGTGAGAAATCACTGGACTGATGTTCTTGGCCCATGGTGGCGCACCAGGGGGTCGCCCTCTGCTCCCATTTTGACATTCAAAAATGTGAAGCATTATATTTCCTAAGTGAATTTAGAATGAACAGAAACAGCTGCCAGATGTTAAATAGTTGATAGCTGGGGTCTGTGGTAGTGTTGTTGAGGGTTTACTCACTGCCTGTTTGTTGTTGAAGCGAATGAAAGTTTGACAGACAAGTTGTTATGTCCAATCAGAATCATTTTAATGGAACAAGCTGAGAGATGTTTGTTCTCTTGTGTCTTTGTGTGAGTGTGTGTGGTGGAAACCACCTGCATTCACTCAGTACTGCACCTAACAGACTGTACTTTTTACTCCACTACATTCATTTAACACTTTCCAGATTTACATGGTTGTAACCTTCGTCTTTCTTTTTGTGCTGCATTACAATCAGATTGACTCCAGTGCAACATCTGTGCTGCATTTTGTTCCTCTACAAATGTTATCATGGTCAGTTTCTGTTGAAACTCGCACACGGGTGTTCAGAGTTAGTGACCGAATTATACTGAAATGTGTTTCTAATGTTCTTCTACCGTCGTGTTTGCAAATGTGGTGGCAAAAACGCATCTCTCACCACTGAAGACTACAACCTCAGTGATAAACATCTGAATTTTAATCTATGTAAAGATAGAAACCATAGCTGAGCTGTTGTGTTGCTTTACTAATGATCGAGTGCTATGATTGAGCAAGAACCAGTTAATGAACGTAAAGCATCTGAAGCTGTCAGATGTTCTGTTCTCGTTAGGATGCTGCCACCACAACAGTACCGGTGAATAATGTAGTCCCTCGCTGAATAAAAATAACCTTTCTTGACAGTTGTACTTTTTGCATTCCTGCTGTGAGCGTACTTTTCCAGCAAGGAGCAGTAAATGGGAGTTGTAGGCTTGGAGAAATCAGAATTTTAAACCAGAACCCCGACAAAGACAGTCTGCCTGTCAAACCTGTTTTTGTGCTGTCTAAAATAAATCTCTGCACCGAGCTGTGACTGTGCAAGTGTTGCTCTCTGTCTATTTCTGTCTTTGGAGTGCTCACATACTCCCTGATTATGTTGCTTTCACTTTCCTCCTTTTACTCACCCATTCATCACCTTCCTCTGTTGTTTCTCTCATCACGGCCTTCTCCGTGTCTGGTTTCTCTACGTAAAATCTCACAGCCTCATTGACGATACTGAGTAGTTAAGGGATGCACTTTAAGATCAGTGGTTTGGGGGTCAGTCTAGGCACTGATCCAGCCCAGGACTACTCAACCCCCTCCCTCCCAAGGTTTCGTGGCATTTCGCCCTAAGCTTCACTCCAGCAGAATATTACCAGCCCACAGGAGGGAAGGAAAACAAGAAAAGAGTGCCTAATCATCACTCTGAACCTTTCTCAACTGTAATCAGTTTATAGCTTTTACAAATTCAGCACTTGGCCTGGTCTCTTTGCTGGCTGCTAAAAAGTGAGTATGATAAACAAATCAACTTATGTAGGAGGATATTTTAAATTTGGCCCAGTATTATTGTCCATTTGGAATAGATTATATTGATATAGCAAGGTCATTGTGAAATATCATCTCGTGCGCCCCTAATAGTCTCAGGAATGTCACACCGTGCTGAGGTTTGATTTCAGCAGAGGTCATGTTGGAGTCAAGCCGTCAGCCTCACGGCTCTGTGTTGAAGCCAGAAGCTAAGATGCAATTCTTCTAATGGCTGCTAGAGGGTGGTGCCAATAAATGCATTGAGGTAAACAGTACCGTCGCTTTTTTTTTTTTTATATTATATTTTGTTCCTTTGTTGTCTGTCTTTGTGGTGATTTTATGGCTGTTTAATATAAAAACTCTATGCAGTGTTTTAGCATCTTTCAGCTTCTTGTTTTGGATATATGACCCTTACGGTTTCGGTTCTCATTTTCCAGCAGCAGCTGCTTTCACTGGCAAACTTCTTACTGCTCAGTACCAAATGGCACAGACAGTCTGTGACTAGGTCGCGGTGCTGCATTTAGCAGCTGAAGAGCCGTAGATTTCCCTCAGGGTTTGTTTGGGACCAAAACAGAGCTAAAAGGAGACATGGCCAGAAACATGAGTCCAAATAAAAGATGATGTTGTTCCATGTCTGCCACTGGTTAACAGGTTTGCTGTCTTTAATTAGTGATAAAATATCTACAATATCGTTTCCAATCCAAATTTAAACAAATTCCAAAGAGTGTTAATTTTCAGTTTGGGACCAATTCAGCAGAGGACTACAAAACACCAAAACAATATAGAAAACAGGAGATGACGTTTTGATTTCTCTGTGAGACTCCAGGCCTCAGTACAAAACCACCATGTCACAGACACCATGCACTTGTTCTATTAAGCTGTCACTGCATGCAGTACCACTGAAGGCCCGGGTGACAGCTCAGCCAGCTTCAGACATGTTCACACCAACTTTTTGTACTTTAGGTAGGAGCACGGAGCTCATTGTCCAAACATCGTCTTCTTCAGTCACGGTTGCCAAGACAACAGCTGCCTACTATCATAGTTAATGCCAAACATGTCACTGGAATAGAGTTTATAATATGTGTAAATGGAAAAGTAACTGACGTACACAACTGTCCCTTAATGCAATACAAATGGGAAATGTCAGAGTAAAAAGTTGTGGGCGATGGTTAGACAGCTCCAGGAATTTCTTGGAAAACAAAAAAACAAGTTCAGCTCCTCCAAATGACAAAACTACACCCTGATGCTTTTAGTGGTTTACACAATGGACACGAATGGAACTATAGTTGTGGGGTGGTTGTATCTCACCAGTGACACCACTGCATACTTTACTGCAAACAGTTTTTACGAGAACTACTTGATATAGAAATTGTAGTCTCAACAAAAGCATGATAATCCAGAGCAGCTGAGACAGAGTGGTCTAGTTACAGGCGTCATTTTCCTGAGTAATCAGAACAGTTTTGGGGATTGTGAATGCAGGACTTTGGATATAGATACTTTATTGTATATCACGACTTTATGAATGTGTGTGCAGCTTCTAATCATCACCGAAGCAGAAATGTTTTGAAAGAAATAATTCAGTCAAGCGTCTTGTTTGCTGACTTCAATTTCAGTCTGCAGCGGGTGAGGCATGTGGTGGAGAAGCTGGTGGCAGTGGCGTTAGAGAAGGTGTTGGCATGTCAGTCATTCCAGGCTGAGTGTGCGAGGCATGTTTAGAGTGGGATGCCAACCGCCCTGAAGCTGTGACAACCCTGACCCTGCTCTATGTGTGAAGATGTAAGTGGGTGGGTTTAAATAGCTGGAATGCGGGAATCATCTGTAATGTTTGCTCCTCTGGTTTCAGTGTCGGCCTGGCAGGCAGGACACCGTGTCCCGTATGACCGCTGCGTCATCTTCTTCCTTCTTTGATGCAAAGCCTGCAAAGAGATCTCCTTTCAGTAGAGTCTGTGTCCAGTAAGCCGCATATATGTAGTCCCAGTTGCCACATAGCCACATTAGCCCACCGATCATTCACTGTGTGTCTGTGTAGTGTGACAGGTGCAAGATGTTTCCTCACTCTTAGTTTGAAATGGTGTGATGAAGAGGCTGTGATGCCTCATCAGTCAGAGGAGACTCAGATGTGTGAACAGGCTCCAATGAGAATGGAAAAAAATAAACAAAGCAACAATTACAGTCACATCTGTAATGTTAAAAAAAAAAGCCAGTGTTCATGAAGCCCATAATTTCTATCAAGTGTGTGGGGAATGCAGCAGAAAATAGGACTATTGATTTTCTTTTTCAGAGTTAATGACTGTTAGAGTATAGGCACTTAGATGACTCATTCAGTGAGTGAATTTAGTGAGCAGGTGGGTTCACTGATGAAACACATCAGCTGATGCTGAGAACAAGATGCCACAGGAGTTTAACCTGTTACCCTGACAGAGCCTAACTGTGTGATTAAAAGGTTTATTATAGCCCGTCAGAGGAGTGGATGCTCAGACTGCAGGAAAGGAACAGAGAAACCACTGGCTTCTTTTTCACAAGTAAGAAAACTTCATTCAGAAGCCATTCAGAAGCTGTCAGAGAAGAGGGTAGCTCAGGGGTCGTCATCGCCTCTCTGTAAGCCTGATGAAGTGAAACGATGACCTTAAAGTTCAGAGCACAACACTGAGAAATAAAATGTGGAGCTGAGCCCGAGTTGAGGATGAGATGTCCTTGGTGACTTTTCCTAAGACCAAACTTTATAATTGCCTCACGTGGTGAGGATATGGGAATGTCAAAGAATCCTGTCCATGTTTTTATCCATCATAACATCCAGGGGCTACTAGTGTGCCTATAAAGCTTTGTTGGATATACATCACAGTCTTACAGGCAATAATGACCTCTCTATCTACAGTGGAATAAATGCACTGTAAGCTGACATAAAACACTATAGCAGTTAGCTATAGCATAATTCTACTACTGTAAATTTAAAATATCTCTTATGACCTGGGACTCTCAGCATACGTCTCTCTAAAATGCCAATCGTCTACACGTCTCTGTATCAATGGCTCCTTCACACATATGTCACCTTTGCCAGGGACATTGATGTGCCCCTGTACTGTCACTGACAGCTGCGTTTTTGGCATGAAGATTTCTGCACAGCATAATTGTTTTTCTTCCGCCTTGTGTAATGGAGCAGCAGGTTGCATTTTTGGATGAAGCAGCGGACTGTGTTAAGTGATGACGTTTTTTCACTCCCGAGCCCGCGTAGCTTGACTGTTCCCCCTGCAGTCTGATGGCTTGAAGCTCACACACATTCCATAGTGGTTTCTACACTTGGCCTTAAGGCTTAAGTTTCACACTTAAATTTCCTCCCTGGATTTTTTTCATGCACTGTTGATGGTGAAAGACCTAAATTCTTTGCAGTCTCTCATTAGGTTTGGCACAAAGTGGTGAGCCATCCACTTGTCTTTGCAAAGACTGAGCCTTGGGATGTGGAATGCTCCTTTAATACCCAACCATGCAACCCTCACCTGTTACCAATTAACCTGCTAATAATCTTAATTTGCCTCTGTTCCAGCTTCTTTCTCTGAGTGTGTTGTAGGCATCAAACTCTACATTTTCTTCTATTAACAAAACACGATGAAGTTGGTCACTGAGAATCTGTATTTTTGTGAATTGGGTCAATTGACACACTGCTGTTTAGAAAAAGAGTTTGTGCTGTAAATATAACCTTCACATAAAGTTAATATACAGTTGAGAAAGTAAAGTTGCATTTTTCCACAGAAAAATCTCTGGTTAGCCTCAAGGTTTTTTCTTTCCCTGTGTGGGTACTTCACTTCCCATCTGACATTTTTCATTGACTGACAAGTGAGCTGATGGATCTGTGGTGTGACGGGAAAAATATTCTCTGCCAGGCAGCTCCATGCTTCCTCTTCATCTATGGCATTTCTCAAAATGCGCTCCACTTTCTGCAGCTGAGGAGCAGCTTCAGAGTTTTTCTCTAAAGACTTGTTTTTATGTTGTTTTTTTTTTGTCTTATCGAGCCATAGAGTGTGAAATAGTTTGAAAGAAAAGAAATAGAGAGCAGGAGTATTGGACTGAAAGAAAGATGGACAGAGGCAGAGAGATGTGGGTTTTCCAGAATCCCTAGAGATGTGAGAATACAGGTCGCTGCAGCTCTGTGACACACAGCGATCACGCGCTGGAATCAAACATAAACAGACACCCACAATTTCAACCAATATATATGTTTATAAGAATTCACACGTGGACGTGATGTGATGACTGTCAGTGACTGTAGCAACCATACGGCTGAGACACCAGATAATAACTTTGTGTGGAACAGACCGAAATGCTGATAAATGATTTGAAAGTGAGGATTTGAATATATTTAAAGGGTCTTTTAATGTTGGCGGCTATATCTGTTCCTGCTCTGCACATTTCATATATTTCACTTGTTGTTTAACTAGAAGTTATCCCGTCACAGAAACTGACAAAGTTTAGTTTGAAATGGTGGAAAATGAGCTTTTTTCTCTTCTCTGAAACACTCTGTCCACTATCCCGACTATATCCCACTATCCACTATAAAGGTAAAGTGCAGCAGAGTAGATACTTACACAATCATAACATAGCTTCATCATCATCCATAAAACTCATGGATGTTCTCTTCTAAAGTCTTTCCCTCAGCTTTCTACCTGTAATCTCTGCTGTGTGAAAACATCTACTGTGCAGCCTTTGGTTCTCTCTGTCCTGCTGTTATTCCAGACATGTCTGAACAAATCAGGGTTTGATTTCCAACCAGGCAAATCAAACAAATCCACACATGTGGGGATTTAGATTCATTTTAATTTGATCAATTGATTAATTTAAGATCATCCAAGGAGTATTTTGCAGTATCGATAGTTTTAATACCAACAAAGGTTTAATTATGGTGAATACCTTTGAATCATCTTATAAACTAACTTACCCAGACTATACAATCACACATTATGACTGGTAAGTCCATTATGATTATGATCAATATGGGGCGTCGAGACTGGATTGTTCCTGTCTGGCAGTCATCAGATAAAATCATAGTCAGTGATAAAAGATCTCTGTTCTCCACTGCCGGCTGTTTTCATAAAGATGATTTTAACACCTTTAGACTGATTCTCAGAGCCCAGAAGAAGCATACGTTTCTGGCCGCTGTCCATTCTCTAGCTCATTCTTCCCTGTCATATTGTGGGAGTAATCCAGGCAAACCTCAAGGAACATGGAAGGAAAATGTCATCGGTTAAGTTGCCAGCACAGCACAGAAGCAGTTTCTTTGAACAGCTTTGAGGATGTAGCATTTAAGGAGCATCCATTCACTTGGGTAATTGGTGCATAGCGGCTGTGTTTGCATGGTCAGCTTGAACAGATCAGCAGATTCAGGGTTGTTGAGTAACTGTCTCAATGTGTAGCAACTATCAGAGTCCAGTGCCGCACTGAACAAAGGGCTGCACGTCTATGAAAGTGAAAGTGAGAGTGCAAAAGGTGGAGAGAAACTGACAGATACATGTGAATCTGGAATAAATTATTCCAGTAGCACAGTTGGTCACTTTATACTTCAGCTCTTCTGACTGCGGTGCCCTCATGGAAATGTCAGAAGAGAAGAGGTGCAACAAATTGGTTTTTAATGCACTCCAGCCTATAAAGAGACAAACGCTCGTATTCAGCGGTAAGCGTATTTCCATAGCAACCCTGGAAATTCATGAGCATGAGCAGCAAATCAGTTCTGTAACCCTGAATTGATCATTATCAGAGGCTGTGCAGACTGTCAGTGTGTGTGGAGTCGTGTTTGTTGATCATCCTGATCAAAAAACACAAAAACTAAAGTGGATGAAACATGGAGAGAAGTTTGCTTTCACTTGATGAGGTGTGACGCTGCAGATATAGTTGAATATTGACATCAAGCATTTGTCTCCATCCGTCCAAATGTGACGGCAAATCAAGAGGAGCATAAGGAGGTTTGGTAAGTTTATTATTGTGAGTGATCCCTTTCAACTCCTGCTGCCTCACGACTGTGGAAAAAATATTAATTATTTAGCAGGAAAATGCAGGAACTGTGTTTACGTCAAGAAACAGCAGTGAATTCTACTGTGCGTGTCTTTGTATCCACACACACCCGACCACTGAAAGTACTGTCAGGCCAAACAAAGTGTAAACAAAGCAGCAGAAGTTAGCCTGGGAATGTTTGATTTCAGTAAATACTGAGAAATGTCGGACCGGATCAGATTCTGGTTTGGGGACAGCAGAATAACAGTGAACTTGCAGAAATAGGTGGTGCAGTATAATTTGATGCAGTCTGCTGTGCCAGCTTGTCCAGGCCGAGGTTTATGCAAGCAGTGGGAGTGCTGAAGGTTAGGAGAGGCAGAACTGTGCTGTGTGCTGCTCTGAAATCATTTCTTCTTTTTACTCAGCCTTGAGTTGTTGTCAAACATTGCGAGGTTGGCCTGAATCCAATTTCAATTCAGCAGTTTTTCAGAAATTGGATTATCTTTCATGGATCGAAAGTCACAGAAAGCATCACATGTGCTATCCCTTATGATGACAGTGAATGCTTTATTCACCAGAGAACTGCAGTTTGGACTGAAGCAGCACAGTAGAGGGACTGACCTATAATTTCAAATAAAACCAGAGCACTCGGTTTGAGCTGCGCTGTGACATTTAATCAAAACTAATGCAGAGGTATCAAATGTAAGTCCTCCAGTTTATCTTTGCCCTATAGTCTAAGCCTCAAAGTCAATCTATACAAAAGCTACCTGCATTATGTCGCTGTCAGATAAAACCAGCGCATCACTTTGTCAGCCTTCAAAAAATCAGACTGTGTTTCTTTCTCTCTGCTTTTTATACCTTTATCTTAATTATCATGCTTTTTCTTTAAAACACGTTTTAGCTCACAGGTAATTAAAAATCACACTCGATGTACAACTTGAATTCATTTGAGCGCCAAAACTACACTGAGGGTGGAAAGCCATCATCCGGTGAAGGATCAAATGGAAGGCCATAAGAAAGTCTTCTTCTCTCATGATATCTGATTCACACTTAACTCAATTCTTATGTCATGTTGTAGCATCTATTCTAAGTGCTTCTGCGTGTGTGTGTGAATCCCAGGGCAGTGGAGCAGGAAGTATCAGTTTGAAATATGGAAATGTCGTTATTGACGCCCAGCCTGGTGCTTAGTGTAGCTGTGCTCCCACTGTCCAGTTGCCCGGCCTCATTTGAAGGAATGAATCCAAGAAACAAATCCAACAAAACCATGTGACCTCTTGGGGTTTGTGCTAATTTGTATGTCAGAAGATATTAGCATGCTAATATGCTAACACTGCATGAGAGCTACTATAAACATAACAGTGGTAAATGTACTTCCCACTGATCGAAGGTCAAGATCACATGTTGTCACGTGCTGTTGCTTTGTGCGATGTATAAATAACGGTGATTTCACTTCACTTAAACATATATGATTATGATGATATACATCAACTGTATCAAAGTAGCAGCTGTTTCCAAAGTAACTGCCGTCTAATAGTCATTGTACAAGGTTGGCAGCATGGATCAGTACCTGTAACAGTCCTAACATAGCAGTAGATGCTGTAGTGTCAGTGGTATTTTAGTAGAATATTTTCCTAAAATAATATAGAAGTATAAAGGTCCACACATTGAAAACTGAAGAAAAAATAGCTCATATCATGAGCGTAGCAGTGACAGCAGGGGCAGTAGCAGATGGATATTTGGATCATGTGGCCGTAACATCTACCTCCGTGTAAGAGTATGCAGCCAGGATGTAACATCAGTGGAGACTTGACATGCTTTAACATCCTGTTAGCGTGGACGTCTGATGACACAGTTTATCAGGTGTTGGCCTCTCCTGTGAGTGGCGGTGTTTAGCTTCTGAATCACTGACACTAAAACAAATTCCTGTTGGTTTGTTGTACTTGGCAGACAAAGTGATTGTGATTGTGCTATCGCGGCGCCGTACTGGGCCTGATGGTCCTCCCCTCGGCCTCTGCCAGAGCATCTGTGCCGTGCTGGCCACCGGATCAGAATTTGGCAAGGCAACGCCATAGGCGGCAGGCCGTGCGTTTCAGCCGGCCGGAGTGCCTCTGGGGACACAGCGAGGGCAAAGAACAGGGAACAGGTTTCTTTGCTGCAGCGCCAAAACAGCAGTTGTGTGCTTTTCTGTGTGTCGAATGTGTGTCTGTGAACACAGAGGCAGATGCTCAGTGCACTCACACACTAGCTGGTGGCAGTGAGTGTGTCCTCCACTTCAGTCAGACACACGGCAGCTTTTGCTGTAAGAGACATTATTTAAGTGCTGTTAAAGCAGGATGCCGGTGCTCCTCACTTTTTGTAATAAAATCATTCAAAAATTTCATAAACTGCGCTCGAGTAGGATACCACAGCTGGAAAAAACAAGTGACAATTAGCATCTAGCTTTACTGATTGAGTGTCTAAGTCAGGTGTTTATTAGAACTATTCAGCACACGAACAAGCAAATCTTTACCACTTAGTCCTCAAAGACTATCAGCAGTTTAACATTAAAGATACCATCTGAGAGGACAATTGTCGTATCCTGATGTACTAAATGTTACAGTACTTCATGGTTAAATGCTTATTTAAAGTCTGTGAATAGCTGCAGAGCTAATTAGATTTTTAGGTTCTGGAGTGAATGACATAATTTGATTCAACACCTGCCATTAATGTTATAGTGCAATTGTTTTGAGCAGTTGCACGATTTATGAGCATAAAAAACTTTTTTTAACTTAACTGAACAGTGATTGAAAATGTCTCATACGTTTTACTACTATGTATGACATTTTATTTTGAAAATCACTTTGTTTTGCTATTTTGGTTTCACTTCATTGTTTGTATTTTGCCAATTTCTATTTCAAAGAGGATTATTACAGAGTCCGTCAACACAGTTTTACTTTTTTTTTTTTAAATGTACCTTCAAGTTTCTGATCGGCTTGGTTGTTTTACCTCCACCCTGAAAGAGGAAGCGCTCCTCTGTTGCTCCTCTTATGTTATTTTTTAAGCCAATATATTGTCAATATCAGTATCAGCCTCAAACACCCAGTCTGGTCAGTCTGGAACTAGGATAAAGATATTTTAGATATGGCGTTGGAAGATGCATGTTCTTTTAGGCCGATTAGCTCTTAGAGCACAAAAGCTAAATGTGGCTTTTGTGCAAAGCAGTCTGGGGTGGCACACATCATTTTTGCATCTTCTGCCTACGCAAACCAGCATCCAACCACCTAACATAACTGAAATAGATGGTGTTGTGGGCTTGGCACCAATGGAGACAGAGTAGAATACAAAACAGGACCATAATAATGCTGTGTAGTGTGTGTGTGTGTGTGTGTGTGTATGTGTGTGCAGGCTGAAGACAATGCATGCCTTCACTGGCTTGTGTCCATTGTGCCCTGGATTTCTTGGGTCGTGTCATCACTTCGTCTCTCTCTGTCCCCATGTTTTTTTTTTGTCCTGTGGTTGATTGATACCCCTCTGATACAGAGACACAGTGTTATGTCACTCAGTAAACTGTGTGACTTTTAAAGCCCTTGACTTGTCAGTGCTGCTGCCGTCTCTTCTGCTGTGTCTGTTAGTGTTTTGCCTTCTTCCTAAACCTTTTCCGTCGTTGAATGATATTAAACGTTGTGTTTTTATGTCCCAGAATAATTCAGGAGTGATGTCATTCTAGCGTTCACACAGTTTAATCTTGGCGTAAAGAGGAGAAGCAGGATGATAAATGGTTAAAGTCCAGACTGTGGGCAGCCAGCCTGTTCTGAGCAGCTCATCTGAATGATTTAGTCAAAGGAACCAAAGAGTGCCTGAAAAGAAAAGCTTTCGTCTTGTGAGGAAGTGTCTCAAAAAATCGTGACAGGCTTGTTAAAGCACCCCTCCTCCGCGCCGCCCTAACAATGCCGCCCCCCCCCCCCCCGACTGCCCGGCCACCGTCCTGCTCCAGTAGCAGAGGCAAGGGCAAGTTAAGAGGATTTAGCTCGGCTTGCCACGACTCCCTCAGTCCACATTAAGTTAGAATAACAAATGTAGGAATTTAGAAATGTTTCTGTGATCTCTGCCAATTCTCCCTCCATTGCTCAAGTGAGCAGAAGAAAAAACGTTTTAGGTGAGATTGTGGCAGCAGCTAATCTTAAATAAGTTAGAGCCTGAGCATTGTATTTCAGAAATACAATTAGAGTTTACTGAGTGCTCTTTTTCACCTGTAGCTTTTGATCCATGCTGCAGTTGTTTATGAGCTGGTCTCAGTTTTGTTTGTGTCATGCACGTGAAGAGGCACACAGCTGACCTATACAGGTGAACAGGTGATGGTACAATAATCGCCAAGGTGCACATCAAGGGTGGTGAATAACACGTTCACAATGACGCAGGATTCAAACATGAAAGAAATACAAAAACTTGAATAAACGAAGTAAACGTTGAAGTCGTTTTTTAGAATTTAAGGAGAGTTAATATAAACATGTCTTTTGGTTGTTCAGATATTTTGCACATATGGAGCTGATGGGCCTAGACGTGATGTTAGATCAGAAGATAGAGAAAGTTCTACCAATTAATACAGAGCAGTCTATAGAAAATGTATATAATGCAGATGTAAGAAAAGATTCAAACACACGCTGTATACGTTATCTACTGCAAACTAAGTCTTTGAATTTAAATCAATGATTCATTAGGATGAGTCATAATTTAATATAAAAGACTAAAACAAGATACTTTGATTTATATTAAACTTCTAACAAGTGATAACTGAACAATTAACACAAAGATACACGTTCAGAACTTTAAGCTACAGCCATTAGCAATATGCTAAGCTAAGCTAAGTTTGCTTAGCTTCAGCGTGCCCATGCAGGTCTGGGGTTACTCGTTCATTTTACTCATGATTCCTGTATACTTCTTCACTAAAGTCTACCAAATAAAGACAAAACAAATCTTTGAAAATTAGCCTAGTTTAGCGTTTAAAGACCAGAAGAATGGGGAAATAGTTAGCGTGGTTTGGCCTGATTTCACTAATTCCCTAGTTAAATGTTATTTCTCACTAAATGAAATATACAAACATGTTGAAGTTTATGAGTGTATGTCTCATGAAACCAAAACTCAACCTACAAATCCCACAATGTAGAAAACAATGTGTGAAAAGCTAAAATCCACCAGTGAGCGACGGACGTGTCTGCTCACACATCATATGCTGCTCAGCATATGAGCATCAAATCAACACCTGCCGAACAGTAAGGTGTGAAATATTCTATTGCATTATCAGGCCAGCACAGAGTCACTGAACACGTTGATTCACGTTGCTGTGTTTCCCAACAAACTGTTTGTGTTTTTGCTTTCTCGTCAGCTGTCTAATAAACACATGGTCTGGGTTGTTACCAATGACTCATCTGTTTGTGCTTATTAAGAAACCTGTCAGATGTTAATTCTCCTTCCTCTCTGCATCTGTTTCTTTCTGCAGATTATGCAGCCTGACTCTGAAGAAGCTGGTTGTAATGAGAGAACTTGATAAAGAGTTGATCTCTGTGGTCATAGCCGTTAAAATTCAGGTAACATGTACAACCTGAGATTTGTACAAATTAATATTCAAACACTTGCAAATACACAAGTGTGGTGTTTTAAAATGTGTTGAATCCTGCAGATTTTTTAATGATGTGGATTTTTGGAGTAGTGAATGAAACAGCTGCAGAACTGCTATTTCTATGATTTAAATCACTTGGAGGAGAGCTGCACACGAAGTTTAACGCAACTTTTTAAAAAATATATATTTTATTAAAATTTTTTACAGGGCTCCAAACGGGTTTTGAGGTCCCATGAGATAGTGCTGCCACCCAGTGGGTCTGTGGAGACTGACCTAGCTCTCACCTTTTCTCTGCAGGTAGAACACAAATCACAGTGATGCTGTTTGGTACATTTGACATTTTTTCATACGGATTTCAGGGATATATTTTCTGTTTTTTAAATGAAGTGAAAACTCTGAGTGTTCACATCGTGTGGGGTGAGTCTTATTACAAGTGTTGCCATGACAACCGTTAAAACCTACGCTAGAGTTCAAAGAGATATAAAGCTCTTGTTTCTTGTTTTGGTGTCTGCACATAGATAGAGAAAGATAAATTGCTGCAAAATCATTGAAGGATATGGCTGATGTTATATTCACAGTATATTTATTACTTTCTATCACACACCTATCTATTAAGTAAGCTCAGCAGCCACTTTATTAGGTACACCTGCACAATCTACTGTAATTCACAAATACTGCAAATACAACAACGTACCACAGGCTCATAACATCTAGCACTACTAAGCTTCTAATGTAAGTTTTATTTACATTTTTTACAATATTAGAAATATCTCTGAATATAATTCAGTATAGTTTGTGTGAGACATAAAAAAAACAATTTTCTGCTTTGATATGTATGTTTTTGTTTTGACAATGGCATCGTAGGATGACCTCAGGCCATAATAACATACACATTTCTCAGAAATAGAATCATAATTGTTGGTTTTGGTCTTTTTATTTTATTTACTGATTTACAAGAAAAATATGGACTATTACCAGAAAGTGAAATTATAGGTGAGTAATTTGTAATATTTCCTGTCTTTTTTCTGTTTGCGCCACTTTTAGTATCCACACTTCTTAAAAAGAGAAGGAAACAAGCTGCAGATTATGCTCCAAAGGCGGAAAAGATACAAGAATCGAACTATCCTGGGCTACAAAACTCTCGCTGTGGGATCTATTGACATGGCTGAGGTACAAGACAATGTTTTGACATTCATAAATTCAAGGTATTGTTGGCTACCCCAGGCTTAATGAAGGCTAATACAAGTGGGGGGTGTGTAGAAGATAACAAGGTCCTGACTTCATTCCTTTGGACTAAGTGTTGTGTTTTCAAGTCTTAAAGCTGCCAGGAGCAGAAATGTGCATCACATTTAGCTAACAGGCCATTAGTGTCAGGAGCAGTATGAAAATATAATGAGAAAATTATGTGTGTATAGATGTTAGAGCGGCATGTTAACTTTGTCCTCCTCATCCTCACCTGGGATCTTCCTCTGACTCTCTCATAACGCATAGTGCTTTGAACCTCACAATACAAGCAAAAGAGTAATTATTTTCTTCTAAATTATCTAAAAAATTTTTTTATTGTTTGTTGTTCTAATATCACTTAAAGAAGAAAAAATCTTGTAAAGACTAAAGTTAACTCACCCCGCAGACAGACTGTTTCTTGTATTTTAAGAAATCCTAGAATACATGAATCAGTGACTTGCTTCAGATGAATATTCTTCAGTGCAAATGATGCTGATACACTAAGTTCCCATATGGCTGACAAAGCTCAATGGAGCTTATTAAGGTCACATCTCGGCAGCTGAGAGACGGAAAAAAACAGGTTTTGGCGCCTGGGAGGAGGGAGGGGAGCAAAAACACAAAGTAGAACTCAACCACAAGAAAGAAGCGGCTCTGGCTTTTGTAGCTGCGGGATACAACGAGCCTCTGATAAATCATAGCACTTAAAATAGCGTTTAAATTGGCCGACATGATCTCATAGGACTGCACTAAAACCAAAAGACCTGTCCACATTTGGGTGGTGTTGTCCTGTCTTGTCCAGTATTGAGGGTCTCTGGACTGACAGTCCTGGTCTCATTAATGTAACGTTAGGCCAAACCATCAACCTGCATCTGCTTCAGTGGAGTAGGTGGTTAAAGTGAACACACAGTTATGTCTTTCCTTTCAGGTCATGCAGCACCCGACAGAGGGAGGCCAGGTCCTCCCTCTCTGCAGCAACCAGAAAGACATGCTGGGGAAGGTTGCAGAGATCTGGATCTTTTCCCTGTCCAGTCAGCCAATAGACCACGAGGAGGCAGCCCTGCAGGAAGGACAGAAGATCAAATGCTCTGGTACACTTTGCCTCTCATTACCCCCGATGTTCTGAGGTTAAAACAGCAGGAAGTCATCATAATCACCTAATATGCTCGATGGGCTAAACATAGCAGAGATCACAGGGTTCAGAGTGTCTTTTTTTCTCTGTCATCATGCAGAAAAGTGAACAAAGTAAGGTGGCACACAGTACTGTATATCATGTATATTTAGAGCCTGGCTGCATATAAAATTTAAAAGCATCATTGAAAAATGCATGAGGCATCTTTTTCACTGCAGCCTTTAATCTTTCTCCTTGTCTTCTGCCTTAGATAACTACTCAGAAGAAGAGTATGAGAGTTTCTCCTCAGAGCAGGAGGCCAGCGACGACGCCGTGCAGGGACAGGTGAGTCCGGCTGGAAATGGTTCAGCTTAATCCGTTATCATCGGCACGTTGGTCAACATTTAAGCACTCAGTTGGGACGTAAGGTTGAAATAAAATATGCATTGCATAAATTGCTAACTTCAAGACACACAAGCATAAATAATGCAGCGTCTCCTGCTCGTCTTGTTTTCAGGATCTTGAGGATGATGAGTATGATGTGAGAAAGCCCAAGAAGCAGAGGAGGTCGATTGTAAGGACTCCATCCATTACCAGAGTAAGAAACAAGAGTCAGTCAAATAAATGGCAAGATAAAGTGTCTATAGACAGATAGATAAAAAACACATTCTTCCAAAGATATACGATTGTGTTGAGATCTGATTTTGTGTGAATCACAGCCAATTATAAACTCACCAAAACACTGACTGAGGCCTTGTTATCTGCATCAGAGCATCATGATTAATGACATGCTTCATTCATCCATGCTGGGAAGCTGTGTGTGAGCAGTGTTTATCTCCTTTGATGCGGTTACATTGGAAAACACTTTCTTCTAACTCTAACCCACCTTATCTTACTTAAGCTCACCTGGTGCATTATAAAGTAAAGGTGATAAGGGAGAGCAATTGCTTTGACTTTCAGCTTCTTATCTAAAACAGAGGTCTCTGCAGTGTTAGACAAACACCAGCCAGATTCCTGTAAAGCCTGGCAAATGGTCGGTGCTGCTGTCCATGGAGTCAGCATTCAGTCTTTTCTCTAGCAAGATGAGCATTTGTTTATAGCTGAAGAATCCAGTATTAGACATTACATCTATAAAAAACACTACTTATTACTAACTTTTTTCCAGTTAACACGTCCTTCACTCCATCATTTGCACATGTTGAACTAACAAATATTATTAAACACCTTTCAATGAGCTTTAATGAGACGGCTTTAATGTGTTTCTGCTCAGAGTTGATATGGTATTATACAGCTCAATAAGCAGATGCAGGAGATGAAAGCTTCACAAGACATATGAGGCCTGATGTTACTTGATTATTGATTTACATGAGTGCACACACACACACACACACACACACACACACACACACAGCAAAATCAATGAACATTCGACACTGCAAATGTATCTACTGCCAGTAAAATTACTAAAATGGAGGAGCCGCTGCTCAGTAGTGGCTGTAGCTGTTATCTCAGTATTGGGTTACTCCGAGCACCGTGGTAAATCATATCTAGGTCAGGAACTGACTTGTGGTTCTGTGTTTATTCTCATGTGCTTTAGCAGCAGAACTTTAAGCAGAGAGTGGTGGCTCTTCTGAAGCGCTTCAGAGTTTCAGACGAGGTGGGTGTTTCTGTCTTGCATTGCTCTGGGTATTTCGTTTTATGTTGTTACTTTACTGCAGGCCTGCTTAGACCAGCTGTAACATCTACTCGTGTGCTATGTCCGTACCTGTATGTGTGAAGGTGCTGGACTCGGAGCAGGACCCCGCAGAGCCACCTCCTGAGGTAGAGGAGGAGGATCTGGACCTGGACAGCGCGGAGTTTGAAAACCCCAGTGACAGCGGCCCAGAGCTGGATGATGACGACAGTGTTCTCAGTACCCCGAAACCCAAACTCAAGTGAGTATGATGCATGTGAATCTTTTTTTGAATGTGGAGTTTTGCAAGATAAAACATGACGACATTGTTAACGTTACAGATGAAAACTGCAATTCCGGCATCTAAAAACAATAAACATGCAAATAAAAAAATTCTCATTTGACCCTTGCTGCTCGGTTGACTAATTATTTTTGTCCTCTGTTAATTCACATGGACGGTAACTGTCTTGCTTTAAAAAAAATCTGTCATCACTAACATTCAAATCAGAGGTGAGCTACTGTCCCACCGAGTCTCACTGCACACTTGTTTTTTATTTCAGGCCATATTTCGAGGGTCTCTCCCTCTCCAGCTCTCAAACTGAGATTGGCAGCATCCACAGCAGCAGGAGCCACAGGGAGCCCCCCAGCCCGGTATGACCAAAGTCACAACAGGACTCCATAAAACACAGCCATAAATAACAACACTGTAATTGCTCAAAGCCAGGTATGGTCATTATCCTCCTCGCTGTCCTGTTTTAGATTGACCCAGATAAAACCAAGTGCAGCGGGGCTGAATTTCCAGACGACAGTGTGTCTGATAATGTCTCATTCGTGAGTATGAACTCTAAATTCACTGACTGGCATTAGTGTCATTGTTTTTAGGGGATAAGTGGAACATTGCTTTTTTTTAGGCCTTTGAAGATACAGAACACATCCCAGCTGTTAATGGATGTTTACAGTTATAATACCCAGATACAGTTAGAATAAATCATAATGAGTAACAACCAAAAACCCCAGAGGACAGTCACAACATTTAAGGCATGAAAAGGTTCAGTATATTGTTTTGAAGAGAATAATGCAGAAACACATCTGTCAGCTCTTGAGTCATAAACCCAGTTCCTGGTTTTTTTTTCTGTTTTTGTTTTTCCCACAGGAGCAGCCAGAGGCAGTGACTCCGACCACAGAGCTGGAGATGGACAACATGGACACGTTTTTAGAGAGACTGCCACCAAGTGGAAAAATGACCAAGACGGAATCCCTTATCATTTCATCCAACAGGTGAGAAATAATCAACTTCTTCTGAAACACTGATGCAGTTCATCAGGCGCAGTGCTATTACATCATTACGTCTGCTTGTATCACTGCAGTCCTTCATCTTTCTTCTTCTGCTGCTTTCCTCTTCAGGCAGGAACCAAAGTTGGCAGGGAGGCGAGGCAGAAGCACGTCACTGAAGGAGCGCCAACCCAGCAGGCCAACGAATGAGAGGGCCAACAGCCTAGACAACGAACGGTCCCTGGACACTCGGTGCCACCTACAGGTAGGAGGAGAAAGCTGCATAAAAAACTAAAACACTGTGGTGAACCTTAAATATACTTCATCTCATCGTCTTTTCTTTTGTACCTCCCGAGATCCCAAGAAAAACAGTCTATGACCAACTAAACCACATCCTGGTGTCTGATAACCACCTCCCTGACAGCATCGTCCTCATCAACACGTCAGACTGGCAGGGCCAGGTAAGAGATAACAATATACACTCATTTTTATCACTCATTTTTGTATTAATCGTAATGGTGTGTTTTTGAAATGAAGTTTCAGATTTTAGCTTTTGCCTCTTCCTTTTTCTTTTTCTCCCCTACCCTCTTAGTATCTTTCAGACTTGCTGCAAAACCACCATCTACCTGTGGTCTGCACCTGCACCACGGCAGACATTCAAGCTGCATTCAACACCATTGTTTCCCGCATACAGAGATTGTACGTCTGCCTCCCACATGTTTGTCTTTTGCCATCAAATGTCCAGTGAGAGAAAACAATTATAAACCGTGTGCATGAATGATTATTAATATAAGACTTTATTTTTTGTCCTATTTACCTGTATCAAATTTAATGTTATCGATTATGAAACTGTATGTCGTCTTATTTTTTTTTCTTCAAGTTGCAACTGTAACTCGCAAACACCTGTTCCCATAAAGATAGCTGTGGCTGGGGCACAGCACTACCTCAGCGCGGTCCTGAGGCTTTTTGTGGATCACCTTTCTCATAAAACCCCTGACTGGCTCGGCTACATGAGGTTCCTCATCATCCCTTTAGGTTAGCAATAGCCTAATTCTTATATTACTTTTTTTATGGTTTTATCATTTTTGTATGTTGCACCTACTGTGAACAGGTAAGCTCATAGGAGGAGATGGAGACCTAAGCTCCTGTCTAGTGGTTTTGTTAGTTTGCTGGTCTACATTTTTAAAACCATCTCGCTCTTTGAAACAAAACCATCTTTGTGCCATAACAAAATCTACGGACACTAGTTCTAATACTGTCTCAAACTTAGCACAGTAATCATATTGATGGTAAAATACTGCACAGTGCATCTTTGAAGTTGAATATTGTCTAATTATGACTATCTCTTACCTTTAGGTGCACATCCAGTCTCCAAATATCTTGGCACTATTGACTATCGATACAACAGTTTGTTCCAAGATTCTGCTTGGAGGGACCTGTTTCACAAGCCAGAGGCACCTGTTGTTGGTAAGCTGTTATGTCTCAGTGATGGATTTGTTCTGAATGAGAAACACACATGTTTTAGTTAAAAAAAAACAAAAAACTACTCTTTTGCAGCCCAAGAAAACCCAGATGTAGTGTCAAGGGTAACTCAGTACATGGTGGGAGCTAACGGCGCTCACCAGCTTCCGATCGCAGAGGCAATGCTCACCTATAAGCAGAAGAGGTATTTTAAATGATCATTTTTGGTTGCATTTCAGCCTCATTTAAAAAAAACACCTGATCTGATAAAATCATTATCATCACCTGCACAAGAGTGAAACTTTAAATGTGCACATGGTGTATTATAGAGAAGTGAAATATGATAGTTTTATTTCTAATAAGTGCTTCTAATGCTTTCGCCATTTTTTTCAAAAGGGGTTTGAACTTTTCTTTTTAAGATTGATCGACTTCATGAACAGTTCATGTTACGTTAGCTGGCTTTTCAATAATTATTTATGTTTTCCATTTATGTGTTTTCAACCCCCTATTGAAAAAAAAAAATTGGAGGTAAAACTTTTACTAATGTTGTGGGATTTGTGTGTTTGGGTAGCAGTGGCGTTGTCTGTCATGGAGGGGGCCTGTCTTCTAAACATCACTGTCTTTCCATCAGTGTGTGTGTGTGTGATTAACATGTTTTATCTTTTTGTTGTATCTTTTCTTTTCTTTCTTCGAAGGAAAAAGAGCTTTCATTTTGATTTTGCAGTAAGGTATTGTGGTCGATTAAGTTTGTATAGCCTGGTGATTCATGCGCCTTCTATGTGTTGGAGCCATTTCCCTTAAACATTCTCAGGCTTTGCTGGAACTTGCCACTTTAACAGCTGCCTAGAACGTTTTTTTTTTTTGTTTTTTTTAACAGCCTGAGCCATAAACTATGAAGAGATAAGCTCTAAATCTGCTATCCACATCACAGTGCAAAGTTGGAAAAGATCAGAAACACAGAGACACACTACAGGATCTCTTGAGCAAATGAACTGTGCCAGGTCACGTTTTTATCAGCTGAAACAGTTACAACAAACAAGAGTGTCATAAAACATCAAATTTGATTTTGGATCTGCTGCCTCTCATGTGTTTGATATTATTTGGTGTGATTACCACGTCAGTTTCAAACGCTAAATTATCTGGTGCTGCTTTAATTGCTAAAGTTGCAACCAGGCATTTTATCAAAGAGAGATTATTCTCACGTCTCAGTTCAGACTCCAGAGAGTCGTCATTGATAAGCAAATGTGCTGATGAAGTGGCAGGAAACCAAATCAGCTCTGACCTTGTTCCTCTTTGTTTTTTTCCTCCCTGCTGTTTCCTTCATCATCATCATGTGCTTCTAGCCATCCATGTCTGTCTGTTATTTGTCCTGCTTGATGTAGGAAACCTGCAACGTTCTGTTAAAATGACAATGTTAAAGTGCAGTTAACACTTTCTCCGATAATTTAGATTTAACCAACCACCAAAATCATTACAAGACCTTAAAATAAAGCACTGTCCAGAAAAGCTAGGATTCACATTTATAAATGGTGACAGACATTCACTATATACACTGTTAAACCAACTGACTGTACTGTAAAAGTAATACTATCATAAAGAAATGCACATACCATTGATATCATTTTTTATTTGATAGAACATTTATAATCTTCTTCTAGATGTACAATTATCTAAATAAAACACGAAACAGCATAACATAGAATATTATACAGTATATTATAATATTATAACAACACTTATCCTAATACCACACAACCAGAAATATCTGTTGACATGATCAATACTGTAATGTACAATATTTACAAACATACACAAATATTGAAATAGCATTTTTTCTATGTAATAAACAGGACTTGATTTGAAAAGAGCATTAAACTCATTGTTAAACTCCATTTACGTAGACTGACATGCATGTACATGTCTTAACCAATTATGTCACACGTTTAATCCAATTTGTGGATCGTACACCATGACTTAAGTCATGTGCTCTGTCATAATCCATCCCTGAAAGGTGAGATGAACACAAATCACTCACAAACCAGGCAGACATCTGGCTTTCTCTGGCTGCTCTGAAGCTGATCACAGCAGAGATGTGTTGTGTTGGGTTAAAGACAAACTGGTGCCTACTGTAGACTGTCTTCTCTCTTTCTCTCCCCTCCTCTGTAGTCTCTCTGTTTCTTCCCTGGGGGGGCGATGGCAGGTTTCTTCAAGGCAAGAGCAACAACCTTTCATGTCATCAAACGTTGTTACGTTCAGAAATCGTAGAAGTACAGTGCTGTAGAACACCTTTTAGGCTATTTTTCTGGTCATTGCCAGTAAAATAGTTCGTAGTGTAGAGGGCTTGTAAGTGTAGTCATGCACCACCACCCGCAGGTAGTGCATGGAACTGGAGAGTTTTTGGTTACAGTAGGTTGGTGCTCTTCCTTCTCATCCACTTCTTTATGGTTTATTAGTTTAGTTGTTCCCCTGGTGGACTTGCTGCCTCCTGAATGCCTTTCTGACTTTGCCTTGGTCTGTCCAGTTTCTCTCTGAAATGATTGGATGCCTTCGGCGAGGGCCGTGAGCTGGCTGAGAGTTTGCATGCTTTCTCTCTGCTTCTCCAGCTACAATCAGGGGCCTGCGGTTAAGAAGCGAATCTGTTGTAGACGTTTAAAGTGTGGCAGCAAGTGCAGCATGCTCTGTCGATTCTGTGTGGGTAATGACACGACCACGGTATTTCCAGATGTGAAACACTGGAAATCATCATCATTCATTATTAGGTTTACTAACTGTAGAGTCCTTCAAATTATAATCTTGACATTTGGAAAGTTGCGGAAATGCTTGTAGTCATAAGTTAATTTAACTCTTTACAAACACTCATAATTTCTTTCCCTTTTATCATGACATGTTTATTTTTTCTGCCTCGTTTGCCCTCCGCTGCCTCTACACAGCCCCGATGAGGACTCCTGTCAAAAATTCATCCCTTTCATTGGGGTAAGTGTTATTCTTTCACTGTATGTTGGTTTAGCCTTCATAGCTGGTGTTTCATCTGTAGGTTATTTTAGCGGTTTTGTAGGAAAACTGTTGGTTTTGATCACTAACATTTTCCCCTGCTTTTTTTCAAATTCTTCAGATGGTTAAAGTTGGCATCGTGGAGCAGACATCTGCAGCATCAGGTAAGCTACTATTTGGACTGTTTATAGATGCTTAAAATTTAATTTAAAAATATAAGCTATTTTGAACACTGACCAGCATCATTGTGATAACCATGACCTGTTTTTTTTTATAAATGTCCATGAGGAAACACCTCATTATCCACCACTACATTTAAACGATTTTGTTCACTCTGTCAGTTATATTGAACCAAATGAGCTGCATGTTGTGTTGATGATGTTAATCACTGAGATGAATTTAGCAAATTTGGGTTCAGGTTTTTGCGTTTTGTTTGAGGGACAGAATAAATAAAACAATTCAAAGCAGGACATATTGGAGGGAGAGGGAGTTTTTTTTTCTCTGAATGGAAAATGATGTACATTCACCAAACTGTTTATTCCCTGTGCTGTGCATTTCCTACCACTGCTCATTTGTTTCTGTGCTGCTCCGACCTTCAGGTGACTCTGATGATGCGGCACCACTGAGCTCCTCACTGCTCTCCTCCACCCCTCCGCAAGTATCACCTGCACTCAAAGAGGCATCGCCCACCCCACCCTCTTCTCCCTCCATCAACACCAGCTTCTGTGCTTACAGGTATGATGTGATTCATGAGCCACGTTGTATGATCTGTTGCCTCAGACTGTTTAATGAGAAGCATTTTTATAAGTCTGCAGGGACACGATTACAATAATTGTAAAGAAGTATGAAAAATACATAATTCAACTTATTTTTGTGCAGCAGAATATTTTTTCTTATTCACTTCACAATCCCCCAGATTAATTTTACAATCACTTTCGGGAGGGCTCAGATCTCTTAGCTGGAAACCACCACCGCTGGGATTTGGATTTTTGCTCTACACAAATTTTACCTTATTGAGTTTGAATAAAATACTACAACATTTTCTTTCTGATATAAAATATTTAGCTGGTGAAGATGAATAAATATGTCACGATATTGTATTTTTTGTCAGGAACAATTTTCACTTTACTGACTGTTTTGTGTAGTTCTGGTGGCCAGACGGAGCTGATGGGGCTTCAGGTGGACTACTGGGTAGCTCCAACAGAAAGGAAGAAAGATCTGGAGAAGCGGGACTCCTCCTCCAAAAACACTCTGAAGTGCAATTTCCGCTCGCTGCAGGTCAGCCGGCTGCCACTGGGGGGCGCAGAGCCAAGTCCCCAGCCAACCATGTCCATGACTGTGGTGACGAAGGAGAAGAATAAGAAGGGTAATGTCCAGGTGCACTTATCCATGCATGCACCATATTAGGAACCATATGTTTTTCTTATCACAGCTGAGAAATGGAAATAAATAGGAAATTCCACTACTTAATTGATAAAATCCATTGCAGTGGATTGCACCAAAAGGCCAAATGTCGTGACAATTTAATCCTCAGACAGCAGTAAGATTCTGAGTCCCTCATTTACTCACAGCTTGTGTTTGTGTTGTTGCCTTCTGTCAGTCATGTTCCTGCCAAAAAAGAGCAAAGACAAGGAGGTGGAGTCGAAGAGTCAAGTGATCGAGGGCATCAGCCGACTCATCTGCACTGCCAAGCACCAGCAGACCATGCTGAGAGGTAATTTTCTGCACAGACCTCCTGCCCTGCGTGTCCTCCCTCCTCAACAGAGGAGGAGGTTTGGACATCCATAAAGAGAGTGGAGTATTTGTCTTTGGCTATGTCTGCAGGGTCATTATCACAACCTGGACACGTCTCATAAAGTCATAAGGATGCTGATTCTTGTGCACCTGCGTGCTAACGTATTTACTGTCCTGCTATCCATAGATTCTAATACTTACTTTGGATATAATCTGTATAAAGTTTACATTGTGTTCTATTCATTTGGTTGTTATATAGGAAATAGGAAACCTATCTGTCATGCTATAATAATTTTTGCTGAGTATCGAGCTTCAGAATAATGTCTTTAAAACTGTAATATTAAAAACACAGCATTAATCAGCCTGTTAAGGATGCTGTAATTAAAAGAACATGTCTAAACTTTGGAATGTATGCACTGTGGAATATTTTGTGTTTGTGCCATGAAGAAAAAGTACAGTATATACTGTATATATACAGTAGATTTGTCTTTTCTGAGACCAGACCAGACCTTTTTCAAAACACATTTGTCTGTAACCTACAGTTGGGACACAGAGCAGTTCAGGGTAACAGGATGATCACCTCCACTGATGTTTGCCTTGTGTCTCCTCTTCTGCAGTGCTGATCGATGGCGTCGAGTGGAACGATGTCAAGTTTTTCCAGCTGGCGGCACAGTGGTCCTCGCATGTCAAACATTTCCCCATCGGGATATTTGGACACACAAAAGGCCCTTACTAGCAGCACCTAAGAGACTGAGGCACTGAGGACAGCTCCCCCTTCCTTTCCCTCTCCCTCATGGCAACAGCTTTTAACCTCCTTCCTCCTCCACCCTACTTTCCCCCTGCACACTTCTTTTTTTCTGCTGTCTTAATTTAAGTTCCTGCTTTCCACTGTTGCATTTGTCCCATTATTTAATCTTTTGCGTGTGTTTTTTTTAAATTTCTATTTATGTAAAAATGTCTTGAGGCAAAGCTGCCAAGACAATATTTCTTTACTCTGCTTTTTAAAAGAAAAATCCTGCTGATGTTTTATAGATAAAAAAAAAGCTCTAATCAGATGGGAATCAAAAATTAAACCTTTAACATAACAATACCAGTGCCCAGGTTTCCCTCCCGGCCATCAGACCGTGTGTTTTTGGTGAGGTTGGTTTTAGGCACCTAACCAGCACAATTAGTGAAGAATATATATAAAAAAGAGGAGAAGCTGCCTTGTAAAGAAGTGGAAGAAATGATCTCTTTTTTTCTAACCGTGATGAAGGAATTTTGGATTCTCAACTTCAGAGACTGAAGAAGCTGAAAAATAAATCACCCCTGACCTTTGGACTCTGCACTCAATTAGTAGTCTAATGTGCAATAGACTAAATACTGTGTGAATGCGATTCTGAATAATAACCTGGAACTGTTCGCTCTCCGTAGTGAGTTTCACTCTATGTACACTTCTCTCATAATTCATGGCAAACTGTCTCGAGGTTCGAAGAGTTCTGCTCCTAAATTAGACCAAAAATATCACAAGCCTGCTATGAAATGATTAATAGCACAAATAACTTTTTATAGACGGTACACATACAAGAGGCACATGAAAGACCTGATAACACTTTCATGTCTGTACTGTAAAAAAAAAAGTTACAGCTACTATCTTAGCTTACCTTAGCTTAGCATAAAGACTGAAAACTGGGGAAAGCAGTGTCCACGAGTAACAAATCTACCTGACGTCTTTATGGGGCTTTTAATAGAAGTATGACAGCACATAATCTCTAAATAATCACAAACGTTAACGTTACAGAAACAACTTCCTCATTTCCTCTCAGTCTAACCAGTTGCTGGCAAACTGCTAGAAACTCCTGTTTCTGATGAAAAGCAACAACATCTGCCAACCAGCATTTCTAAAGACAAATTAACATCATTGCATCTTGTTTGTCTAAATCCAGCCTGGATGTCTTTGTGCTAAATTACATGTAATCTAACCACTGCTGGCTGTAACTTCACACAGTATTCAGCATAGAGCCATGTGAGTGATCAGCGCTCTTGGCAAGAACGAACATATGTTTATTTCCCACACTACACCTTTAAGCCTGATATATGAAACAAGACACTCTTATCAGTGCTCTCTCTGTGCTAAAGGTGTTCAGATAGATTCTTACCGTCCTAATATGTTTCATGTAGAAAGAACTCTTCTTCCTCAGGCCCCACACTCCTCCAACACACTCCACATCTTTTGCTAAAAGCAAATGTTACCTTTGCCAAAGGAAATACACATCAGCTGCAGCTCACTCATTACCCGTGTGGTGTTATAGATGACTTCATAACGTAGAAGTGAATGTATTGAAGGTACCTTAATGTAAAGCACTTTTAAATGTTTGTCGATTATAGATTTTAGCGTGTAAAACTCGCCGTCCGCGAACCCGCAGGCACCACTGGCTGTGGTTCACAGAGGCACATGGACAAACACTGTATTTGTCCTTATCTGAGCTCATCAACAGCACAAACAGTGGTGACGTCGCATATGGTTCATATGCAAAACGTCGCCTTAGTGCTGTCTAATACCACTTTACGCTCAGTGTGAGATTTCAGTTTAATATTCTGTAGGGTTAGGCTAGAATGTGTATGTGATCTTAACATTTCAAATATGTTCCGTCAGAGTTTGCTCAATCTTTGTTTGACTGTTAAGCAGAAAAGTAAAAAGTATTATGCTTATGAAATTTCTTTCAGTAGCAGTTTCATCATAACCTTTGCCATTTTCTTAATAAGTGCCTAAATTGCTTAATTTTGACAAATCAATATAAATAGATATTCCTGGCTAACATGGTGCTGATTCTGGTCCGACAACAACATAATATCTCAAGACAGTGCTTTGATTTTTATTTTAATACAAACACATAAAGTCAAGCCTGTTTGTTACAGGGAGGGAAAATGATTCCCAGACCCAGGTTTGAATTAATTAAAGAAACATTACAGCCCTTTCATGTTGAGCATATATTTGTTTCTCTGTATAAAAGATGATTCTGTTTTTTCATGTCGTGTCGGAGAAGGCTTGTTAAAACTGAAAAATTCCCCCTTAAGGACTACCACTGTAATCCCAAACACTGGGAGTAATAAAACTAAAATTGACTCCTCTTTCCATGTGTGAGTTACTAAAATCTTTTGTCACTGTTGTGGGGCTAAATTATAAAGTTGGTTCAGCAAATGAACTCAGTCTGAGGAGGTAACAAAAGAAGCGACGAGTGCTAAAAACAACATGAGTCATATTTTAATTAAAACTGTATTTTCCAGGCAAAGTCAAATTAGTAGTAGTTCTGTTGTTCTTTTAGTCACATCCCATGATCTTCATCAACAGAACAGTAACAGAACTGGTCTTTTGTTTAGATTGTTTTCTCGGCCGCTCTTTCCTTTGTCAGGAATGACCTTTGAACCTCTGTTTAAGCCATCATGCTGAGAAGTCCTTCAAATGCTAAGGGAGATGTAAATGTGAAGCTTCACAGCTGCTGAGGAAAAACTGTGTGGTAGCTTACAAATGTATGGACCATGTGTTTATTTCTAAAAGTTACAGCTTCTTGGAGACATTTGTATAAATGAGCTACACCAGTCTGAGAACGGTGGTGGTGGAAGACGTAGTAGTAGGATTCATAAATCCTCACTACTTAGTACAGTAGAGGTATTATAAAAATGTAAGTAAAACTATGTAATGGGGTGTTATCCTTTGTACTACAGTATGATCAAATCAATATAATAATACTTGATTATTTTATTTACTGTATGTGAATGAAAAGACTATAAAAAAATTCATCGTACATGTTGCAAGGACTGAAAATGAAATGTAGATGCGTAAATATTGGCGTTAACTTTTGAAATATGGTGGCATAAATGTATAAAGTAATTCAAAAAAAGAAAGTAAATGGTCAAGCTAGTCAGGTACTTTAAGTTAAATTACTACGTACATGCATGTACAAAAGTAGAAGTCTTCCCCATGTGCATCAGAAATAAAGTTTCTGCAGAAATCTTAAGTTTAATTTATGTAAATAAATGCTGGGGGACACACAGAGAAATAGAGAATATTGTAAGCAAATCCCACATAAAAAAAAGAGTTTAAAGACAAAGAAAGTTTAGTAATTAATCCAGAAATAAAGGTACCTAAAGACTTGATGTGGTAGTCTCTTAACCACTAATCCTAATATCAACAGTGAATACTGGCAGGTAGTTAATCCATAATAATACGTCATCATAATGTTAGCTGTTTATTTTTGTTTCAAAATTCTGAACCTGCAAAATAACAGTTTTATCTCTGACATGTGGTGGAGTAGAAATAAAAGTACCATCAATATAAAGCACTAGAGTGACGCACCTCAGAGTAAAATACCTCAGATTTGCACCTGCATGCTTGAATTAGTGTAACGTCACTGAGTTACTTTCCAGCACTGGAGTCCTGTGTGCTGATGCTGAGTGACACACGGGGGAGGGAGGGAGAGAGAGAGAGAGAGGGATCCTCCCCGGAGCAGGAAGCCGCTGCTCGGACCTGCGGGACGACAGAGGAGGTGCAAACCAACGTCGACATCAGCGGGCAGGCAGCGGTTCGTCCACCATAATGTAGACCCAACAGAGCAGGAATCCAACGAGACACGCCAGCAAATGTCCAGGCTGCAGCGGTGAAGACAAAAGCAGAGCAGGCCCCGCGTTTTGACTGTCGCACGGTGAAAAATGAAGGACCTGAAGGGCTGTGGTATGCGCTCCGCGGTGGGCTTTCTGTCCCGCAGGGAGCTGACAGGGGAGCCGCTCATGAAGGAGGAATTCCAGAGACGCAGGCTGGCCGGCTGCACCAGCCTCTACAAGAAGGATATGCTCGGACACTTCGGCTGTGTCAACGCCATAGAGTTCTCCAACAACGGCGGAGAATGGCTGGTGTCCGGCAAGTTGACAAATCCACCTTCCCCTAGCTTACGGTGCCTTAATGTGTTAGCATGCTAACGCTAGCGAGCTAGTTAGCCAGGCAGTCAGCTGAAACCCTCGTTAGCCCATGCTAAGTTAGCCTAGCATGCATCTCCTGCTAGCTAAGTAGCTTGAGACCAGCAGCTCAGAGGGCATCACCCCCGGACCAGTCCCATATGTCAGGCTGTAAGATGAGCACAGTGGCTGCTGTAATGCACATTTTCCTCTCTGACAGGTGTAATCTTAGCTTTCGTCAGAAATCACAAAGTAATTTATGCCTGTAGAGGAATAAAAACAATCATCTGGCCTAGTGTGTTGCCATTTTAGGTCTGCTGAGGATGTTTACTTTGCACAACAGCGGTTTGCTCAAATTAAAGTACAAGAGATTGATTCCAACCTGACCACACGAATTAAACTATTTAGATGTATGTCATTAATCACACCACCTCTTATCAGCCAAAGTTATACAGTGGTTGTATGCAAAAGGTTAAGAGAATTCAATTTTGGTGGTGAAAAGAAGTAAATACAACCTCCCTACAGAAAACAGAAGTTAAACATAAGCCTGGATTCTTATGCTACTTTATTTCATGGATTTAGAAATCATAATTATTATGCTTCGGGGTTGTGTTACAGCCTGCTGCACTGCAAACATTGCTGGAATAAAATGATTCTGCTAATTATCAACAAAAATCATTTAGTCAGTCAAGAAGCTAAAATTAAAAAGTTCAAGAGAACTGGACATGGATCTAAAGCATGAACTACTTAAAAAAAAAATCTCAAGTCCTCTGCCTTGAACATAATTGAAAATCTGTGGGTACATCTTAAACCACGTCTGCAAAACAACCTACAATATCTCCATAATTGAATGAGCAGTGGATGTGAAAATCCCTAAAAAGTCTCTTAACTGGCTCCAAAAAGTGTTGTGAGGTCAAACCATGCCGAACATGCCATGTGATGATCTGTTTGTTTGTTTTTCTCCTTGGTTAAATTCATGAAATGTATATGTAAAAGTGCTTTAACATGTGAAGAACATTTCTTTGCTGCAGGATTGTATTTACCTTTTCAGCCTTTCTCACAAACGAAAACATGTAACTCGCCCAGGTGTATACAACAATAATTATTAACTCTGGTGGAGCGTGAAAATTTCCTTCCTGTGTTGTGTGTTGCACTAAATACACCACACAGGGCATTTTTTGTGTGTGTCTCATATATCATCTGTTTGTATCTATTTATGTGGCCAAGTATCAGAAATCTGTTGTAATACAAACAATACCTACAACACCCACTGTCCCCAGACTCTCAGTTTAGATAAAGAAAATCACCCTAAAATATTAGAATTTTTATGTAAGACTGAATTGTGCTTGAAACTGTAAATTTTGCTGGTATGAATTCATCCTCCGTGTTTACAGGAGGAGATGACCGCCGGGTCCTTCTCTGGCACATGGAGAAAGCCATCCATGCTCGATCCAAGCCTGTGAAACTGAAAGGGGAACACCTGTCGAACATCTTCTGCCTGGCGTTTGACAGTACTAACAGGAAGGTCTTCTCTGGTGGTAGGAGCAAGAACTGTATAATCTGATCAACAATAGTCCTCGACCTGCAAGTGCTGTTGTTTTTGTTGCTGTTGTCGGTTTTGTAGGTAAAAGGTAGTTTAAATTAAATGATAAAACTATAATAACTGCAAATCAACACTAAAAGCAGGGAGGAAAGAGCAGCAGAGGAAATTCCAAAATAAACAGTAAAGAGATGAACTATGTTTGGTATAAATTATGAATGTGAAAATCTAAATCTGCCAGAGTTGCTGAATTATGACTGTTTGCTGCTTCATAGGAAATGACGAGCAGGTGATTCTTCATGATGTGGAGAGGTGAGTATAAGCTGATCCTTTTTTTACTGACCAGCGACAAAGCTGTTTCTTTAGACGACAAACTTTATTCACACAAATCATTAACATCTGAACGACTCTCGCCCCCTCAGGAGGGAAACTCTGAATGTGTTCCTGCACATCGATGCTGTGTACAGCCTGTCTGTCAGCCCGGTCAACGATAACGTGTTCGCCAGCTCGTCTGATGACGGACGCGTTCTCATCTGGGACACTCGCGAGCCACCACATGGAGGTAAGTGGGGAAGCCTCTGTGCTCCACTGGTTGGTGACGGTAATAACTATATGTAGCCAAGCAGTGTCTGCTGATGCCATGTTGAACATTTTACAGTGATTTCAGACATTGTTGGGGAAATACAGAAATCATGTTGCAATAGTTATACATACAAAAATAAAAATAGTATGGCACTGTGGACTAGTTCATGTACAGTTACAGTGTATTCGCAGTGACTGCTGGACTGAAATGTGTGGCTGGTTCTTCATGCCGGCGTTTAGTGAGACTTGTTGATAACTTTAGAAATGCAGTGGATCATCTTGCATGACGTGCACATCCTTCTATTTTAGAAGCAATCCCTGTGACCCTGTTGGCTTAATAATATGTTCAGCAGTAATCAGTCTTTCATTACTGTCAGCAGGCTTTTTATGCTGGCCTATTTTAGAGGTGGATGAAAGTTAAAAACAAATGTTTTTTCATTCCTCTGTTGGTTGAGAGATCTGACTATCTGACAGCAGTTCTACCATAATTAACAATAAATGCGATACAAAAGTCAATCTACTGTGTTTGGAGTTAAGAGATAAATATCAAATATGAACCAAAACATGTGTTTCATGACGGGGCAGGAGTTTCACAGTTTGTTTTCATGTAATCCTAATTTCTCTTCCTTTAGAGCCGTTCTGCTTGGCCAGTTACCAGTCTGCTTTTCACAGTGTGATGTTCAACCCTGTGGAGCCCAGGCTGCTCGCCACAGCCAACTCTAAGGAGGGAGTTGGATTATGGGACATCCGTAAACCTCGCAGGTAGGGCCACAGTTTTTAAATTTGGACTTTATTACACTTGATTGTTCCCTGCAAGAAAAACTGTTCAACAGCAGGAAGAAACTTCAGAAACTGTAGTTGTAAAATAGACAAAAATAATTGTGGAGTTGTGTAATAGCGTTTTGAAGGATGCAAAAAGATATTAATTATTTCGATTAATTCATGTACTTTGTTTCATATGACATTGGCTGGATTTTATCTATTTATAGCTCTTAAAATAATAGTAAGCAAAACTCAAGCAGGAATTATATACTGTTCAATTGGTCATAGGGTAAAAATCTAAACGCATATCTGCACACTCTTAAAATGTAGGGATTTAGTGCCCATGCTCTGGATTTATTTTGTGATTAAAGAACCTATCATATTTCAGAACTTTTCACCAAACAATCTGTGCAAACTGTTCATTCTATGAGGCACAAACATCCGTATCTGTGCCTGAGACGCATGTTTGTCCTGACGGTGTCCACCAGGGGGTGCTGCTGACTTACTATTTAACTCATCACCACAGGTCAAAAACAACATACTGTATTTATACAAATAAAATGTGTGTAAAAACATTTAATTCGGCAGAGTGTGTGTTTACACATACTCAGGTTCGCTCAGGCTTAAACTGTTAACAAAGGACAAAACTTGAAATGAGCACAAGCACTGAGTCATACTTCTTCCTCCGCTGTTGGCTCGCTCTCTGCGGTGTGGCTGTGTTTACAGTTATTCTGTAGAAATTGCCTTAGTTAATTGCAAAGAACAAAAATAGCTCAGAGCTGAAGTTTGTTTGATGACAAACCTGTTTTAAATTTGGCATTTAACTTAAAAGTCTTACAACCTCTAGGAAAACTAGTCAGGCAGAGTGATCTGACTCCTCCTTTCTTCTGCTCCATTATTTACTGACAATTGCAAGGATGGATGGAGATGCAGTCATCTGGTTTTCAGCAGTTTATTAACAGGTTTTTAGTTTGTCCACAAGGTAAATATTCCACGTTAGCTTCTCTCAAGGAACATTTGGAAATATCAAACATATAATAAGCACAATAAAAAGAAGATTCATTACAATAACAAACTCACCTCCACTCTAGGATGCTTTGTGTCTTATCACTTCTAAGATCGGAATTAGTCCATGCAAGTCTTATCTGGCTCTAATATTGTCTTTCCATTTGTCCTCTCAGCTCTCTGCTCCGCTATGGAGGCAGCATGTCCCTGCAGAGTGCAATGAGTGTTCGCTTCAACAGCACCGGCACCCAGCTGCTGGCGCTGCGTCGCCGCCTGCCCCCCGTCCTCTACGAGTTGCACTCCCGCCTGCCCAGCTTCCAGTTCGACAACCAGGGTTACTTCAACTCCTGTACTATGAAAAGCTGCTGCTTTGCTGGAGACAAAGATCAGGTTTGTGATCAGGTGACACACACATGAAACTAAAACTGCTGCTGCTAATAAGTTTCTAGAATAAGGTAAGTATCAGACATATTATTATAAAACTCAAAGATCCCATTTTCCAAAATATAAGAAAATATACTAGATGTATGAAATGCTAGACAAGACTAGTTTTGCTCTAAGTGTGCACATGCAGCCATAAAAACAGTGCTTGGATATAATATCTTGCACCCAAGAGTGTGATTTACCTTCTGATAGAGCAAGCAGAGATGTAAAATTGTTAAACAGAGGAACTATTGTTTCATCTCACTCTGTGGCTGCTTAAAATGAAATTTAAGTAGAATATTGGGAACACGTGGGATCAATAAATAGATTAAAAATAGAAAATGTATTAGGTCCTTATGTGAAATAGATGCTTTAGAGGGTTGGAGGAACACCAGAAGCCCCTTGGACTCAGCCAATGATCCTCCCATTGGTCCTCCTCAGACATGACATCACCCCGCAGTCATGTTTATTATGTTAACATTATCCTCGGGTGTCAGCAGAGCTCATGACGGCTTAAAAATGATCCATACATGAGTGAAGAGGTGGTTGAAAGGTTACACAGTCAGATCAGGGCTGTAGAATCTGTTTACCTGCTGCCAGAAGCATTTGTCTCTTATCCACTGAGGCCCTCGAGAAATATTTAGGCCCAATCTGCAGTTTAGCAGTTTAAATGACAAGTTTATTAATAAAACTAAGTCTGATATAAAGATGAAGTTAGTTAGAACATATTCAAACTTTATCATACCAACTTTTAGAAATAAACAGTCACGGTTTCATGAATTTGGAAAATATTCGAAAGTATTTGAAAATGAAAAAAGCTTTTTACATTTTTAAATATCTCTTTAAACAAGTATTTAACAAACAAAACGAATATGTCATAAATACATCATGTCCTTTTTAGTAATAGAGCATGGTTTAGAGAGAAGGAGACGATTTGACCAGAGGAGGCATAACATGGGACCATGTCGGAGGTTTAACCAGATGATTTCACGTTTAAGGAAGAGGTTTATCCCATGTTCTCGTCACTGTCCTCGCAGCACTCCAGCTCTAAGAACCCTCTTCATCCTGACCCACACCACAACCGTTAGAGGATTTTCTCAGAATAGTGTGAAAGCAGAGGTGCAGAGTGGCGAGTTACCAGATGAAATTGATGGAGAGGAAAGGGCGTGGGTGCGACATTCCTACTTGACGTGTCCTCTGGGAACCTGAAGCAGGGCAAACAGGTGTTCGGTGCCCTGGAGCTATACTCATCTGGTTGTAGTATTTGTTTAGGGGTAATGATTTTTTCATCACTGCGGTACACTAAACGTAGGGTGGCTTTTACATAAAGACATACAGATTGGTGTTTTCCAGAAAAAAAACACGTTTAGTATAGTTGAGAGAAGAGTGAAGAGTATTTGAAATATAAATCTACAGCAGAATGTTTACAGAGAGAAATCTGTTTCAGTCCTTGGCAGATAAAACGGCTCAGAAATATTCCACAGCTTGACAGAATGTCAGAAAACAAGCGACACAGGACAGTGCCTTTAAACAAGTGTAAATGATTTAACAAAAATGTGCCTCCAGATGTAAAGTCAGGCTTGACCGACTCTCCAGCTGCCTGGAATGTGCTAGAAAAAAAAGAGATGAATGGACAAGTGGAAAAAGATGGAAAATCTCATTTATAAAAGGAATCGATTCTAGTTGTTTATGTAATACTTATATATTAATGCTGGTAAACTCTACTGATAATAATAAAATATAAAATCGCACTTCTGAAGTTTAAATACAGGCTGCTAGCAGCTGTAGCTAGTTAGCTAAATTAACATGATCTGAATAAGTAAGCAGTATATGAAGCTGTGGTATGTGGATAAGATTAAATTAATGTATTTAGCAGTAACTATAGTTCCACGTGAAAGCCTGTACGTGCAGACTGCTTTATGAAACGATGAAGAACAACTGTAAGTGGACCCGTACCGCTGTTGTGTGTGAGCACAGAGGATGCCGTTGACCAGGTGTGCTTCTGTTGAACGCTACGGGACCTTTCTGTCATGTTCTGTAAAGACAGGTCACTAGAAACCGTCTCCTTACCGTGTCCTTTTTTTCTTACCTGTTGCTTTAGGGCACGTGTATGTGTCAGAATGAAGAACACCCCCCCCCTGCTCACGATATGTCCAAACTTTCCTTAAGCAACTGGTTTAAGTGGAACCATCTGTTTACCAAACCTAATAACCAGTGAGATGAGAACCGGTCTTTGTTTGGGTCAGACTGTCGTGGCATGTTTGATCGCGCTTTATGAGACGCAGCACTCCAATAAGCTCTTTCCGTTTTGTTCCATAATTTGACCCTCCAGGCTTTGTCTCTTCTATATATAAAGACTTCCTCTCCCTTGAGTCTGCTGGAACGTTTTGCCATACGAATTAGAGCAGACGTAAACCTCTAAACATCATCTGTTTCCCCCCCCCCCCTCAGTACATCTTGTCTGGGTCAGATGACTTCAACCTTTACATGTGGAAAATCCCAAAGGATCCAGAAGCAGGTGAGTCATTGAATCTGTCTGAACTGACATGATTTTTTTGTATCTCCACACGACTAAAGAAGTCGATTAATTTAATCATCTGGTTCCCAATGGGAGGTGGTTCATTTCCTTCTGTCTTCTTTGCATAGTCGTTGAACATTTTATTCCGTTTCCGTTTCTTGTGTTTAAGTTCACACAGTTTCTCAATCAGCAGGAACTTTGAAACAAACACATCGTGACTTATAAGGAGTTTGGTTGTAGGGCAGAGTTGTCCTGACCTTTCATTCTCCAAGGTCAAAGATTTCAGTCACATCAGGGTTGGCTAAACAAACCCACTCCAGTCACCGTAGGTTTTACCCACGATTGAACCTCTCTGCGTCCAGACTGTGGTTTGCCCTCGGTTCATAGTTATTCCATTCCTGAGTAACTTTCAGACATGCCACATTATACTAAACATCACATTATTCTATAATGACTTATACGATATTGACTGCCTCTCCTGATGATCAAGGTTAAGTTTAGTTTTTTTCTCATATTAAAATGTATTTTCCCACCTGACAAAGCAAACTGCAAAGAAGTGGTAAGTGTTGGAAAGTTGGACGTAACTGCTCCCACATATTCTTACTTTGAACACAACAAACCAAGAACCAACCTCTGTCACTTGTAGCTCTGTGGCACAGCCTGACACTTTTATAGATTTTATTATCTCTGGGCCTGTTTGATGTTGGACCCATTAGCATATTATTATGATGATTGCATTGCTGCTGTTAAAGCTATTGTATTTCGTTGTCTACTAAATGTGGTAAGAAGCTGCTTGAATGATTGTATCTGTGTTTGTGTAGCTCGGTGTGTTTGTTGTACTGAGTTCTTGTCATCGTCTTCCATCTCTGTGACTCTGGCCTTTTGTGTTTTGTCTGCCAGTATTTCATCAACACACCCACATTGAGTTTTTTTTTGCTTTTAAGGAGGGCCTGGGCGCGTGGTGAATGGCGCTTTCATGGTCCTGAAGGGTCACCGCTCCATAGTGAACCAGGTCCGCTTCAACCCACACACCTACATGATCTGCTCTTCGGGCGTAGAGAAAGTCATCAAGGTCAGTTAAAGAACATCGCAGCTGTGGTTTTAAAGTAATTTTCTTTTTTATGAGAATGAACTGAGGTGAGTTACAGAGATTTTCTTCTTTCTGCTGCTTTGTCTGGATGATGTAGTAGTTGGAGAAATTGTTCTGTGTGTGGACCGCCCAAAGTCTCCGTGTCCTCAGTTGTTCAGATGGTAGATGTGCCCTTAAGTGAGACATTGATCTCCAGTGACAGCACACAGTTACTGACTGAGCTCTTACTTCCCCTCTGTGGAGTGGGAAATGAAAAAAGATGGATTTCCCCCATCACTGACTGTCATGTGAAACAGATGATGGTGGGCAGTGTTCAGAAACTGGGTCACGGGAAGATGGTTTCCACAGATACAGCAATTCTGAAACCAGAGCTGGGCTGTGATGTGCTGCCAGTCTTTGCTATTTAAGTTGTTCTGAATGAATTCAAATGTAAATGAATACTGGTGTTAAAACACTGTAGAACAAACCTGATTAGCCATCAAGCTAAGCCAGCATGTAATATTTTTCTCTCTTTCTTTTTACAGTAAAGCATCCTCAGTGATTCTTCTCAAGCGAAGTTTGTTTTTATCTGTTGACTGTCTGTTTCTGCTTTCATGTGCGAGCGTTCTGAATCATTGTTTTGTCCTGGTCTCGACCTTATGAATAAACCAGGCTGCACTTAAAGTTAGCTTCATGACTCACAGTCTGTTGACTGACTGCTGTTTTGCCTCATTTGCCAATTATTTTGTTAGTATGCTTTATACATAGACATGATATTACTTTCTTAACACACAAAGGCAAGTGATAGGTCTTCTTATGAAAGGCACAGAGGAGGCTTCAGAGTTTCAGGATATTTCATAATATTTAAGCACAGTCAAAGTCAAAATGCTACTTTCCTGAAGAAACCTGTGTATTATGACAAAAACATTTTCAGAAGGATAAGAAAGTTTTAGTTCAGACTCTCTCTTGTACATTTCACTGTACAGATTGAAAGATGATTCAGGTCCAGGTGTTCTGCTGCAGTACGAAACTATTCATTATATTCCTAACAGGGAATGTTTTAAATGGACCTAACCTCTCCCCTCTCCCCTCTTGCTTTCCCGTCTCCATCCAGGTGTGGAGTCCCTACCAGCAGCCTGACAGTTTGGGTGATCTGGAGGGCCGTGTGGAGGACAAATCACGCAGCCTCTACACCCATGAGGAGTACATCAGCTTAGTGCTCAACAGTGGCAGTGGACTGTCCCATGACTACGTCAGCCAGTCCATCCAGGAGGACCCCCGCATGATGGCTTTCTTTGACTCACTGGTACGTCGAGAAATTGAAGGCTGGAGCTCTGACTCTGACAGTGACCTGAGCGAAGGGGCCATCATGCAGCTCCACGCCCGCGGGCGTCGCTCCACCCGAGCCACACCGGCAGCTCCCACTGCTGCCTCCGTCGCTGGTCACCACAGTGACTCCGATAACTCGTCGTCCTCCTCTCTAGCTGGACCGGACGCCTCAGGAGGGGAGGAGCTTGCTGGAGCAGAGGGGGAGGAACAGCCTAGGCAACGAAGCAGGCATCAGCAACAACAGTCTGGCTTTCTGGTAAACGAGGACTCGGACTCAAGTGAGTTTTGGCTTGACCCGATGCCCCGGCCTCGTTCCCCAAGCCCCAGAGACAACTCTACACTGTCCAGCCCCACATCCTCCCCTTCACTTCCTGCCGGAGCCTCAAGCTCTTCCACATCTACTTCCAGCTCCAGCAGTGACGACGAGGAGCGGCGCAGTGCAGTAAGGCGGCGCAATGTCATGAGGCGGCGTCGCATGAACGTGGTCTCCAGAGCTGGGGATCGACCAGAGTCCGTACAGACTCTGTTTTCAGCCATCGATTCCTGCAGTTACCCATCGATCTCAATCGATGACCTGTCTTCCTCCTCGTCAGGTGAGGAACAAAACTCTGTCCAAATCAAGCCGCACGCCGGCGGCAACAGAGAGGAGGAAAAATGCCTGAGCCCATCTGACTTTGTTTGTCTGAGCCCAGTAATGTCCCCTGCAAGCCAAGACAATGAGGAAGGGAGTGACAGGACTGAGACGGAAAGAAATCGGGGTGCATCTCCTCAGTCACTAGACGGACACAGGACTGAAGGGAGGGCTTCTGCAGAGCCAGCTTTAGACAGCTCTGATAGCGGAGAACCGTGCAGCAGCTCGGTCGCTGTAGATAGCAACTCCCAAAGCCGATGTAGCCCTGGAGTGAATGGCCAGCACCGAACTGTGGCACCATATGTGAGTGAGAACCTCCATGTCTCCTCAGAATCAGAGGAAGAGACTGACGCTAAGCCTGAAGACAGCAGGCCACAGAGAGAAAAAGGCCCGACACAGGGCGCTCTGAAACGGACTCATGTGGGATCAGAAGAGGGGGAGTCTGGCTCCTCACCTTCAGAAAAGAAGTTAAAAACATAATGACGCATATTTTTATCCTGGAAAAAAATCATTGACCTCATTTAAGAAGTGGGTTTTCTATGGGTTTTTACAACTCAGCTTTTTCATTTTGCGTCTTGCAGCCACAAACTCATGTTGCTTCAGAGCAGAAGGCATCAAGCAACTAAAAAACTCAAGTGTGGTTCATTTTTGTTTCTGAACAAATACGTTGGACAGTGTCATCATCAAAGTCAAAACACAGATGACATTAAAATATGGGAAATATTGTTAATAGAAATAGTATTTTAAGTGAAGCTCAATGGCTACTCGTGTATTTTCATGCTGCATCAGAGTTTCTTTCATACTCTAGTTGCAGCAGAAAGGTCCACCCAGGATCTGGAGCTTCTCCAACCTTAGCACAAAAAAAGGTTTTATGCAGGACAAAAGCTTTGCATCATTTTTAATTTCTATGGTTTCACACTGAGTGTAAATCTGATTGAGCTTATTCTGCGCTGAGTCTGCTTCAGGGTGCCTGAAGAATCGACTGTCTCCACAGAAATCCTAAGGAGCACTATTTGTTTAAGCTGTGCATTGAAATGATGCTTTCAGTGTCTCTACCAATTGTTTTTTTGTCTCATTATCCAGCCCCTGGGTACCATTACAAGCCAGCTCGCTTTGGTTTTCTTGCAATAAAAGAATAATTTGTTCTCCAGTGACAGAGCCACAAATTCTTTCTGAAGCTTTGCTGATTTGTTTGTTTGGTGAAATATTGACACGTCTGTTTGACTAAGTAGAAAACAAGAAATTATTTTTTTAATTTTTTTATTTTGGTCCTCCACTTTTAAATTCTACACAAGGTTACCATAGCAACACTGCCTCAGTTCTCTTGAGAAGTGTGAGCCTGTTCAGCTGGCCCTGACCCTTGTTGATTTAACCAAAATTAGCCTCTGATTTTTATTTTAATTTTTTGACAGTGATGCTGTTGTCAGCAGTTTGACTGTCTAAAACTTAAACATCATGAAACTAAAGCCATGAGGCACACAGATGTATTTAAAGCAGTTGACAAAGCAAGTTTCCCCTGAGGTCTGTCGAGTTGATTGTATCATTTCATCATTTTTGCTGAACTGGATTTAAAAATGTTCGTCTTTAAGACACTTTAAGAACATGTTGGTTAATGGTTGAGACTCAAAGTCAATTCTCGACCTGCAGATAGTAGTTGACTAAACCTTTTTCATGAAGACAGTGTGAATTTGATAACCTACAATCCCAGGACCGACTCCATGCAGTGGAAGATTGTGTGATACGATTGAAAGCTCCGGGATGCTGGTTTGTTTTGTCAACTGCTCATGAATAAAGGTTCAATATTAGCTGTAGTTAAAGGAGTTAGATTTCTTAAAGCACTTGTGCTTGTGTTTTCCAACACTTCTTACACAAAGTAGTTGTGTGAAAAATCTACAGTTTATTCTGATTTCTATGTTTTTACTTTTCTATAAATCTATCTTGCACTTAATAAGCTTTATTTGTAAGGAAACCGGTAAAAATGTTTTCCAGTAATGAGCAGCAACATTTATTTTACTAGTCCACCAGCAATAGAGCCAAGACATTAGCCATACTGAGTTATTAGTTTCCCCAATGCATCCATCTCTCTCCTATCAGATCTCCAGTCATTCTGATCAGAAGCCAAAAGCAGATTTGGAGTTTGTCATATTTCTGTGCCTTTATTTTACCAGTTATAATTTCTAAAAATATCATTTAGCAACATATTTGTTTTGCGAATGCATTTTAAGTCATTTACAATTAAATACATTTAATTTAAAACTAGTTGACCCAACCAGTTAAATTTGCACCATGATTCTTTTTTTAACTGTGAAACAAATTCTCAGAAATAAGATGTCATTGTTGTGAAATGGTAGCTTCTGCCAATGAGGATATCAGGATACAGAGTCTGAGAAAGGCAAAAAAAAAAAAAAAAAGTTTCTCTAAAAAAAAACAAACTTGTCAGACTTGTCATGAGGAGAACAACGATAAATCAATGTTTTTTCAGTGACACACCTACACAGATTCTGAACAGTGTGACGATTGTCCACAAAGCACATGTCATATGTGTATTTTTGGAGAAAACTAACATGCGCCAGACAAAGCAGACTTACCTGAGGGCATACCAGCGATTGCTGGGAAAGATTACAAAAGAAAACACACCACATGGCATCGTGGCCTCACAAGCAGAGCGGTGACGTGATAATCTGAGCGCACGCAGACGTGCAGTTGAGGGTCACTGAGTTGTTTGTGCAGCTCTCTTGTCTAAATAGTTTCCTCTTCTTAAAACTTCTCAGTGTAGCCATCACTTATCTGCAGGAAGTAGACACCCTTCATTTAACCCCCATGCTTCCCCCAGGACAAGTATTCAAATAGGGATATTGTGTGCTTTGGTGGTGTTTACATCTTGACTTCAGTGAGCCTGCTGGGCTGCATATGGCTTAATGATTAATTACAGGCTACATAAGCAGAGGTGTACAAGATAGTCAGCCGTTTTAACAGCTAACAATACAGTTTTACAGCTGTGGCATCAATCAAATTTATGTCCAGAGCTGAATTTTACGGTTTTTATTTTATTTAAATGCGTATCTTTCACTGTCCTTGCTGGTGTCATTGAACCAAAATGCCTCTCATTAGTGAACTTACAATGGCCTGTTTTATCTTTGTTTATTCAGGGAAGGTTAACTGGTTATATGTGCTCTTTCCCTCCCTCACAAGTCACATTCATGACTGGGAGTAGCCCAGTACAACCACAGCCTTTGAGGACTTTCAGTAGAGCAAGCACGAGTTTAGAAACTTGGTTTAGACGCCTGCGTGTCGAAGTCGTGCATCACAGGAGTTTGAGACGTGATGCCGTCTTTCTTAAAGCCCTGTGAAGCACTTTCTCCATCACTTCACTGTTAATGCTGTGTTTTGCCTGAACACACTTTAGGATCTGCCTGGGTTAGAGAAGATTTTTGTATTTGTGTTTTTCTCAGTCTCACTGTGATTCATTTGAAAAGGGTGGTATCGTGTTTTATTCCTGTAACATTCAGGGTTTACCAGTGTTTGAATTAAAGCAGGATGGTGTTCGTGAGGTTTTTTGCTTATGTTACCAATCAGAGCTGATCGAGTCTCACCCACAGAGACAGACATGTGCAGAACAGGAAAAACGGCTCTTATTCTGAGTGTCTCCGAGGTGGTTAGCCTTGGTGCTAACCTTTGTATCACACCTCATTCAGCTTCTTTTACTGCATTTGTTGTCGCTGTCAATTTGTTGCTGAATGGAACTAGATAGAAACCATTTGTTCAATTTGTTGTATAAGTGTTAATTGATATGATCCAACCTAAACTTTCAGACTTGTGCTTTTTCAGACTCAGGTGACTCCTGCAGTGAGTACATCCCATCACCTGAAGCAAACCTTCATATGTAACCGTACGGAGTCAGAGTCACTCTCCATCCACTGCTGCATTACCTTCTAAAAAATTAGATTGAGTCATGTCAGGCTTGTTCTGTGCCTACAGTATGTTCCATTTGGTTCCAGATGGTGTTTTAGCACAAGCTCTTTGACCACAAACCCAAACACATGTACAACTCAATGGGATTATCCTGGTTGTTCTGCAGTATCCCATACAAGGCTCAGCTTTAACAGCAAGGACAGCTATTTAAGAATTCCACTCCCAGCGTGACTGGAATACCTTGGGAACTTGCCAGAGACCAGACAGCGCCAAATGCACCAGCTCTTCACATGACCCGTGTGCCTCAGAAAGCAGTCCGGAGCTTCTTTGCACCACTGGCTCTCCACAAGATATTCTGGGATTCTGCTGAATAGTATTATATTGACGTCAAAGTAGCTGGACCGGCTGAAATGTCTCCAAACCAAACTGTGCAGTCTGGAGTGTGCCACCACAGTAATTATACACATTTCAGTGGTTAATAATGAGGTAGTTGAAGCATTCAATAAGCCATCATTTGCAGCTTTGAGAGGACAAGCCTCTCTTGTCAGCTGGCCAGTTACAGCTCCTGTTGCTGCTCTGTGAGTTTGACCTCTTTTGTTTTTCAGTGTGGCTGTTGGTTTAAATGACATAATGGACATTAATGAAAGATACGAATGATTAAAAAACTCATTACTTTAACTATCCTTTGATTTATGACCAGATACCTGCTGAACCTACTTTCCCATCAACCTCAGCTGCACTGTTAATGCTAATTATTAAATACTAGCATGCAGTAAAAAGTCTATAGATCTTATTTCAGGTAATCTCTTACAGGGACGTCACTGTGTCTGAGCAAAAACTGCAGGCATGCTTGTAGACTCTCATTCTCTACATTTATTTTACTAATCCATTAATAAATAAATTAATTCAGTTATTTAAGACAGAATGAAGTATGGTTATTATTATTAATTTGCACACATAATGCATATTGTGTAATCCTGTAGCCAGTTTTCTGATTAGCATTATTTCAATGTAAATTTAATGAATCGCTAGATAGTTTTTCAAATGACTGTAGGCTAATGAGCTAATGGAAAAGTGTGTAATTATCTCAGTGGCACATTCCAGGCTGCGTTCAAGCTGCACTTTTTGGCTTTCTTCTGTTCACTGACCACTTTATAATATGGCACTGGTTAGAAAGGCTGTGAGCGGTAATCAAAAGCTTGAGTGTTGATAAATGGTTTAGTAATGCTTTGCAGATCAGTTGTAAGTCATTAATAACAGTTTTTAGGTTGCCACATCATGGAAAATCCAACTCAAGCATGATTCATATTAAGAAGAAACACAGAAAATGCTCGTATTAATAGCTCATTGCTTTATAAACACCTACTAAGTAGTCTCATTGAGATTGAAACATCTTTTTAAAGAGAGACCAGTAAAAAAAAACCAATGAAAAATACAAATGAAACAAAACCAAACTATGTAAAAAACGTCACAGGGTGAAAACTTTGAAATCGCCTGTGGCACTGAGAGGTTAAAACCTGAGGACAGTTTATATAAAAGGTGTGCAGCACATGAAAGCATTGCTGGCAGGATTAGTACACATATGGAACATCTAAGCGTAGCTGAGCTGTGTATAGCTACAAGTTGTAACTGTAAAGATTTCCAGACATATAATATCAATATGAATCTGTGTCAGCAGTCTAATGCAGACACGGGGATCTAACCGCAGTTTGTGATTTTGAAATGTCAGGCACCCTTCAATGCTGCAGAGGGAGCCCAGAATGGGAATCTTTGGGATGAAATTAGTCACAACAGCTTATAAAGCCTTTATAATGGTGTCTCCTCAGAAAGTGGCTCCACTGACTTCATCCCCACGTTGTGGTTTCTGGTGCTCGGTATTTGCTGCACCTCTGCGCTGCAGTCACAGCCGGCTTCCTCAAACCGGGGACGGGGCGGTGAGATGGGAGGCTGACATCACTTTCCCAAACATCCACTGTTGGAAGTTTGTCCATATATGGAAGAGCGCTCCACTTTCTCCGGAACGTCGGGGCTATCCCGTGTCGGCATCTCTCCTGCGGTGTGTGTGTGTGTGTGAGACAGAGAGAGGGAGAAAAAGGAGAGAGTCGGTTTACCTTACAAGGCAGACAGACCTGGCCACCGCTTCCCGTGCTGTGACTCACCTTTCTCTCCTGAAGCACTGGTGCCGCGTACTGCGCCTACTTACAGTTCTGAAAGGGTTAAATTACTTTTACTCTACTTTACTTCGGTAGCTTAGTATTATTACTCTTACATGCACTTAAACTACACCATATTTCAGGTGTTCTATGTGCTGCTGCTTCTTTTAAGTGCAACATTAACACAGTTTAACTGTAAGAATTTGTGTCTAATTAAATAATCTAAATTATGACTAAAGGATATTTACATTACACTAAAGTGTTACGGTGACGGTGAAGAAGAAAAATATTTCAATTACACAATTTTTTCTATTTATTGCAGCTTTACCTTTTAGTTTGGTCAGTATTATAAATTATGTCAATTAATCATCATCTCTGCTGTGTAAGGAGCATTTCAGTGCTGTGGGAAAATCCATTTTAATTAGGCTATTTTATATTTGTATTATATTTCATATTATATTGAGCATATAATGCATAATAAATATTTGTTTGTAACTACACCTGAAGGAGTAAGAAGCAGGTAATATGTAATATTTCCCTCTGACATGTAGCAGCAGCATTTAAATAGTAATACTTCAGGTACAATGCTTGAGTAAATGTATTTAGTTACATTACACCACTGCCTTTACTACTTTTTAATTCTGGACTTGTAACGTAGGTTATTTATTAGATTATTTATGAGATTTGATGCTTTATGTGAGGAAAGGATCTAATCCGTTTCTAAACTGATAAAAAAAACTAAAATCCAGCTTTGGAGCTTTAGTTACATCCTGTAAAGTAACGCGTTACACGTACTTCCACTTGATTACATCCCAAAGTTTCCTCGCAGTCAGACGTTCGGATCTACTCGGACGTAAACCCTCGGGAGTGGCAGACGAAACCAGCCAATCAGCTTCACGGAGGAGGAGGGGCTCTGTAGCCCCGGAACGTCCAATCAGAATCTCCGGTCGATTATCGATTCGACTTGTCTGAAGCAAAGTTTTTTTTTTTGCGTCTGTCGCTCCTCGACTCGAGACCTGCCTACCGCTGCACACTCCTGCAGGGCAAAGAACAGAGCAGAGAGAGGGAAGGACAGACGCGTAGTTGGAGGGGGGAGAGAGACAGAGAGAGAGAGGGAGGGAGAGAGAGAGAGAGAGAGAGAGAGAGAAGCCCGGGGTGGACCGTTAATTTCATCCACACACCGTCTTGAATGCGTGGAGGAGAGTAGACTGAGCTGGTGAAACATCACCTCGTCGAGGACCGGGGGACATCAGAGACGCAGACACGCACACGCACACATTCAGCTTTAGAAACACGCGTGTAATATGGAACACTATGACGAGGACGGTAATTATATGCAACAAGAGGATGACTGGGATCGGGATCTCCTCCTGGATCCTGCGTGGGAGAAGCAGCAGAGAAAGGTGAGACACTGACTTCCTTCTGGCTCCGGTGTGAAGGTGCGGAAGTGGGGCTGTCGCGTGTGATCACAGCAGCGACGCAGCCAATCGTTAGAACTGTTCCCGTGGTCGGTATTTTTGCGCGTCCGTGTGCTGCGTGCAGCTCAACACTTTGACAAGCAGATAAGATGAGGCAGCTCGCAGTCAGGAAGCAGCCAGCACAGCACAACACCCCGATGGCGGTGTGCGTTAATCACCAGGCTCGTTATCTGTGCGCTGATCACCTGTGCGTCCTCCTCGGCTGCTCCGACACAGACCTGTCCCCAAAACTTTTCTCGCCTCCAGTTCTCGCTTGCACTCGCGCGTTTGCCAGCACGGCGTTATGAAATATCCTGTGGCAGCGGTTCGATGTAGGAGGCCCAGCCCATTCTCCTTGCAGCGGGAGGGAAAGAGTGAATGAGAGGCGACTGTGAAGTACAGCGGGCAGGAAAACACCTTTTTCCAGCGCAACAGATGTCAGCCATGCGCTTCCCCGCGCATTGTGTGTGACTGGCGCCTCCTGTCATCTGGCTCATGATGCGACATGGATTAGGCCACGCTTAACAACTCGGGGGATGGAGTGTGTGTGTGTGTGTGAGGAAGGGGGTAACTCAACCTTGACTCATTTTGCGTGCTCCTTATTTAGCTGCTCGCCGACGTTACGCGCGGATGCTGCGTGTTCCCTCTGCACCGCGTTCACATTTTGTTTGGGCAGATAGATTTTTCATAGTTTGGGAAGTTGTTTTGTGGTCACAGTCTGAATATTTAATCATAGATTACTGCTAGGTGAGTCTGTATCCGCCTATGAGCTCCAGGATCCGGCGTGCACACAGCTTTTCGTCCTAATAAAGAGCTGTAAGACATCCACGTAAGTCCAGATCGTATCCACGCGTCTCGCAGCTGCTGCTCTTTTTCCGCACAGAGTGTGAGTGGCCTGTTTCTAGAAGGGGTGCTTCTCTACATTCGCTCCCCATACTTTTCCTCCGCTTTGAAAAAGGGGGAAGAAAAAGCGCCGTGGAATCTGAGTAAGCGCTGCGGTTTGGGCTGGGCTTGCAATGGGAGCGAGCGTGCCCAAAAATGGTAATAATCGGCCCCTCTCGCTGCTGTAGGAAAACTTTTTCCTCAAGTTTCTTTCTCGCACTGTGAAGCTCTCAGCGTCTGGTTTCCTGTGTTATGTCATCGACAGACTGCTACCGGTTGAAATCAAATTAAGGGAAACAAAGCAAAGTTCTAGAGGGTTCGTGTCAGGTGTGGACAGGAGACTGGGCTTCCTCAGACATGAGACATCATCTAATGATGCGTCTTCTTTACAGCCGTATCTATCTAAACCTGCACAGACCTGAAGGAAGCAGCAACACCTGACGTTTTAGTCCACACGTCCCCCCCCCCAGCCTGGATCAGACCTAAATGAGTCTATTATGGAGAAATATGTTGCTCTGATGACCAGCACACTTCTGCACCTGCGTGACCCTCATTCATCCCCATCACTCTGCAGGCAGCTTGAATGTTTTATTAATCTGTTCCCCTGCACAGAGAGCAGTGATTAGTGCTTAGAAGTTCAACTCTGACTGGGCAGATGTTGAATTGCAGTCTGAGAAGGGTGTCGGCACCCCTCCACCAGGCATCCACCTCTGTCCTCTGCCTCAGGGAGAGCATAGTTAACTGTCACGCTTGTGCACTCACATCCAGCCAAATGCGTGTGTGCACAGAGAAAATTCCTTCCAGGCTTTAGCAATCAGCTTTGGTGCTGATGAACAGATATCCTGGATGTAATGACCTTTGGTCATTTGCATGTTTTGGTTATGGTTCAGACTGCAGAGATCAGACAGATAACTGAAATATAATAACTCACAGTTCTGGAAAGTTAGCAGCTGTGCTTCCCTGTGTGCAGCTGTATTAATCTATAGCCTGAAGACAGTTCATGTGAGAGAGCTGATCATTTGACAGCAGACACTGTTTCACCAAAGGGACCCTGTTTGGATTCCAGAGCCGAAAAGCTGTTAAAGCAGATTGTTTGGTGCTTCTTTAAACGTGTGTGGGCATCTTACATCTTTAACATCTAAATCTTTAACAGTGAAATAATATCGTGCAGGTCAGGACTTTTTCTAAGGACCAATTATGCAACTCACTTTGACGCACACAAACCCAGCAAGTCACAAAGCGTTTAAAATATTTTGAGTCAGACGCAAGTCTTAACCTGACCTCCAAGTATAAAGAAGCTGTTTTTGTCTTATCTCAGAATCTTAATGTCTTTGCAGACCCAGGTGTCCCAGCCTCACTGTGCCAGAGGTCACTTAAAGCTGCAGCTCCCTCAGATTTTCACTTATATTTTTATACATTTTCATTGCATCTCTCTTCTGTTAAACAAGCGCGCACACACCTCATCTCTTTTTTCTCTTGTTTTTATAGCTGGAAGGTGGAGTTCAGGTGTTAACTGCTGTAGCTAATGTGTTCAGGTATGCCCTTATAAGGAGAAAAGCAGCAGCACCTTCGATTGCCTGTAAAGCTCCCGCCTCCTGCTTCCTATCTCCCACACCCCAACCTCTGTGTTCCCAAACACTCCCAACCCACACATCCACATTCCCCTGCTCTGACTGGTCATACATAAAACCAACCCATTCCATCATTTCATCACTTTTGCCAAAAGAACCTTGACTGTGAGCCTCAGATTGGTCAATTCTGACATCTTCATACAACCTACAGACAGAGTTAATAGATTTTTCTTTGTGGAGTGAAATCGAGAGCCGGACGTTCAGGCCGATGGACAGCAGCAGCAGTGTGTTAGTCAATGCATCTCTGCAACTCATGATACAGGACTCAATTAATCCATCCCACAGGACAGCAGGCGAATCAGTCATCAGACTTGTCACCACTGTACACTCCTCACTTTGGCTAATTAGCACTCTCTGGGTGGGGCTGTCACTGGCAGCCGGCGTCCAAACAGAGCATCTTGACCTACATCTACACTAAGAGACGCTGCACTGCTTCTGGTGAAAATCACACTAGCTGTAAGCCCCACAAAGGCTGATTATCGGTAACACAAACAGGCCCACTTTTATGTTCTGTGACCAGTATGTGATAGGTTTCCGTGTTCAGGAAACTGACTCAGCACATGAATCAGAAAGCGTGACGTTTCAGATGAAGTAAGAAGCCAAAAAAAAGAAATTTCGCGTTTTTTCGAGGGCGGCAGCTGTTTGCTAGATTGCATAATAGGATGTGTAATGTCAGCTCTGACCACCTTACAAAATGCTTCCTGTCATCAGATTCCTCTGTTCCCATGATGCACAGCACACAGCTCTATTTTAACAAAAGAACACGTCACAGATCCCCGGTGACAAAGCAGGCCGTGTCAAAAGAGTGGATTCCCCCTCTGCCTCTGTGTGCTGGCAGCTCTGCTTTCTGCATTCTGCATTCACTACATAAAACATGAACAGGAATGTGTGACTTGATGAACCGTGTGGCTGCGTTGTAAAATATTTTCCACCATGCAGCCTGACTTTGGGCCTTTGTGTCACTGAGATCTTCAGTTGATTATGACTGCGTGTGAGTCTTTTGAAATAGTCACAGTACATAGAGTCTGCATGATATTTGAGGATGTGAAATTTGATTTGTATATGACTTTGTAGGAGAGTTAGTTATCTTCAGTTCATCAGTCAGCATTCCCTTGGGAAAGCAGAGAGGAGCTTTCACTTCGGTTTTCTGCAGATTAACATAATGTGTTAAATAGTATTCGAGCTAGGCTAACTGTTCCCCCTGTTTTCAGTCTGTGAGCTACACATCTTTAAGGAAGCAAATAGAATGATTGTTCTTTCAAAGCAGGGTGAACAGTGAATCAGAGCTGTGTCTCAGATGCCACTTTGGTGTGAACGTAAGATGCTTCAGGGAAATGAGCAACCTTCTGCAGGACATGGCTCAGTATCTATTTCTTAGTCACTCAGGGCAACTAGTGTTCTCTATGAAGTAGTAAAAGTCCCGAGGACTCTCCAGTCTGATTATCTTGCTCTGTCGTTATTAGTGCAGTCACACTATAAATCATCAGTCATCCAGCCCTGATCATGGTGTCATGGCTCTGTCTCATTTGTTCTGATCGATGGGGTCACAAAGTGACACCCCAGCTGAGGAGGCGCAGGAGCATCCATTCATCCCCTCTCAGGAAGTTTTATGTGTGTGCTCCTAGCTCAGTGTGGCGGCTATGGTTAAAGGTGGAGTTCCACTTTTTTAAATTCAGGAATTGTCCACTGAAGAATGAAGCCATCTTCTCTTTAGTTGTCATTGACTTAAGCTAACTTTCAGAAGTTTGAAATCACCCAGAAATATTCATGTTGACACCAATTATTACTTTTATTCAGCATCAGATTTGAACAGTTCATCATTGGGACAAAGACTCATTTGAAACATCGCAACATTTTCTTATTTCCTTTCATTGAATATTCCTGGTTTGCATTTACTCCTATGACATGCCGTCCACTAGCTCACGTTCCTTCCCACTTGTACTTAGCTCATGATCCTGTGTCAACGTTCAGGGTTCGATCGAGCATGTTTCTATCTACCACTGATGAGAAGCTGTCAGTCAGAAGGGAAACACCTGCTCTTTATGGTGCTGATGTGCGGCGTGTCAGAAGATACTGACCTGTGTCTAATTACTCTTACATAACCCGTCTCGGGGACGAGTATTGTTTTCCGCTGTAGTGTACTGTGGATCTATAATTAAAGAAATGGTGGCGCTGTTTACTGTTTCATAAGAAATCTGACGAGATGAGAAACACTGAGGAATCCTGTGCAGAGCTGTGCAGACACTGGTGAAGATACTGGCTTGTTTCCACTGTACTAAAAAGCTAATTAGATTCTTAGCCAGTGAATTTGGTGCAGACTGAAATAGCTGACTGAAACATCTATCTACTAGATTTCCAGGAAAAAAGAAAGTAAATAAATATGTCAGTAGTTAGTCTTCCAGCACAAGCAACCGAATAACTATGTGCAACAAGATACTCTTCACTTAATTTTTTTCCGTGCAACTTTTTTTAGTGTATTACCTGTTGCAGAGCCAGTGATTGAGAAAGCTGTTCCCAGCTGTCTAAAGGGAGAAGAACTGAGCCACAGCAAAGTTTCTCGTCCTTTCTTGGTCTGGTGAACATTTCCTTGCTGTTTTTGCAAACCCCATCTCTAAACACATTCTCCTTTATTTGCTTCAGGAAGGCGGAAGCTAATTCTCCCTCACCAAGCCACATAGTGCATCTGGGTTTATAAAAATTCACTGTTTGAAAAGTCAAATGTGAGCAATTACCAGGCTCTTATCTGAACAGCTCCCAAATGCCAGGGCCCTGATGCAAATTCTTGCATAGCTTATTTTCTCAAGCTCAAGCTTCACATTTAGAAACATATACAGAAATCAGCTCCAAGCGCTCACTTATAGGTCATTTAAACAGCTTCAAGGCTAATTGTGCAGGAAATTTTAACAAGTGAGTTTCAGACGATGTGCTGGACTGCTGTGTTTCATTTGGAGTTTTATAATTGATCATTTATCCCAGACAGACTGCAGTGTGGTGTTACATGTTTGCAGCCCGGTTGCAGACTTAAGAACCCCAGATGCAGACGCTTTTGGATTCCACATCCACCATGGGATTTAGGGTCAAGGTGCATTTCCTGTAGAGCAAAGAGTACAGAGCAAAAAACCTGCTCAGTGCTCGACAACGTCTGGAACCACTCCGAACTTATGGTTGCATGTCTTCAGTAACGTGCGACCCAGAGGGGGTTTAGAGGTGACCTGTCTGCATGTTTCCAAGGAATTTGTTTTTCACCACATGGGAAGGATGTAGTTGTGTCTTTCCTCCACCAATGCTATTAATCAAACCACATGCATTCTCAAGTGCATGTGCTCGCTGTGCAGGCTCTCTTTGAAGCCGGGGGGGGGGGGGGGTTTAAAAGGT